>CM077465.1:50475857-50895171 GCA_039654755.1 Calcarius lapponicus | reverse complement strand
TTTTCCCTTCATTTTCTCTTTGTTTTGCAGAGTCTTATCCCTTCAATATCAGCTTCTCACAATGTCAAACCCCCAAGTTTTAAGAAAACCACTGTGCATTAAGAACTTTAGAACCCTCAGCATACAGAACAGCATGGTGTACTTTCACAGCATGAGGAAGGACTCATATGTCTAAGAGCAGCTGAGCTGCAGCAGTGCTAAATGTTAGGCAGCATCCAGCTCTTTTACTCAGTTGTGCTTCACTTTTGTAAAGCATCTCAGGAGGGGACACTCTGCTCACAGTTCAGAAGGAGAAAGCAGGCTCTAGCTCCTTTCATCCTACAGAAAGGCAACATTTAAATTATCAGGAGAACAGTATGTGCCTCCTCCTGCCAATTCCTGACATTTTATTTTAAAAGTCTTTTTATTGGAGGTTGGTAGGGAGGAGAAAGGGCGGGGGGAACAGAGACAGGACACACACATGGACACACACATGGACTCTAACTTCCTTACTGCCCAAGAAAGCAGTGATACCACCAACAGAACACAGAAACAGATGGCGTGAAAGTATTAAGTCAGAAAATCATTTCCACACCCTGAGCCTTCTTTTAAAGGAAATCTTTGTTTCAGATTTTGCACAGAAAGCAAAGCTCAAACTAAACCAGAAAGCACTGATTTATACCTGTCATTTGGCTTGCCCCAGGCTGGATGTAATGTGACATATGCAGGCTGTACTTGTGCTGTTGTATTGCAGCTGTATTCCTTAAGTAAGGGGCCATTCTATTTTATAACACATATCTACAAACAAGCATTTTCTAACTGAAACTTCACTCTTAGTTCAGAGATGCACATGCTTAATCGCTTTTACTTCTTAAAGCTGAAAGTGAACATGGCCACGCCAAATACACACTTCTGTAGAGAAATTTAATTTTTACCAGTGCGCCACTTTGTTCTCTGTAAATTACCAAGGAAGTTATGCATTAAAAAAAAAATATTCTGGAAATCTGCAGATGCAAAGGAAGGGACAGTCTAGTCTAGAGGACTTTCATACTCTAGGTAAAGAAACAGCTGGATTAAAATTCCCTTTACTTATAAGCAAAATCCTATACCTTTCTAGTTCACTGGAAACATTTCTTTCACTTTCATTGCTAAGTTACAAAGCAGTGAAGAATTACTTTTCTTGTACATTTGGAAAGTGTGACATTATCAATTTCTTTTCTTTAAACAAACAGTACTAGTTTGTGGAAAAGACTTGAAGGAATCACAATTCAGAACTCCACAGTGGCAGGTGCTAACCAAATGAAATCCAAGTAGACATGATTCAAGAAGCACAAACCGAAGCCAGTTCACACTTTTACTACACATTGCACCTGCCTTTAAGGCATTTCTGTGTTTTTAGTACTAACTTCATCAGTCTGGATCCCTGATTTGTGCCAGTGATATCCTGGCATTCTCCATCAAAATTCTTTTTTTAAAAAAATCCCGTGAAATACATTCTCTTTTTCAATTCATTCATCCTCCCTCCTTGCTCTCAAATGGTACAGATCCCCAGTGGTGCTGCAAGACAAGCAAGAATAAACAGCTAGAACTTAGAGTAATTAGATCAGCAGCTACTTACATTGTGTCACTACCAAACAGTAAAAACATCCTCTGTTTGGTGTGTGTCACCTCCTCCACAGAACATTTTCACACAACTTCTTGCCTGTTGTTCATTACTTCACAAACCATGCTCCATAGGGTGTTTCACTTTTACTCCCTCTTTAATTCATTTCTGAACAGACTTGCAGTAAGTTAATTCCTGAATGCCTGTCTCATTCAGTTGCTCCACCACCTTCTCTGACAATCATCTGTAACATCACTCAAGAGTCATCTCTCCTCAGGAGGGAAAGGCTTCACTAGCCTTTATCAGTGCATGTACCACTGTCCTCAAAAGGATCCAGAAGGCATTCAAAATAACATATTTGATCTGTCATTAAGATCATCTAAAGGCTATTTACTATTAATAAAGTTGAACCAGAGTCTTTTCTATTGTGTCACCAGCTCAGGTTCCTGAGGATGCTCCCATTCACATGTCCTCTCAACCTTTGCTCTCCTTTCACAAGCACTGCACTTGTGGATGCAGCCATGACAATGACACGGCGATTCCTGCTCCAGGTAACGTTCAGAGAGTCACTAAGGCACAAACACTGCGAGCTTAAGCAGACAACACCTCTTCTAGTTTTGACAACAATTTGTTCTCAATGAGTTTTGCATTAATTACTACCCTGTCAACACTAAAAAAGACACTAAAAGAAGCAAAGTCTCAGGGCCTTGGAAGTACTTGTCACTCCTTCATCCTTCGGGTGAAAGGCACTCAAAAGCAAGAAGCTGGGAGAGAATTTAAGTGTACAGAACTGCATCCAACCACCACCAGCACATCAAAGGTTTGACCTTCCTGCTCCAAAAGCAAATCTTCTGAATGCTTTACAAAGCATTAAACACAGCATCAACTTTAATTCTCAAAGATCATCTAGTTTTTACAACTTCAGCCAGAGGCTGAGATTGCAGCTTCATTCATAACTCTGAGGACCACTGTCAGGAGCACACTTACACACATCCATGTCCCCAGGAGCACTGTGGAATGGTGCAGCTACACACCAGCGAGGGTCACAGCCAGCACCACCTGTGTGGGAAGAGACCAGAGTGGCTTTAGCCCCAGGAATGACCCAAAACTTTAACTGCCAAAACTGTCCTAGGCTGCCTGGAGCAAAACCCCACACCATTTTGTTTGTTTCCCGTTCAAACTTCTTTTTGACTCCACTGTCACATCTACAACTCTCCTAAAAAAACTGTGAGGATAAACTAGAAAGATATTCTTCAGAATGCACCTAAATGCCACTAAACCTGTTTCTTAAATGCCTCTTAATTTGCTTTCTCATTTGATGACATGGTGACACATAGTTCTACTCCTTTTTTCTTCCACAGAACTAAATGTTACCTGCTCAAATGGATCTGATATCAAGAGAAACATTCAGATTTTATTTGTCCTCACCACACAGGAACAGCATTTACAGAAAATTACTTCTAGAAAAACAAACTAATACTGAAATTCTCCTTTGCAAGAAGTGAACAATTATCAACACGGAGAGCTCTCCCTTTTTGTCTTTTCATGTCCTGTTACTTCACCGAGTGAATTAAAAAAGGAAACAATTTTATCTCAGCAATGCATTTAGAAAAACTGCACTGCATTAAATCATGCCTCTGCCTGCTGCTACTCATCAATCCTAGTGCACGTCACCAGCAAGCATGGAGGTTATCTGCTTTCTGTTCTGGTGTTCTGAAATCCACAACAAGCTGAAACCAGAGCAGAGGAAAGGCTTAGTCCCATGCCTGGACAAAACCAGGGCTGGTACACCCGGATGGCTGCCCATTGAGCTGGGTCACTCTCTGGCAAAGAAGCACGCCAGAGTTAGACCGACTGACTAGTTAGAGACTGACTAGCAGAATGCTTCATCCTGCACTCTCCAGGGCTCCCAGAGAAAGTTATCCTTCACCTTTCCTCCCCACACATGTGTGAGGGCAGAGGGAGGGGGAAATCCCAGTGGAGGAAGTTAACCTGGGAACAATAATGTAAGAAACTGCAAACCTTGGAGGAATCTAACCCAAACCCACAGCTCTCTCAGCATTCATTAAGGGAAGAATGAAAAGCACAAAAGCTTTCTGATTTTGCCCAGGTGTGCATATTACCAATGTAAGTATGTTTATGCTGATTTTTCTATTCCTTAGAACACAAATTCGCTTTTAATAAAAGATCCAAAGATGCTCTTGAAAGAAGAGCTTTGAGGACAGCAGAACAAACCAGATATCTGCCCTTTCTCAGCTGGAAAAGAGAGGCAATTGCTCCTGTCTGAGAGAACAGAAGACCCCATATTAAAACTGAGCAAGTGCAGGAAGGGAAATCAGAAAAGAAGCAAGGGCCAGGAGACCATCCATGTACCATGATAAATTTAAATAACCTGGGCATCTCAGGGGTGAGCCCTGCTGGGAGGGTCTTGGTAGCATTAGGAAATACGACTGCAAAGTAGCAAAGAAGCAACACCTAAAAAGAAGCAAATAGTACTATAAAGGAGCAAAGAAGCAACACCTTTGTTGTAATGGTGGTGGTTTGTTAGGCTTTCAGCACGGGTATAAAAACATTTCCCATGCCTTTCTTAAAGATGGACACAAAGCTAACATCCCTAAGATGATCAGAAGGCCGGAGCACCTCTCTGATAAAGACAGGTAGGTTTAGAATCAGATATTTAGGAGGAACTTCTTTACAGAGAGAGTGGGGGAGATACTGGCCCAGCGTGCCCAGAAAAGTTTTTGATGCTCCATCCCAGGAAGTGTTGAAGGCGCAATTTGGACGAGTGGTTGCCGACATCTCTTCATAAAAATCCTTTCATTAGGATTTTTCCAGCTGGGGCTGAGAAGTTCTCAGCAGCAAGATGTAAAACTATTGTTATCTGCTGCTGTGGAGATTGTAACAGGTTCACCTGTGATTGGCCCATCTCTCATGTTTATGATTAATGGCCAATCAACGACTATACCCTATCGGACAGAGTCAGGGAGAGCTTCTTTGTTGAACATTCTTTTTCTATCTCTGTCTTAGCTTTAGCCCTGTCTGAGAAACCTTCTCTCCTTCATCATATCCTTTTAGTATAGTTAATATATATATATATATCATTAATATAATAAATTAACCTTCTGATAATGGAGTCCACATTTCCCGTCTGTCCTTCGCCCTGAAACACCCTGAGATCGCTGTAACAGACGAGGTCCTGGGCAAAGTGGTCTAGGTGGCTGGCATCCTTGCTCACAGCAGAAAGGTTGGAACTGGATGATCTTTAATGTCCCTCTCAATCGAAACCATTCTATAATAAGCTGTTATAGAACAGCGAAAAAACATGGTGTCAACCTTCACTGTGAAATCACCACTTTGGTCTTCAGCTGGAGACAAGAAAAATCCATAAAATTGTGAAAATTTTATCCTACAGTTATTTATGTTGAAAAAGACAAGAATCAAAAGTCCTTTCTTCTACTATTCTGCTATGTAGTAGTCAGGTTCCCCACCAGACATGAAACCTGAAATAGGCTCCTGAGCTCCATTTGCCAAGCAGTATTTTTATTTATTTCAAATAAAATAGGGCAAATCACTGTATAATTTGCACAACCTATTCACTAACCTATGTAACTGAACCTCTAATAGAGACTAAGCCCAACTGATAATCATCAGCAATAATCAATCAAGCCTTGGTTTCTCCAACAACAGCTGCTGTTATGTTTTACTGTTGTACCTACAGAAACACTTCATGATGCTTGATATTCTTCCAACAGAAAGTGGGTACTTAGCATAAAATAAGAAAAGCTCTCATAATCAAGCAAAGGAGGTAAGAGAAGTATACTCATGCTTATCTCACTATTACATCCCAAAAGATGGACTACAAAACCTGACAGAGTTGGCATGGATTGTGGGTAAATAGCTTAAAAATAGCAAGAACTTTTAACACAAATGTCTCAACTATTCTCTTCACACCAACCTGATCATCGCACATTCCCCTGACCATAGAAAAAAGGACATGCATTTTATAGATGTTACTAAACTGTGCTGCTTTCGCTTCAGAAAGATACCTACAACTAGTTTCCATGCCTTTTGCTAGTTTTGAGTTTTTGAGTTTCCTTGTGCATGTATTAATAATCAGTATTATTCATGGTTGACTATCAGACATGAAAAAAATTGTGTCCTCTTTAAATGATGAATTTAATAAAGAAACAGTAGAGTTGCACAGGTACAAGCAAAAGCAGAACAAAGCCTGAAAAGTATTTTCTAACTGGCAGGCCATTGTCAGGAGTAATAGCAGACACTTCTTAGATTCAAGGTATAACATATGATGTTAAAAATACCATCACTTGTCTTCCCCTACAAACAAGATAACCTGAAATAAATTCTCTTTATATGATCAAGTTGTTACAAAAGAGCTAAGTTTTGATTATAATAATTATTTTGCTCCGTCTTTTCAAAAAGTAACCCATCTCATTGGTACCAGTAACCAATCCATAGCAGAGCTGGTTTTGATGAAAGAGCTGTGCCAATAAAAGGGTACCATGAAGTGACAGAAATTGCTAACTTTTACATGGCTTCAGTGATGGATTGTGCATGCTGACCCATTTTCAGGAATAAATCTAGGAAAGGCTAATGCAGAACAAACTTTCAAGCTTCTCCCCACATGCAATCACTTGGACGAACTGTAGATACTGTGGCCTGTAACTCCAGGTGTACTTCACCAAGTTATTTCTCACAGTGCATTTTAAGCTGAAACCACATTTTGATTCACATTCAGTGCAATGACAAGATACCAGCCACCAAAGGGAGCAAACAGTGCAAACATAATAAGTGCAAACAGTACAGCCTTCTCCAGGGAGCTGAGGCAAAGCTTAAACAGCGATTCTGATCCATACTTGGAGAAGCAGAACTGAAAGTCCAAGTGCCACCCCAGCTGGGAGCAAATTACCTATCACCAAAGAGTGAAACTGTTACCTAAGATACCTCAGCAGAAATCTATAGCACAGAGGAAAAAAGTCACTTTATGAAAGTTGAAAGTACAATTCTGTCCCATAACTGATCTAATCCTGTGGAGTGCACAGTAATTTTTAAACAGCCTTATTAAACAGCCAAACTGTGAGAGTTAATTCTCCTGATGATCAAACTCTGGCTGTAATTCTGGGGTCTGTTACTGTGTCTCAGGTCAGTCTACCCAAGAATCTTGACAGAATAAGGTGCCCCACTGAAGCTGGACTTCAGATTGATTTAAAGGACAGTTTTGTGTATTGATTGACTGCAGACCTTGTTTGTCAAAAGCAGCTAGAATCTTTTATATCATAAAGATATGATATAAAAGATTAGAAACAGCAAAACATGGGGGGGGGGGGGAGAAGCAGACAATACAGGTGTTGTATATTAGCGAAAATCAAACTGTAAACTGTGTTTAGAGAAAATATATTACACTTACCACTTTCTCCTAAAGCAGAGAAAAACATGAAACAAATTCATTTAAACATTCCTAAAGGCAGTACTAAGTCAGCTGACAAGGCTATTAACATACTCATTTCTGCATGAGGTTTAACAGCAGAAGGAGAAACTACAACATCCTATTTTTTACCAAATTCTCTTTATAAAGACAAAACAAAATAAATCCACTACTAGTTATCTCATCCGCTGTTTATATACATGAATCTATGTTTAAAAAGAAAAGTATAACATAACATGACCTTTACTACAAATCTTTCACTATTCAAACATTGATATGTATTTGACAAAGATGTTGCAAGGTATTGCTGTGTTTTAACGAGCCTGCTTTTGTGATGAGGCAAAAAATGAACAAAGGTAGAGTAAGTCAAGTGCCCTGGGAGACTCAGGGCTAAAATCTCAGTGTCAACAGTGAGGAGGAGAATTGATTTGTGCAAAAGTACCACTGTGAACAGATAAGGCTGTGGAAATACTTGCATGCAGGGAAAAAAAACCACAAACAAACAAAAACAACAGAAACACCAGCAAAAGAGAAGTTTCCTTTCCCTGCCTTAAGTTTTTAATCACTCTGAGAATAACAGCAGTCCCAGACAGAGAAGTGAATATGGAAAGGTGGATAACTGTTGTTATCACTGAATTCAGATCCCTGCAATCATCCTTTTTGGCAGGTTAGAGAGAATGACCTGGAACAGAAAGGAAAAAGAGGAGTCTCCTACCCACACAGACTCTCTCTTTCTGGTATGGTATGCCAGGCTTACCCGTAACACCAGTTTAACCAATAGCTCCAGTTAAGTGATCAAACACCTATATGCGACCTGAAAGGTCTGGGGTGCAGGTCCAGACAGACCTCTCCCATACCAGCTGTTCCCACTATCCCTCTCCTGGTCTCAGACCCCTTCAGCCACTTCATCAGGTCACAGTCAGCCAAGACTGACATTATCTCAGACTCCACCATGACTAATGGATGAAAATTTATGGAAGAAGGTCAGTGTAGCCTTCCCTTCTTCCTCTCTCCTTTAGAGAGCAATTGCAAGGCTGCAAGGAGAGAAGTTTCACTTAGCTAGCACAGGAGACTCAAGTGTTTTTAAATTAAATTTTCTAATTGATGAAGCAGCTGAATTAATTCCCCCTGTGACACAGGAATCTACTAGTTTCACAACGCCAAGAGAAAGATGGGGAAGAACACAGACACGGAAAAGTAGGTGGATTCAGAGAGAGAGCCTCTTGCAGAGGTAGCAGGGCCACCAGTTTGTCTTACCTGTCATGTCAATCTCTACACCTTCGGATCAAGTACCAAGCGCATCTCATGTTAACTGTATTTACTTTTAGGAAGCTACAAGCCCAAAACTTGCGTCAGCAGCTCCTCTCAGCAAAATAAGAAAAGCTTAATGGCAACTAGCAGCACCAGGGTTCGGAGGAGTGGCACTTGATCACTGCCTCCATACAAGTCTAAGCAGCAGTGTTTTCTGCACAGCTGCCAGAATTCCTGTTCTTCGGGAAGCAGCCTGCTATTTTGTTATAGGCTAGGTGATTATTAGGTTTGTGAGTACTAAAGTAATTTTCCTGATTTTGCGTACGAGTACTGTAAAATGCTCAGCAACATATACAAAAATCCGTCACTGAGCTTCAGGTCTCAGCCCTAGCATCTGCCCTGACACCCACGCCCACACCCCTCCAGATGATCTTCATGCTTTCCACTTCTGTAGGCACAATTCCTGCTCTCCTCTCAACTGTCACCCTGAAGGATACAAGAGTCTTATCTGTAAAGCCAGAGCAAGAGAAATTGTTATGAAGTAAGTAGGTTTTTCAAGATGAAGAAACACATGACTTGTAATAAAACAAACTGAAGTTAATAGGTAACCTCAGCAACTTTGGGCCAAGAAGCAGGGAGAACTCTACCAACAGGTGCCACATATGCTGCAAAACATTGTGAAGCAGCCTGACCATAAGAATACAATGATTACTAAAAGATATACTATGAACAGCACATGCTCCATTAACCTTGACATACATTGTAAATGTTTTTACTAAATATGTTTCATTTTTCCATTCCAACAGTAAATATGTTACCTTTGGAGACTCCAAGTTAAAAATAGTTATGGTAGGAGAAACTCTTTTACAATCAGAAGAAAATCACTATTTTTATTTCTGCAGGTACTGCCTACCTATTTACAAACAAAAGTAAAATTCAAACTTGTCTCAACATCACGCCCCCTGCAATAAACCACAAACTCCAAAAAACAGAATAATCAAGGATTGAGTACAAAGGTTTGAAAAAATTATGAACATGTTGTTAGGACACCTGGATACTCCACTTCTGCCAGCATTAAACTTTTGTGGGGCTGCAGAAACTGGTTTGGTCATACTGAATTTTTATAGAAGCATTTTTGCGAAGTACCAATAAGGTAACGAGTTTTCAAATCACCACCAGAAAGGACTGGGGACCAGGAGATGGGTAGGTGAAGTGAGGTGAAGAGAAGGTATCAAGTCAACTATATGCATCTCCACTTCTGAAGCCACAGACTCCAGCAGTAATAGAATTCCATACCAGGTGGGGAAATTCTAATTTCATTAATTATTTCCAAAGAATTTCTATAGTCCTCAGTGGGAGAAAAGCAACTAAGTAGGAACTGAAGCAAGCACAGGAGTAGAAGTTACAAGAGCACAGTAACAGAACACAAGAGGGTTTGTACACAAGGACAGTACATCTCCAACTACCGGATTTTGCCAGACCAAAAACGAAAGCATCAACAGATTTTAGTGCCAAGAGACAAGGCAGATAAACAGAATGATTGTTAGCAAGAAGGAGAAAAACTTTTCAAAACTATCTGATTTTACATTTCCTTGATATTTTCATTGAAATGGAAACACTCCACATGATGTCAAACTCTGACCCTGTCTAAGCCAAAATACTAGATTTGTTTTCAGATTTTTTAATGGGATAAGAACTATTGTATTTTAGAAAAATAACCCTATAGTTCTTCTAGATCTGCCACTGTGATTATTCCCTAATGGTTAAGCATCATTGACCACCATTTACCACCAAACAAGCTTCTCTAGAGGCCTGGGTAGCTGCAGCGATTCACCTCAGAAAGGGGAAAGAAGTTGCAGCTTTGACAGCTTGTTTGGGGAGAGAGAAAGAAGAGAACAGAGAATTTCAGGAAAAAAGAAGAGGGACACATATCACCCTTTCCTAGGAAATCCTGCCTTTCCCATAACTTGCACCTTTTCTCTCCTGCAGTTTTCCCCTGGAAAATAACAGTCCTCTTGCCTGACATTCACGGGGAAAAAAAGTCTAGTCTTCAAAATTTTCTGAATCCACCTACTTTTCCTGAATTTAATAGAATACACACACAGGCTGGCTCACTCCTCTGAACAGTTCCAGTTGCTCCACATTTTCATCGCAGTGATGACTCTGCACCTGTCAGAGTCTCGTCTTTTAGCCAGCATCAAACAGGAGAAGCTGCCACTAAAAAAACTGCTGCTGTTGCTATGCAGGAAAACTGCTGCCCCAAAGCACACTGACTTTCTGTGCAAAATAAAGGCAGGAATATTTGTACTTTGTGACTAAAGTAACAATCAGTTATGTTCTTACGCATAGGGTAACCTAAATTATAAAGCCATTTCAAATAATGAGGTCTTTGGAGTCTTCTTTCAACCTGTACTGAAAAACCTGTCTAGTAAAACATTTTAATGTAACTATGAGTAAGAATTATAGAAGACCAAAGAAAAACACTCACATACAGTTCAAGGGGCAACAGAAAAGTACCTGAGCCTTTCAACTGATCAATGATTGCCCCAAATGATCACTTACATATCATGTTTTCATATGCAGAATAATTATGCAAATTTTGTACAATAAACAACAATACATTGAGAAAGTCGACAAAACAATGTAACTCAAGAAAGCAATAAACATTATATAAACTTAGGAAAAATAATGAAACCCCATACCAGTGCTAATTCTCCATACACTCGCAACATTTTGTGTCTCTAAAGTACAAACCGTTATGCTTAAAAGTGCAAATTACATTTCAGTTTGATTGTCTCATTTGCAAAACTGTAATCACTAAGTGAAAGAACAGGCTAGCAAGTCTACACAAAGAAAGATAAAAACAAAGCATGAAAGCATTTTTAATGTGCCCCTTCAGCAATTTCTGCACATCAAACTTCTAAAGAAAACTATCCATTTCTCATAATAGAATATAAATGTCTTGCAAGTAAGAATATATTTTTTCTGAACACCAGCTTGACTGACCTCAAAGCACAGCTCCTAGTGATTTTGAGTACCAAAGGTGAGTTCACAAACTGAGGTCACTGCACTAAGTGGTCATCTGTGAGAAGTCCCCAGGGACTTAGCTGGGATCATCCTGGAGGGTTTTAATAGTACCAGGAAGGGAGGAAAAACCGACAACACAGTTCTCTCTACCTTCACTATTACATTATTCTCTCTCATCTCATACTCATGAAAGGTACAATATTCCTCTACTCCTCAAAAACATTTCTATGTGAGACTATCAGCTTCTACACACTTCTGTCAGCAAGGCGGAAATCAATCCATCACATACAAGCAGAAAAAAAACACCCATAACCCCTTGATCAAAAGGGAATAGCTACTAGGAGTAGCAGACAGTCACCTCATGCTCTATCAGCTGCTAGGATAGATATGTGCCAGGAGAGAGCACATCCCAGGCAGAGCAAATGAAGGGAGCAAGCAGAGCCCTGCAGCCTCAGCTGCAGCCTGCAAGCACCCAGCTTCTTCTCTGCCCTGCCCTGCTGCCTCTGCTCCCTGCATCTCTTCTGCTCTCTGCACCAGGATTCCCACACACCACACTGGTCTCACTCCTCACCAAGCCAGTCAGCCTTCAGCCCCGGCATCAGAAGCCTTACTGGATATCCACTGGATGTCCACTGGAATGCAGGCTGCCCTCAGGACCCTGGTGTGGCACAGCATCCAGAAACAAGGAGCCCCGTCCCATGCAATTTAATCCACCACAGCATATTACAGGGGTACAGAATTGCCACCATGGATAAAAAGTGCATCTAGTTTAAGTCCCACAGGACTGGGATGCCTCAATGCTGTAAGAATTAGTGAGTTAAGCCACCTAATGAAAAAAGTCTGCAGCTAATATGTGGTGAAAAACTGCAGTGAAATATTTCATTCCCTGTGTACAGCATTTGTAAATATGAAGACAGACATCCTAAAATACTGAGTTCCTCACTCAGTCACTGAAACAATAAAAATTTTCAGTGAAATAACCCAAATGTGATTTGTTGGGGTGGAGGTTGAGTGAGTTTTTTTCCTTTTTTTTTTTTTTTTGTTTTGGGTTGATTTTTTTTTGTTTGCTTGCTTATTTTGTTTGTTTGTTTCTTCAACCACAGGAGCAACCAATTAAGTGAGTTTCTCCAAAGCTCATGCTCAGAATTCTTCAAACTAACTGTTCACTCGGATTTCCCCCATAAATTCAAGTAGGATGGAACATTTCCATCTGGAAGAAACCAAGAAAATCTAGAAGTCTGTGTTAGGACTCTTCAATTCTAACAGCAGACAATAAATTGCACCTGTGAGCAAAAACGCTAATTTTAGTAATTTAAAAATACACTTGCTGAATTCTCAAGGGACTTCACATGATTTTCCTCCTTAGCTATGGCAGCAGACAAGTATCGTAGGATGGAAGATCTTGGATTCACATCCTACATGAGACTAGACAAACTGCATATATGCAGTACTGAATACCACACAACAGAAGTACTTTTAAGAGACCCTTGAAAAGACCCATTAAAAGGTAATTTTGAATGCAATACAGCAAAGAAAATCTGGCCAACCTGCAGAAACTGCTTGAGCTATAATGAGAAAAGTGGAACAAAAAGCAGCAAAAAGTCCACAAGAGTAGACTAGAACTTTTATTGAGACCCCACTAGAGATGGGGGCACCCCAAATCTGCCTGTATTCCAGGAACACTATATTTACTGAGGTGTGCAAATTCAGAGAGCAGAGAGGACCTAACAGCAGGAGTTCAAACACAGAAATCCAAAAGAGAACATGAAAGGACAAAGGAAGTTATGCAAAATGTATATATTTCCACTTTTATTAGATGAGCTGTAATTTAATTTTAGTATGAGAGTTTAACTATCATCATATTCATATTATTACCATAATCAGTGTAATTCAATTGCTTACAGGTTCAAGGAAATTTCAACAATCAGGTACCAGTTCCCCAAATTTACAGTTTTTGTGGGGGAAAAGAAATAATTTGGAATTTTACGAGTTTGCACCTAGTTTCACATGAAACAATACCAAAAAGCAACATGTTTTTCCCAAAGAGTTACAGTAAAACTGGTTTTTAAAGTAGTTTGAACTGGATTCACAATTAGGCATGATTCCAAGGATTTTTCACTGCGGTCACCAAGTATGACTGAACTGCTTTCCTAATTCTGTTTTTCCAGTTAAAAAAAAAAAAACAAAACAGAAATCTAGGAGCCATTATTTGTTTGCTTGGGCTTGCACCATGTAGTATTAGCACAACTAATTTATCTGTTATACAAGCCAAGACATAAAATATGCAGATAATTTCTCTAAAACCTACACCCCTCCAAAAAATTTTCTAAAACGTGAGTAAGTAGTGAAAACAACACTATGCCAAAACAACACTAAATTTCTTGATGCCATGTGATGTGTTCTGTAAGCTGGACATTGAGAGCTTCTCTGTTATTAAAAAAGCCCTTTTTTTCCTGGTCTCATTAGTGCAGCCCTACCTGCCCAGCTGTATTAGTCACTTCCTGCACAAGGACATTTGGACACCTACATGACATGAAAACACCTCTTAGTCCATCTAACACAGTATAAAACAGGTTTAACTGAAACATTAAAGCTGCAATTGGAGTAAACCTATCTCCTGTGACATCACACACAGGAACTCCACTGCTTCAGAAAGATTAGATCTTTATCCCAATGCCCTCCTACCCCAACCAAATTCTGTTCAAAGAGAAAGAGAGGAGGAGGGAAAAAGGAAGGAAAAGCAAATAAATGAAGTCCCAATCTCAAAGTTATTCCATTCTCTTATAGAATGGAACAGAGCTTGACAGGTAAGAAAAGGGAGAACAAAATCTATCTCTTCTGCTACTTCAAAGAGATGGGAGGGTGTCTTCCAAAACCTTTGGTAAAAACCAGTGCAACAGTAAGATAACACTACATGCTTACATACTTCCAAATTTCACAATCATTCCACTTTGCAACCAAAACTATTTGTATAATCGAAGCACAAAGCTATTGAGCTCTGTCTTCAAAACCAGTGTGCTGGAATCACAGCTGAGTAACAGAGTAACACAGGCTAGCCCAGAACTTCTGCAAGCCACAAGGAACAACACTTCCCACGACCATTCACTGGTTTGAACACACTTCAGTCCCCTCTCCAGCGGTGTACACCATAGCAAGGATCAGAGAAGCCAGCTGTAAACCATGTGTCATGAAGGTTGAACCAAGAGTCTTCCCTGAACACAACAGAGTGACAAAAGCAGTGCAAAGCATGGACAGCTCTCAGGGAAATCCACCACGTGCTCTAAAGTCTTCATCAGACAAAAGGATGTGACATATAATAACAAAGATCCTCCTGCAAGGAAGTCTCTCTCCTGGGCAATTAGACATTGCCAGGAAGAAAAAACAAGACAAACACTTCAAGACAACAGAAAGAAGAAAAGTTCACAATTGAATAATTTTCACCTGAATGGACATGATGAACTGTCTATAATGTGACCAAGTCTGTCTTCAATTCTGTAAACCTTTTCAGAGTGCTACTACAAACACCATATGCAAAAGGGTCTGTGAAAAGGAAACTGCATTTCAAAACACTCCTGACAGGGGAAAGAAAACTTATCCAGGAAAGGGAAGAGGAAAGAGAGCAAAAGTTGGAAGCTGGTGAGGACAGAGGTCACTCTCCAGGATCTTTACAGCACTCACTAGATAAGCATGTATCTTTTGAAGAAGCTCAACTTCCTGCCATAAATAAAGGTTTTATAACCCACTCAAAAGATGTACCAGCCAGCCATTTACTTCTCTTCATCCATCTTATTACTTGGGCAGTAGCATTGCATTTTTCAGGTGTTTCAACAGATCATTACACAAGATATACTATTATCTGATATATTCCAGAGAGAGGTTCCATCAGTTTTTCCACCATGGCTTACATATATGAAGAAATCCATTAAAACTATACAACTGTCAGAAATATTTTCAATGTTTCAACACCTGTTGGTGTCAGCATATGTCAGTTTTCATGTTTGTGCAAGGTTTGTTCAAATCCAGAAGCAGGCTTGCTGTGATCCAACTGGCACTCATACTGATTGCAGAGCCAAAATTTGCATCTATCAGTGCTTCCATTAAATTTATCTTTCCAGACAGACTTCACTGGTGAACTCAGAGACATGAAGTGATATAACCCTGCAGGAGACCAGTTTAGTCTCATATAAACCTAACTTAACAAGAACTGACTAAAAAAAAATTCTTTCATGTTGCACAGTCTTCAAAGGTGCAAACACATACAGAACATTAAAAACATAAGGCGTGTATGCGCAGCTACCAAGCCTCTAACTCTATGTGGTATTTATTGATTTTCCCTGTGGATCTAGCTCCTACATAAAGAGCACAACAGCTTCAACAAGCTCATCTAGACAGTTTGCAGATATATTTCATGACAAGTACAGAAACTCACTCAATGTTTATTGCATCTCAGCACCAAAGCCCTCCCTACGTACATTAGATCAGGCACAGCCAGGATGGACATCACCATAATCCCCAATAAACCACCTTGCAAGCACCCTGAGCTTCCAAAGGACTGCCTAGCAGCCAAGATAAGTACTCCAAGAATGCCAAAAATCTTTCCACCAAACTTGACAGATATTGCTATATAAAACTAGAAGGGGAAAAAAACAGAAAAAGAGAAAGCAGCAACTTAGAGTGAGATATCAGGAGATAAATCCAGAATGATAATGCTGCAGCTTGTCAACTGAAGCACACAGCTGACAACAGACAAGGACATTCAACATCCAGCTACTTCCTTCCAGTAATTTACAGCAAATTTACCCAGGTGGTAACAGTTAGCTTCACCAAAATAGTCTTTTTCAAAACAGACCCCACGCCCAAATCACATGATTTCAGAGATTGTTTTTCAATGTTACATAGCTCCTCCACCTTAACCATCTGTTCTGTTCATTGTTTTAATGTAGAAGCAATCAGTCGAAACTAAAACAATCACTGGTCTTTGCTAAATGCTCTCTCACACAAGTTTCTTTATACAACAGCCTGCATGCATTCCCTTGGAGAGTTATTCACAAAGGCATCCTCTATAGCCTAGGTCAACTCGGGTAACACCAATGCAGTCTCTCCTCTGCCAGAAGAGGGAAGGAACTGCTTGAAAATTGCTCTGATTCAGCCAGAACAGTCTAATCAGAAACTGTCTCCAAAACTCAGGTTTGAAATTTATTTAAGAGCTATTTCTCCTAAAATCAATGTGAGATGCTTGACTTAACCTTCCATACAAACAAAACAATTCCAGACACAGAGCACTCACTGTTTGAAGTGTGCTGCAAGGAGGTACCCATTGGGCATTACAAAGTATTTTAGTGTTTGTGACGGTCAAGAAAAAAGTAACCCCAGACAATAAAACTCTTCTACTGTTTCCTCGCTGGACTCCAGCTTCTCAACAAAGTGCACTGAGAAGCCCAGGCAGCCTTACCATCTAACTGGGCCAAATTCAGCACACAGTGGAGCCACAAGGAAAACCTTCTTTTGAGAGTACTGAGGGTGCTGGCTTTGCAAACTGCTCTGATACCACACCTTTCTTCCCAATTTCAGAGACTGGAAAGATGCTCCCAAATCCCCCTCTCCAATAGAGGCTCATACTGATTTCTAGCAATTCACTGCAATTTTTAGAGTCTTGTGTTGTGCCAAAAATTCTTTACAAGCGCCTACCCAAATGACAACCTCTTGCATTTAGACAGAACAGTTATTTCTTCTCCCAGTTCTGCTTATGCTCAAGTAGAGAGGTCTGCATCTGCACAACAGCTCTTCCCTCCTTGCAAGTCCTCTTTGGTTCCATTTTTCTTAAACCTGATTTATTGGGTTTACATCACCTGGTTTGGGGGGACGGGATTACAAGGGTGGCCTCTGTAAGAAGCTGCCAGAAGCTTCCTCCATGTCCGGCAGAGCCAGTCCCTGGTGGCTCTAAAGACGGATGCGCCACTTGCCAAGGCTGGCCCCATCAGAAATGGTGCTAACACCTCTGGGGTAACAGATTTAAACAAGAGAAAAAGAATTTGTTGAGCAGATGTAACTGTGGCCAGAGAAGAGCAGAGTGAGAATATGTGGGAGAAACAGCCCTGCAGACCCCAAGGTCAGTGCAGAAGGAGGGGCAGGAGGTGCTCCAGGCACCAGAGCTGGGATTTCTTTGCAGTGCACAGTGCAGACCGTGGTGAGTCAGGCTGCGCCCCTGCAGCCCATGGAGCTCCAGAGCAATGCAGAAATCCACCTGCAGCCCACGGAGGAAACACATGCTGGAGCAGGTGGATGCCTGAGAGGAGGCTGTGACCTGGTGGAGACCCATGGAGAGGGGGGTCCGTGCTGCAGCAGCTTGTCCTTGGGGGACTGCACCCTGTGGAAGAGTGACCCATGCTGCAGCAGTCTGAGGAGGATTGCTGCCTGTGAGATGGACTCAGGTTGGACAAGTTTGCAGAGAACTTCTCCTGGGGGAGGGAGCCCATGGTGCAGCAGGGGAAGGGTTCCTCTCCCTGAACAGCAGGAGAAACTCCTGATGTGATGAACTGACCATAATCTCCATTTCCAGTCTCCTAGCTCTCTGGGGTAGGTGGAGAGATGGTGTTTTAAGGCTTTATTTTACTTCTCATTATCCTGCTCTGATTTTGTTAGCAATAAATTTAATTATAATCTCGAATTTGATTCAGTTTTTCCCATGATGGTATTTGGTAAGTGATCTCTCTCTGTCCTTATCTCAACTCATGAACCCCAAGTATTTTCTCTCTCCTGTCCAGCTGCAGAGGAGAGACAGAGAGAGGTTTTTGGTGGATGTCTGGCATCTGGCCAGCATCAACCAACTACAACCAAGACTCCAAATGAAGCCTCACCAGATACAAGTGCCTCACTGCTCTCCTTTCTATACCAGAGCCTCAAATTGCATTCAGGTTTTAGTGGTTTCATCATTATCAGCCATTTAAATCATCTGCCATCATTCACCCAGATCTGCTGTCTCCTACTAACATTCCAACAGCTGGACAAGCTCATACTTGAAAAACAAAAATAATCAAATACCTCTTCCTTGCTCCTTCTTTTCACCATAATGATAGATAAATTTCTCCTACGTGGAAACTCAATACAGAAGCACAATGACAGGCTAGTATCGTAAAACTTATTGTCTGGTGCCAGTTCATTACTGATGCAATGAAATGGGACTCCTGTTCTCCTCTCCTTTCTCCAAACATCTCAAAGCTGCTCACTAAAAAACATGCTTCTAGCCTGTGAAAGCTGTAGTCACAGCCCAGTGCACATGCCAGAACTTTTCTAAAAATCTATTTTAAAAAGAGGCTTGAAATTTTTATGGGTCAAAAGCAGTACATCTACAAAAACAAAAAAATCAATTAAAGTGGAAAAGAATATGCTGGAATAGTCATTATTTTGATTGTCTTCTCCAACAGAAATGTTAGGTATTTTACTTATACCAAGAGACTGCATAACCAAGCTCAAAAGACCCTTCACAATCAAAATTTAATTACGCATACCAGTTCTTCCATGACAGTGCCATACCTTGCTCTGATGTATGTTTTTAAATGTCATATTCAATACCAATGTGCATTTTGTGTTTTTGCAGAAAAAAAAATCCCAAACAAAACAAAACACCAAAAAACCTAACACCCCTATCCCCATCCACCAAAAAAAAACCCCAGCAAAACACAACCCACACAATAAAACTGCCAAATTCTTCTATAATTTTAAGTTCTGCATCTTTTCACTTGTTATTCAAACGGTTAGGAACAACAGGAGACTTCCTTTGAGAGCTCTGTGGTGCAGAAAAGAATTTCTCTCAAGAAAATAACAACCATACTTGGCATTGCTTGGCTGCAGCAAACCAAAGCTGTTGAAACAAGCAAGATCAAGAGAGAGGTTCCTCATTTGCAACAACATTCACATGAAAAATTTCACTTGTAATACTATCTTCAGAATAATCTATGTTACAAAACACATGAGGATGCTTTAGAATTCAGCTAGTTGAAAGCTCCTATGTAATGATGCCACAGGCAGTGGAGACAGGACCAGTGGATACCAGCCTGGACTTGACTGGGCACCTCAGAGCTGGGAGCAGCTTGAGTAACTCCCTGGACCCTGCCTGTCCAAGAGCTGTGGGTGCAGATGCACCTTAGGCACTGGATAAGCTGTAACTTCCGTCTGGATTGTGAAAGAGGAAATGATGCAGCAAAAGGACCAAACTGCAGTTTTGATTTCAGCTCAAATGAAAACCCCCATCTGCCACCTTTGTGAACATGTCAATTTCAAATGTTTTGGTTTGACAGGCTGCCACAGTTGCCAAAATAAACCGCTCAACTTAGCACTTTATTCAGTACTATGTGCGGTGAAATAAACATTTGTATATCGTGCAATATAAATTAGAAAACACAATTAGAAGCTGGGTATGAATAAAAGAAGCAAAAATGACTGTGAAAGGTTACTTTTTAAACCGGATCTTTCTGATGATGGATCAAATGATGCACAAACAGTAGGGAACAAGTAGCAGACTGGGGTAAGCAGCACTGCTAGCTAAAATCACTGTATACCATCAGCTTTAGACAAGTTCCCTTTTCTTGACATGGAGAGAAAGTAGAATGAGATCCAGAACTCATTTTAGATCCTTAATTTACCAGAAGTGATAGTCTGGCCTTGTCTGACTACCTGTCATGGCTTGGGTGAGGTTCTCATGAAGCATTACACTCTGGGATAATTTAGGTAGGATTTGATGAGTGGCTTTCACTGAAAGAACAACAAATCAAGCCTTGACATGAAATACCTACTTTGCTGAGACAAAAGCACTCAGCGATGTCCATCAGTAACAGCTGCAACTCACTGCAAGGAAGATTTATATCTTACTGACTGAGAAGATGCTAGTAATTTAAAATAAAGTAAGAACTCCAAATAATGTCTTGAAAGAATTGATATCTTCAGAAGCTTGAAAATTACTCTTTAAATGTTACTGAGAAATATGACAAAAGCAAGGCTGAATTTACTTTCCATTATACAAATAAGTGAAAATTTCTGAGTCTGCTTGATTTCCACTTCCCTTATGCAAGACAAATGGGGACCACCAGATATTGTGCATACTTTGAAATATCCAGATTTTAATACTGTATTTCACTTTGGCCACTTTGAGGCCGAGGTGCACCTGTATATGTCAATATGCATAAATGTCTAACAAAAACAACACTTAGACTGAACTCCAGTGTTTCACAACTCCTTTTCTAACCTCCATGTAGATCTGTTCATCACAGAAAAACATACTAACATGCACATTTTGTAGCTGGTATGCAACACCAGGCATCTAAATACTGTGAGCTATCATTGCTCTTTTGCAGACCCATCCATTCCAAAAAAGTCCAAAGTTGCACATTCTTTCCCATTTTTGACCTGCATGCTAATGCCATAAAGTTACCTAAACAGTTTCCAAGCTATTGCACAACTGAACTGCACATGTATGTACAAAAGCACTGAGCAATTTATATGCTTGCTCTTGTGAGGCTTCTAAGGGGACAGATTTTACCTGGCACTGCACAGGTGCACTGGAATGGAAAGGCATCAGGTGTCCTCTCCCCAGTTAACACTCTCACAGTGAGCAACATTAAAATGGCTGAAGGGTTAAGAAGCCCCTCACTACATTTCTTTGCCCCCCTACAGCAGCAATAGTACTGACTATAGTAAAGGACACTATATTCTTTTTGCTTCTGCAGGGAAGTGCACCTCACAGGCACTCTGTAATCATGTCACAGATGGGATGTTTTATCTACCTATTCCACCCACCCTGCTGCCAGTGGGGTATAGAAGTCTTCCCGCAGCTCAGTAAAACACTAACCCATTATTTTCCTGGAAGTTCTATACTTTAAACTGAGTTTAGAATTCTTACTTTTTTTTTTTCTTTTTTAAGGCTAGATTTATTTCCTGTCTACCTCCATCCAACAGGAAACCAGAAAAAGAGCAAGTCCCGTTTCACTTTCTGGCCACCATTTACCAGAATAACTGGCCAGTATTCAGCTGCAGCTTTAAATAGAGGCCAAGGATCCACCCTACATGGAGGCCACCAACCTTCATAATTCCCTTTTGTTTTATGAAAGCTTACCCTGAGCAAGTCCACCTTCTGGAGCAAACCAATTCCTACATGATCATCATGCCCTTCCCATCTCAGCAATCTTCTCCCTTTTCTTCCTTCCTTGTATTGTGTGAGCAACCCCACAGAGCCACGTCACAGCTGAAACAGTTTGGATAGGACTTCCCTTTCCTACAAGCTAAAGGGACAGAGTCACTCAGATCCCCATCCCACACCCCCATGCTGATACACCACCATTCCTACAAGATCAGGAAGCCAAACCAAGTAAATCAGAGAGGAACCTGCCTTTGCTGTAATCCATATCATGTTAGTGGTAGAAAACAATACACAATGGCAGCAGGATGACTAAGCTTGAGAAAATAAAACTTTGCCCTTTCTACTTTCCAGTACAAAATCTTATATTGTTCATGCTGTACTTAATAAAAACATCACCAGGGAAAATTAGTGCTCTGCGGTCTACTTAGCAAGCTTGTAAGGAAATGGAAGTGTGACAGACTTGGAAATTTCTTTACCTTTTCATGGACTTCTAATCTAGAAACTGCACAGCCTTTCTCACAATTAAATAAGTAAATGAGAGCAACAGCACATCCAAACAAGGCTGTCAATGAAAATATACATCAATCTCAAATCAAAGCAGTGAGGCAGCATCTAAGGTAAATGGATGTTCTAAGGACTTGAACAAGAAACCTAAGCCATTTTAGGTTTAATTCCAAATCTGGCATAAACTACTGTCAAACTTCTGACCTTCCACACTGAAATCCATAAAATTTTCTTCTGAGTAAAGCCTTGAATTTTTCACCCTAATTTTTAGCTTCCAAGTAAAATTAATTTCTTTGCCTTACCAAAAATTTTTCAAGTACTTAAAAAGGGACTCAAAAATTAAATAGCCTTTTCACAACAAGGCAAATTTGTCACTTTTTCCAGTACAGAAAAAGTAGTATTCGGCTAACAAAACCCTATAGACAAGGACTTTTTTACTTTTAAAATATAATTAATCAAGAAAATACTTTAAAAAAGGAGCAATAGAAACATAAGCACAAGCAGATAAAGCATACAGAAAGACAGATAAACCTGTGTGGCTAAGTAATGTACTTCTTCAGGGGGAAGCCTCCAGTTTGAATTCTTTTAAAGAAATTACATCCCTTACACCTCTTAATCATTTTGACAATGTACTGACATCCTGGCCATCTAAAATACATACTTTCCTCGAGCCTGGCTGCTTTAGACAGCAGGAAGCAAGATATTTGTACAAGAAGAAAAGAGGAATGAAGGGCCAAGAGGCCCCAGAGCAGTTGGAAGAACAGTTGCTCTGGGTGGAGAAGCAGTTATGGGGTAGAGGTGAGCTGAAGGCTTCCCAATCCTCATTTAACTCCTTCATTTCTTTTTGTTTGGGCAACTAAACACCAATTGCTCACTTTTCAACTCATTTAGTTTTACTTTCCCTGGACTGATTCCATACCTGTGCCTGGTAGCTCCTGTGAACAGCTGGTGGGAGCAGTGGGAGGGAGGGCTGGCAGCAGATGATCTCCTGATGGCTCAGCTGGTCTGTGGTCCCCAAAATCAACACCACCCACAGAACAGCGAGGTGCAACACACTGGCTGTGAGACACAGCTGACAAGGAGGGCTTCTGCTTCACAGAAATAACACATTTTCACAATTAGGTCTCAGCCCCAACTAAAACAAAACTGGTTCTCTGTCTCCCACTGCAATTTCCCATTCATAGGAAAATTTTACACCTCAATCAACTTTACTATCAACATCAGCCAGCTCATGGTATCACTGTAGCACCCAGCATTTACCCTTACCACTCACTACCAACATCAACAATTTCATGATGCCATTTATCCTCCCCCCAGGAACTCAGGCCTTTCTCCATCAGCAAAACCCTTCCTGCAACTGTTCAGACATGACACCATCTTTCCTATTCTCAGTATCTTAGATCCCAGAGTTTTACTGAAAACGTTCTTAGCTGTAAGAACAGCCACTCTCTTCCGCTTCACTTCATAACAGCATGGCTAAGAAAGGACAGCCACAATTCCAGCTCTACACCTGCCAAAGACTTACCCAAACAAGAGGAAGTCATAGCTAGCCACAAACAGTAAAAGCTACTCCTGCACAGGGAACAAACATATCATGTGCAGTGCTCATATGCTGACAGAGTACCTAGGCCTACACACAGTGGGATAACTAGGCAGTATTATCATTCAAGATCATTGCTCAAAACTAGTTCTCTTTAAAATTAACCTCAAAGCGTTTTCATCAATGCTGGATTTGTAAGCTGTTCCAAACTTAAGTTTTAGCACAAACTGGATTCACCAAGAATTATTCAAGATGGACTTAAAGTCTGCCATGTATCTTGTCAACTTCAAAGACAAACTTTCACAATCTTAGAGGTACCTGGGTAGCATCCTGAACTGTGACGTCTGCCTATGCAGCAGCATTTTGCACTGGTACTGTATACAACACATCAGGAGAACACAACAGACTTTCAGAAGCTGCTTGCTGAAAATGTCAGAGAAGTAGTTTAAGTACTCCTGCAGCTTATAGGCTGCTTGCATCTGATGGATGGAGTCTATCTGCCGCCTTCTCCTCGAGAGCACAGCTGGCTTACAGTGGCTGAGCCTGCTGATTTGGTTTAGAAAGCCTGTAAACCAGCAGGTTTTCTCCTCCTGCACCTCTCTTCCTCCTTTGGAAACTTCTGCATTCTTGCAATGTCAGCTGGAGGGGTGGTCGCTCACCCTGCCATCACCTCCTGGCAGGCAGTGCGCAGCCATCCCAGCAACTCAGTAGCTGGTGTTAGAGCAAGGTTTTAGATTAATTACCCTTGCAAACACAGAGCTGCTTCTGCACTGAATGACAGTGGCCTTTCTGAGCTCTGGTTTGACTCAGGGCACAAGCAGCTCATTAACCATCAGATGATTCAGCACTTGGTGCCTACATTTCTGCTGGCTGGTTTTCATCAGCAGGCTACAGCTTTGAAGATGTATCATTTATATGATACCATCAGACACCTGACGAGACACAGGTGTCAAGGCCCTCCAGCTCCAAGCCAGTACTAGTTTTATGTGATGCAGACTGCTCTCCAATTTTATTCTTCACTATGCAGGTTTATAATCAAATTCCCCACAAAAATCCTGACTGTAACAGTCAGCAGCTTTTTTTCTCCAGCTCTTTCAGAAACAAATCATGCACAGAAAAGAGAGGGGTCAAAAAAAAGATCTCAGGCCACAGACAGAGAAAGACTGAGGTCCTGAGCAGAGGAAGGATGATCTCCACATTTCATGCTCAGAAGAAAGAAGGATTCTTGTCCCACCAAAGCTAATCATGCACAAAACGCTGTCAGATGCAGTCCCTCCCCACCCCCAACCATTCCTTCTGATTTACTCATGGCTACTAATCTCATTAGAGTTCCTATAATTAAAGCACCATAAAATCTGATGAAGAATACAGTATGGTGTTTAAATTAACTCACCCAAAGTCTTTTACTATAAGAATGACTACTCCAACAGCGTTACAAGATTTACAAAATAAAGCTTCACTAATGAGCACAGCATCAAAACTGGATTATCAAGTTTCCCTATTTGCATGTAGAAAAAGCAGGCACTGAGGTTTCTATAAAACTTTTGCAGCCATTTTATAGGAAAAGCGAAATGCTCCCTCTTACATAAAAATACAAGCAGCCCAGAATGGTTAGGCAGTGAATCACTTTTTTAGCAAACCTTGGTATGCTCAGTTTCTGAAATAATTTGGGTTTGGTGCCATGTTTAATAAAGAGAAAGATGGGAAGTGAAGGAGGTGAAGGAGATACAGATGTAATATTACACCTGTGAGATCAAGTGTCCTGGTTCTTGCTTCCCTATCCCAAGTTTGTATCTTGGATGACAGAGTGCAGAAACCCACAGCTTCCAGCTGAATGGGAAATGGTTCTTCCACACTTTTGATCTCAACCTCACTCAACACATACCTGAGCGTCCATGGAGGGAGAACACTGGCCCGTCAGACAATCACATTCTTGAACCTCACCCATTAAGCATAACAAACAACAGCTCTGGGCTGCATCAATTCCTAGGGACAGGGCTTGCAGGGACCTGACTCAGGCTCTGTGGGATCCACAACAGATCCTGAGCTCCACACAACCTCTTCCATGACAACCCATTACCCATACCCATCAATTTCTCTGAGTCCAAACAAATGGTCACAGAAGTTTTTTGTGAATTGTAGATCAACTGGTCATACTCAGACCCCAAAGAGCCCCAAGTGCTCTGTGACTATCAGGATGTGAGACAGAATAGCTAAACTGAGGCAGAAGTAATGGTACATGATTTCCCAAAGTCAGGCTCCAGATCAGCCTGGGCATTCCAGGCTCGCCTGCTAAGCTTCTGCTCCAGCCACTAAATCTTTGAAAGGGATTATGTAGCAAGGTGCCAGTGATAAAACTGGACTTGACCTCTAAGGACCTTCAGATGTTATGCTCATTTTCCAGCATGATGAGCAACAGCTCTGCAGTTGGAGTATTTTCATCTGGCATTCCTTTTAAGAATGCCTAACACTTCGGTTGATTTTCTTATCTATAAAGGGCTTGAAGGCAGAAGTTCTGATGCTCTTATATATTTGCATAGAAGAAAGCAGGGTTCATTAACAGTTTTTACTTTGCTAGTCCATTAAACATCATTTCAGGAATCACAATGAAGCAATCATGAAGAATACAGCTTTCTCCAGTGAGAGAACACACACAGACATCAAAGACTACACAAATTATTTTAAGTGCTATACTTCTGCCAATATATTCCACATTTTCAGCATGAGAGACCACTCCTCCAGAGATGCAGAGTCAGCCAGGGCAGAGATTACTATTTCTCTGACAAGAAAACCAGATCTAAACTATTCACAATGCTGCTTGGCTTTTTTTTTTTTTTTTCAATTGTTTTTTGTTTGTTTTCAATTTTAGGTACATTCTTAAATCAGGCTGATCATATCCAAAAGTAAGACCTTTTAAAATTTTCAAACAAAAACAGCTTTTCAGCATTTATACCTTTTGAACATCTCAATTTTTTTTTAATTTCCTGCAAAAAATGCAAAGTCTCAAAGATGAAAGGTAACTTGATTTCTAACCTATACTGGCTTTTCACTCATCCTTCCCAGAAATTCTTCTAACATAACTGACACGGAGATGCCTTTCTCTCTCCCCAGGATGACTCACAGGGTCCTTCCACAGCACAAAGGAAAGAGAGATCACTTCTTGTTCTTCTTGAAGAAATATCGCTTTCTTGTCCTTTTCAAAAAGGAAGATAAGGGAAGAACACATTGGACTGTTATTTGTTGCATTTTGTTTCACTTTTCCCTAACAAATTTATCAAGCAGCTAAAATTCTGCCTGGTCATAAAAACATCTGTAACAAAATGTCCACAGAAGTGCTTGGTGAATCTCACTCCCCAAGTTCAGCATCCCTGCCCCATCTTTAAAGCACAGTAGTTAAGTACCCATATGGCTATGTGGCACATGGGTGCCTTCCTTTCCCCAGCTGCTGGGACCAGCTTTGCAGGTGTTTAGCAACAGCAGTGGCTTCCTTGAAGGGCATCCCTGCATACACATCCAACACCTGGCCAATGCTGAACCCACTCCCCAGCACATATACCCACTTCCTAGGCCAGCCAGCTATTCCAGCCACCAAGCTGATGCTTCCTTCTCCCAGAGTTCAGCCTAAAGCAGGCAGAAGAGTTCTTCAGTATGGCTTTAGATACCACATCATGTAAGTTCCCTTACATCACTGTAAACTGCAGGCACCTGCAGGACATGGGGAAGATCACCCTGACATCACAACACTTGTCAATTTCCAGCTTAAATGAAAGGCAATACACTGACATATGACCCCAGTGGCAGATATCAAAGCAGCACAAATGTGCACTGACAATATAATCTAAAAACTTAGTGAGAGTTTGCAGTCTACCACTTATCTACAAATCAAATCATTCTGTGCATGAAGTCTCAAGAAGGCTTATTAAGTGTTCCCGGGTTTCACCATTACAGGAAACACGCAAAACATTAACTCTGACCATCCAATCCATCACTTTCCAAGTAAAACCCTTCCCTATTATCTAAACATAGCAAAACAAGATCATAAAAATACTACTGAGTTTACTATTAGCCAAAACAAATGCTACCAGCACCAGCAAATGCTACATAGGCTACCAGGGCCCAGAGGAGCAACTCGCACTTCACGTGCAATTCCCAAGCAGTGAAATGCACTCTAGTCAGAAGAAGCCTGTCAACTATTTATGGATTGCAGGGGTAGCTGTAATCATCCATTCCTTCCCTGCATGTACAGCCCAGCAGGAGCACAAACTACCCCAGCACAGCACCAAGCCCCAGATAGGTGAAAAAATTCATTCCACCAACAAGCTAGCACATTTCCACCAGGCACATCGTAAAAGCTTCCGCTGAATAAAAGCATAAAGGTGGTAAGCAAAGGGTTTAGTTGATTTTGTTTTTCCCACACACACCACACTTCTCCCATTGTTCTTCGTGTTTAGAGTATGACTACACCAGCAGCAGAAACACACAAATATTCAGTGCTGCTAAACTAACTACAGAAAACATTAGCAAAGACAGAGCTTAGTTATCAAGCTGCCGATTTCTGTTAGAAACAACAGTTCTGACCGACAAAACAGTGATGAACATGTAAGCACCCTATACACCAGTTATCTGCCAAGATGCGCAGTTGCCTGCCCAGGATGCAAAAGTTGTGTTTTCAATTTTTTTCCTCAAAAGAAGTGATTGTTTACTGCTGTTAACTGCAACTGTCCACCAACAGTAACACGCACGCACAATTTTAAGCTAGCATAACTGGCGCAACCAAAAGCGATGTGTCCTGCAAGCAGCAGGCCGAGCGGCTGCACCAAGGGCCCGAACATGGAGCGGCAGCGGGCAAACCCCCGGCTCCAGGAGCCGCTTCCAGGAGCGTTGGAGGCGGCTGCCAATGCTCCCGAACTCCGCTCCTTATCACTCCTGGGCCGCCTCTTAAAAGAAAACTGGTGCCGCCGGTCAGGTTTGAGATTTCAAAGCTAAAATTCTTATAAAGACGGCCAGAGCCTAGAAACGCATTAGCGACCAGCCGCGTACGAACGCGCAGAGCAGCGCTCCGGGACCGGGCGGTCGCTGAATGCGCAGCTCGCACGCAGGTGGCGGCCGAACGCGTTCCGTTCGGGACGGGAAAGGCTCCTTCTCCCTCCGCACCTCACGGCCCAGCCCCGCTCGCCGGGCCGCCCGAGCATGCTGCGGCCACAGCCCCCCCAGCACACCCCGGCTGCGCCCGCTGGGAAGTACCTGGGAGCTGAGGTACCGCCGGAGGCACTCCTCGCACACCGCCTTCTTGCAGCAGGACAGGGGCTTGATGGGCTTCTCCTCCAGGCACACGCGGCAGCTCAGCACCAGCAGCGGCCCGAACTCGCCCGCGATCAGCCCGGAGAAGGGCTCGGGCAGCAGGTACAAGTCCACCACCTCGATGCTGCCGCCGGACGACAGCGGGTCGTCGCCCGACACCACCCCGCGCCGCGCGGGGGGCTGCTCCACGCCCGGGTCGCCGCGGGGGGAGCCGGGGGCCGCCGCCGGCCGGTCATTCTCCACGCAGTAGACGGTGCAGTACACGTGCCGCCTGGGGGGGCGGCGGCGGCCGCTGCCTCCCTCCGGCCCCTCCTCCGCCGGGGCCGCCGGTTCCCCCGAGCCCGGCGGCTGCTCCGGCCCGGCCGCCGCCTCCGCCTCCTCTTCGGCTCCTCGCCGCTCCGGGCCGGCGGCGGCCGGCGGCGGCAGCTCTCCGCCTCGCCCCGGCCCGGCCGCCCCGCCGCCCGGGACCGCCTCTCGCTGCGAAGGCGGCTCGTCCGGGCCGGGCTCCCGCGGGTCCCCGACCGGGCTCGGCGGCGCGGCGGCCGCCCGCGGGGTGCTCAGCGAGCTCTGCTGCTCCCCCATCGCCGCCCGCCGCCGCTCCTTCCCATCCAGCCGCCTCCCGGCCCCGCTTCTGCTTCCGGGTCCCGAGCCCCGCTGCGCCGAACCCCGCGCTGCCCGCCCGCGGGAGCTGGCCGCCGCCGCCCGGTCTCCCCGCCGAGGGGCTGCGGGCGCGGGGGAGGGAGCGGCGGCAGCGGCGGGCGCCGCTCCGGTCAGCGCCGCCCGCGGGGTGCCGGCCCGAGCCCGACCCCCATGCCGGGGAGGACGCGGGCAGCCTCCCCTGGTGCCGCGGGGCAGCGCGCCCGGCCGCGCCCCGCAGCCGCCCCGGCCCGCCCCGCGCGTCACCGCCCCCCGCCCGCGGCGGCCGCCCCGCCGGGCCCGCCCGCCTCCCTGCCCCGGGCCGGCCCGCCCCCGCCCGCGCTGACGCAGCTGCTCGGCTGCGCCCCTCATTCAGCCGTAAACACTGCGTGGCTGCCCGCACGGCAGCGCCCGGCATCGGCACCGCCCGGCGCTGTCCCGGGCCCCAGGTTCCCTCCGACGTGCGCCGGTACCTGCGGCCCGGCCGCACAGTAATGTCCTCTGAGTACATCGTGAGCGTCCGATTAAAAATCAGCCGCGAAGGAAAAAAATTGTGGTGAGCGTCATCGACTCCACTGTCAGAGCCACGCACTAACATCAAGGCAATAGAGTGACATTCACAAAAATAATTCAAACTGTTAGCAACAGAAATACCCCCACAGGTCCAAAACGGGATTCGCTTCTTCAAGTACTGACGGGGATTAGGGGAATGTGTTCTGCTCCAGAGCTGGTCAGTATGCCAGTACCTCTGCTTGACGATGGTATCTCCAGGCCTTGATGTCATCATTTACATCATCACATAGGGAAGATGTCATGGAACTGATGCTGCAACAACTGAGTACCTTAACATGGATTGTGCAGTTTCCATACTGAACTTTGTGTTCCTCAGAGGTTAATTAGATGCTCTGCTTGAGAGGACATGGTGTTTGGCTTAACTAGAGCTAGAGGAGGAGGTCTGCAAGTCGGGAGATAACAGTCAGGGACGTCATGGCTCTCTGCATGTCGTACCACCAAGCCCAGGGAGCTCATGATCTCAGGCTCATGCAGGGAGCAGCTCCATGCGTTTGCCTGGCTCTGTGTGTGAGCTCAGCAGCGCAGCTGCTCAGCTGCAGTGTCCCAGAGTGCAGGGTGTTGAGGACACTGTATGCAGCCAGTCCAGCTTTTGGTTCCTGTGTGGCACTGAAGTACATGTGCACTCTGGGGTGGAGCTGAGCCTCTCAGAAAGTCACACAAGGTGTCTGCTGAAGGCTGGCAGTGGAGACACCGCAGGCTCTGTGTAGCAACTGGCAACAGCTGCTGGCTTGGGGGGGCTCTTCGCCTTGAAAATGCTGTATTTCTTGCAGACCCAATTAGATATGAAAGTCAGTGGGTATGAATTTGTGCAATGTCATACTATAGTTACCTTTCCAGGAAAACAATGTAGAGGAATTATTTCTTTTAAACAATATGTATAACTTTTCTTAGTTGAGCCTTTAGGGATTATGATCCCAAAGCTTACTTTGAAAATACCAAGTATAGAACTTCTAATGATTGAATAAACATTAGAATGTCCTACAGGCCTACCACTTAAGAACTTGGAACTTCAAGAAAAAACTAGAAAGATAGCATCATTGCAAGGAGCAGAATACTGCTTCACTGTTAATTTGGAAATGTATGTGCTAAAGCACAGAAGGGGAAAAAGGTCCTTCAGGAATTCAGGATGGCAATGATAATCATACTTATCTGAGGGGAAGCATGAAGCAAATAGGAGTTACAGAATTGCCTGTGCCCTACTGGCCTGTGGTCTAAGGATGGGTAGTTCAGTGGCCTGTGCCCAGCCATGGGTCCTGCTGGTCCTGGCTGTGAAGAGTGAGCAGATGTGCCAGCCCAGCTGTTCCCAGGGTCCCCCATTCTGTCTGGGATTGTGGGATTTTCCCTGGCCTTGGCTGGTGAGCAGCCCCCAAGGGGACTTGCCCACTCTTTGACAACGTATCAGCCAAGTCTTTGCAACAAGTCTTTGCCATATTCTCTATGTATTCTCTCAGGTATATTGAAAAAGTATGAAATTATACAGTAGTAGACAGAAAAACATGCAGGCTTGAGGTAAACATAACATGAACTGCTAGGATGTACTGATGGCCTTTCCCACTGTGCCGTAATACAGACTCATATTTGAATGACATTAAGGGGGAATTTTCACAAAAAGACCACCCCAGCCTCCCACCAGCCCCCAGCAATCCGACAAAACAGGATTTTGTGTTGCATGGCCCTTGCTTGTTCTGCAAGAGAGCTGGTGAGAGAAGGAGCAGTCAGTGAGGGGTGCTGGCTTTGTTGTGCTGCTGGTGGGTGCCTGGGGGCACAAAGCAGGAGTCTATACAGGGATGAATGTGTGGATCCCAAAGAGGCTGCACTGCTGCTGACAGGCTGCATGATGTGTCTTGGGCTGGCTGTTGCCCAGGTTTTGAGAAACCACGAGTCAGATTTGCATCCAGAATGAGTCTGTTGCTAAAACTTTCTTGGTTTAAAGTGTGATTTTAGATCCACACATTTTACACTCTCTGTAGAGCATGTCTAGCCTTACGGAAGATATTAGAAAGATAGCAGCACTGCTGGATTTGCATAAGATAACAGATTAAAATAAATTATCCAACAGAGATAAACCTTTTTATCGCCAAACTGCTTGGTTTACAAGAACTTCATTATGTTTGAGCACAGTTGTGTAGAACTGAGCCTAGTTGCTTGAAAAATCACTTTTCTCCCTGTGATGTACTGCCAAGTCAAACTCCACAGAGATTCACACATTTGAACTCTGCAAATGAAGTATGAAGAAGCAGCTGGCAGGGCATTAATTATTTGTGAGACATCCCTGGTTTTGGAAAGCTCTGTCCACCAGAACCTAGATTTGCTTATCTTTGGGAATGTAGCAAATTCCATAATACTTTTCTTCTCTGTTGAATAAAATTGGAGGGTTTGGTTTGAATAGGTATGTTTATGGCTGATCCTTTTACTCATGCCTGATTTTAAAGTTCCACAGCTTAGAACCAAGGTTCTAGTAATGCCTAAATTTGGGATTGTCTTGGGGTTTTTATTATTATTGTTATTAATTATTCAGACTGAGCATGGAGGTTGTGATGGCTATTGCATCAATTAATTGCATTTTTTCAAATTTGTAAAATTTTCCAGAGTAGTGCCTGAGAATCTCCACCCTTGTTTTCTTTCTGTTTTCTCTCCTTCTTTCCTACCTTCCTTTCCTTCCTTTAATCAAAGAGCACAAGCTTATGTAAAATTTCAGCAATAGAAACTACTGGGCTATGCAGCATATAGGCAAACTGCAGAACTCATTGCTACACACAGTCATGAAAGCAGTTCTGTAATGAATTACAAAACTGATTAGATACTTTCAGCAATAGAACAGAGCTAAAGCAGTCTGAGCTGTTTGTGTCATATATCTATCTGTGTGTATACTTATATGCGAAAGGAGGATTTAATTTCCCAGGGCTGTGATTCCTGAGACTTCTTGAAAATTACTTTTACTAAAAATAATTAATGTTTTTAGAATAAGTAATTAACATTCATTCTCCTGGGCTTATGCTGATAGCCTCTGAGGAAATGTGAAGCCTTCTTTTTCTATGTAGTAAGTAAGTAAGTAACTGGCAGTATGGTACTGGGTCATTGTGCGCAGAACTTACTTTTTGAGGAAGATTCTTGGGCTTCTATTAATCTTGTGAGGTAGAAGATTTACATATATTTTACAGAAAGTGTAGGTTAGAAAAAGGAATGTACTAGAATAATTTCTTATGAGCATCCTAATTAGATCAGGAAGAATGACTGTGTGCCTAGTTTAATTGTTACAGTATTTATTTGGAAAACAGTCTGTGCCATTATTTTTATCTGGCACTATGGAAACAACCTTCAAAACATAACTGTGTATCTTACACATTGCTTAAACAGATAAACCCTTTGTACTGCCTGTGGTACTTACTGCCCACATCTGGGCTAAGGAGAGAAAATGCTTTTCTAGAATTTATGGATCTTTCTAAACAGATCTTATTAATGCCTCAAGTCATATTTTAAAGGGCACTTAGAACCTTAATTGCTTCTCTTGTTTTGGAATTATTAATTCTACACACTTCTTCAAAATCCTTTTTTACACTTCAACACTGCTTTTATTTTCTTGTTTTTCTGCCTGCATCGCTAATTTTTAGTATGTTTATCCTTTTTCCTATCACATCTTCACTTCCTAAAATTGTCACAAAGATCTATATTTAGCCTACAACATTGTAGAGAGACTCATGCCTGTCTTTGTGTTCTGGATATTGCTGAATCCAGTTGCCCACTGAGGGCTAGACCAACCAGAAACTTAAGCTGATAGAAAATACTTCTCTCTCTCATCACTCAAAGCTTATATTCTTTCAAGATTTTCTGACCACATTATATCCTCTATGTCACCCGGGTTCATAAATCAGGAATCCCTTCCATCTTCAACAAATGCAGTGAACCACTTGAGTGAAGCAGGAAACTTACTTTTTGTATAACAGGAGTATATATTTTCAAGTTCTTGAGGTTAAAACTGAGGAACTGAGCTAGGAATCTCATGACCATGGCTTGCTTCCCCAGCTGAACTTATTCACTGTTAGTTCCAGAAGCACACCGGATTCAAGCTACATTCCATGTATCCCACAATCACTGTTTTTTTCCTTAACAACAGACAACACCCAGATCATTTATCAGCATTAATCTGGAATGAAATGCCTCAATGCACAGCCTGGGTGCAATGCAGTCATTTTGGGGAAGCAGGAGTTATTACCACCATCAGCAGCATTACAGCCGTGAGACCATGCTAAATTACATCATTGTAAGACTCTCCCAAAGAAAAATTCTTCATCATTGCCTTATTTTTATTAGTATTTCTTTGAATTTATTTTTATAGTAATAGTTGGCCACAGGATTACCTGACAACACCACGGTGAGAGTAAATTCTGCTGAGGGGCAAGTATATTTTATAGCTATTATTGCTTTCATTAACTATGCAGAATGACACACAAATAGAATGTTTTGTAAAATAAAGACTTAGCAGCTACGTTTTTGAAAATATTGTGAGTCATTCTCTGATGTGCAAATTGCTATCTTTTCCTTCTTAGCTTGGGGCCTGAAAAGGAGTTGAACATTTGTTAAAACAATTGTCTACCCTTATTACTGGATTATCAAATTATGCTTTTCTCATTTTGTACTAGAGGGGGTTTTTGCTATGCAAATAATTTAAAAGGATTTCAGAAAAAAAAAAAAAGTGAAATTAAGTCATTAACCTGATCAGACATTGGGGATACATAAAGCTATTCAAATTAGCTATTTTTAAATTATGCTGGTTTGCTTCTTAAAGCCAGATTTCAGTATGCTTTTGAAGACTTCCTTAAGTTCATCTCTGTAATTGAACAACCCCCACTGTTATCAGCAGAGACTCCCATTACACGCTTTGTGACTCCATGGAGACTCACCACGTCTGCACAGGAAGCTGCTGTAACAAGTGGAGCTGCTTTCGCCAGCCAGGCAGGGATGGCCGTGAGGTCTTGTGGTTAGGGAACTGGGGTGGGGACCTGGGGGGCCCCTTTCTAATCTCAGCTCTGTTACTGACCAGTCCTGTGACCTTGGATGAGACACTCCTATATCTCTGTTTCCCCTTTTACCCTTTGCCTGTCTCCATTATTTAGACTGCAAGCCGTGTGTGACAAGGAGAGTTGGCAGCTGCAGCACTGTGTGACCAAGTGAATCCCCTGGTCTTGGCTGGTGCTCGAGGTACCACTACTGTATCACAGACAAAACACAGTCATTTCCTCCTCCAGAGTGCCACATGAAATCAGCTCATTAATAGCACATTTTATAGTTAAAAGTAAAATTACATATGTTCAGATACTTCTTTCTAAATTTAATTCATTTGACTGTGGAACACCACATTCACAAGAAATTTTCTGCTGGGCTGTAGTCATTACTGAGTAGCACTGTGTGTGCTGTGAGGGTTTTATTTGCATAAGCTAACACCAGGAACTTAACCCACCTTCAGCCTCACGCTCTCTTTGTGTAAGAACACAGGGATCTAAACGTTTTCCCTTGCTCAGATCATGTGTCCAGATTTCCAGTGGGATTTTATCTACTATACCAAAACAGGTATTTAGTAGGGTATGCATGACAATTACACCAAGGAAAGAAAGGCCAGAATAAAGCCTAATTCACTAGCAGGATCGAAATACTGCAATTTCTCTCCACAAATTCAGTTTTGTTACTGCCACAAGAAGTAATGTCTGACTACACTCAGTAAGTCATTCTGCAGAGTGAGATGATGCTGGTTTCATAACATCACAGGTCAAAATACAGATTTATTTTATGGTTTTGTCCCTAATTTGCCAGTCCCTGTGCTTTCCAGCCTGTAAAGCTGGCTTTACTGTGGAGGTACCATGATAAGAAAATCTCAGCTAGATGGAAAATAGGAGTCTGAATTATGACTCTGCAAAATTAAAGTGGTGATATATTGATTATACGCTCAATTGATTATTCTATAGATAGCTTGACTGCAATGTGGGATTGAGATGGAAACAGGCAAGACAGCAAATTGCCTTGACAAAACTTAATACTGAACTTGCTGCTGCACAGATCCAGTATGTGACACAACACAATGGCAGGAGCCATGTCTTTTCTGAATTGCTGCTCAGACACAGCAATTAACAGGGAATCAGTTAAATTATTTCCTTGAAAGGTACTTTCAATATTTTTGCCATGGACGGTTTGTTTTCATGGAGCATTCTTGGCTTGTCCACACTTTATTCTAAAGGTTGATTCTTAAAGCCTTCATTGCATACATTTAAAAAGTTGTTGATAAATGGCATATGTTTTACCTTAGGAATTGCTGTATGCAGCTGAAGACCACACTCTTGTACCTGCGTGAGTAATGAACCTCATGAATCTTTTTGCACATAGTACTCCGCAATGTTGAAAAAACTGTTCCTGGAGGTCTTTTCCTATATTCTCTTATCTAACATGTCTTGTTTTAAAACAGGCACCAATGATACTATTAGAAAGTGCTGGCCAGCTAGAACAATCTACAGACTGCAATGGGAAGCTGTTTTGAAAGAAAAGTTCAGCTAGGAACCTGATAAATGTAGGTGAAAAATGGTTCGTACTCTCCCTTCAGAAGTTGTTTCTTAGTAGCCATTTTAGACACAACGTTGGTACATCATGCCCTAACAACAAGGTCAGCTGTGTGGTTTGCAGATTAAGTCCTGGATGGAAATGTCAGAACAATCCCTGGTGTAATAAAAGGGCATCAGTAAACTTCTTATCCTAGGGAAGCCTGACTTGGGGGAAAAAATGTAACATTTGACGATACTGTCTGGGCAGAAAACAAAATCCTTATGTTGCAGAGTGGAGTCTGAGCCTGCTGGCAAGCCAAAGCTGCGGTGAAAGCCTTGCACTTTGTTTTGTGGTTCTGATATGCTTATCAGCAACATTAAAAGTCAGAAATGCCAAGCTATCACAGGAGCCTTCCCAAGGAGCCGCTCACGTGGCTGTCTGCTGGGAAATCAGCTGCTGTGATGGGCTCTTGTTACGTGAGTTTGTGAGGATGAGAACCAAGCCAACTTATTTGATGCAGCTGCAGAGCACTAAGATAAAAAGTATTGATTTCACTTTAAACCTCAGACAAACTCGAAGCAGATTAGTGGAGAAAATTCTCACCGTCATGTTCTTCAGTGCCAGTCATAAGTTTCACTTACATATGAGCACTGGCAGATTTTATAAAGAAATAGTAAATAGAATTGCAACCGTGCTCTTTCTATTAATTAGATCAGGAGATATCTGGCTACTTATGATTGCTTGATTTAGTGTGATCCCAAGCTACTTAGAGTGATTTGGTCTGCTTATGAGAGAGCATAAAAATGAAGAGGAGGGTAATTGTGTAGTTGCAATCAGATTTGTCTTTTAAGTTTTTGTTGCCTATAAACTTTTTTGGCATGTGAAAAAGTCTAATGCTAGAAGACTACTGGTTAAGCAATTAATATGTGAAACAGCTGTAGGCTTGCTTTATTCTGTGGATACTAATGAAGTCATCTATTGACTACTTTTTATTTTCCAGTGAAAACATTTATCTGTTGTTCCTTGGGACACAACTATAAAGTAAATGGAATATTTTTTTCAGCTAAGAATTGATCTGAACATAGCACTAACAGCATGATTTTAGATCAGTGAAATTAAAAGGGTGCAATTCAGAGCTAGTCAAGGTAAACTGGCTTAGCTTGCACCAAGGTCAATGAAAAAATATCCAAAACAAGATGTGTTTATTTAAATGAATCAGTTAGCAGCATATGTTGACATAATGTACTTCTAGATATTGTCTTCTCAGTTTCTTTAGTCACATCAACAGTACAATAAATTGGCCTAAAATGTCTAAAATTGACTAAGAATGCACATATTGAAAAATGGGTAAAGCATTTATCTTAATGTTGTATAATATTATTGTTTAAAGCACATTACATTGCAACAGAAGTAGTATACATTTAAAATATAGATGAAAAAACTCATAAATTAATTCAAGAAATAACTATCAGTAGGGAAAGATCATCAGGTGAAGCTGTTTCCAGAAGAGTTCAATGGGGATTTGTGTGAGTCCTGGCATTGCTCAATTATTTCATAAGCAGGGAGAAAATATGTAGCATGACTAAAAGCTAGTGAGTAACAGTAAAAAAAAAAATCACAGTTTTACAAAAGAGTTTGACTTGACTGTGTTAGTCTTGTTTCAAATGTCTTAATATAATTAAAAATAAACTAGTATGTTTCACCATACACATCTAGTTTGTAACAGACTTTATAGCATCTAAAGCCTTCAAGAATAGATGCTTTTCTAGAAACTATCTTTCCATCAAAGATATATTAACTGTACTCTGTATGTATTGAATAAGTAGAAAATGAGACTAAAATCTACTAGAAAAGTTCTTTTTTATTGTTTTTTATGAATCTGTTTGTTAATAGCAAAACTCCTGCACATTGATCAGAGCTGGTAAAAGCAGCTGTTTATTGTCACCTGAGTGTTTAGACATAGTGCTGCTGCAGGAGACTGGGCTTTCTCAATGCAGCTGTGTTAAGCATGAGTTAGGGTCCCAGTTCTGCTGGAACACTGGAACACACAGAAGGCTGACTGGGAACAATCACAATTCCTGCAAACAAACAATTAAGGAAGCTTTTGCCTGGTTAATAACTTCACTTGCAGTGCAATTTTTTTTTTCCCTGGGAGTTATACCAGGGAAAAATGTTTGCGTTCACATTTGTGGATGCTAGTGAAATTTCAGCTCATGAGTTTCTTCTAGGACATTTTGAAATCTTTATACCTTCATAAAATACCAATGAAGAATTGAAAGTGCAGAATAGTAAAGCTTAATTTTTCCACGTTTTTATTATTAATATATAAAGTGTGTGCAACAGAAAAGGACTACAGATGAATAGCACTACTTCCCCTGTAATCTTTATCCTTTTCCTGACTAAGTGCTTTCTGCTAATACAAATCCCCAAGATCCTGACCTTTCTTTTTGCTTTCCTTCCCTGCAAGCAGGGTGGAGGAAATGATTCCTGTCACGTAGCCAAAGGGGGCATATTTACATGGCTCCACATGATGTGAGGAGGAAATCCTGTTGCAGAGAATTCAGGAGGGGAAACAAGCAGGTTGCCAGTTTTTTTGTTGGTTTTTTTTTTGGGGGGGGGGGGGGGTTTGGGTTTTTTTTTTCTTTAGTTTTTGTTGTTTTTTTTTTTTTTTTTAAGTCCTGCCCCCACTCCTCTACAGGTTTACTTCCTGAAAAGCCACTTCTGTGACTTTATCAGTACAGATATCTTTGTTTTCTCAGTTTGCTTTCCATTTTTGTATGTGGATGTTTCCAGGACATTATTCTCCTGCCTGATATCTTGCCATATACTAAGTGATTGTGGTGTTATCTGCTATGGATTATTGCTTTGCAGATTTTGCTTTTAGTACTTGAATTTTTATTGTTCCTCCACTAATTATCTCTAAAGCTCTCCACAAAGTAAGGGACCATTGTAAGTGCTTTAATTCTGGTCTCTTCTAGGTTAGGGGAAAAAAGGCTTCACTACTTACAGGAGGATATTGTAATTTCAAATCCTAAAGCATTCAAGCAGCTTTAGTTGTATCCTAGATGAAATCAAACATTAAGGATTTTTATTTTAAAATGCATTTACTACATATGGAGTTCTATAGTTAATATTTTCTGGATTATATTATAAACAATATATGAAAACTTGGTGTGAGAGCTTTCCTTCACCTAGGCTAAATTCACCAACCCTGAATTCCATTTTGTACTGACTTTGGTACCTGAAATCAAAAAACCAGTGAAATGCATCAGTTGATTAGAAAATACACCTTTCATGAATGTAGAACCTGGTGTAAAATCAACATGGAGCATATGCAAAAAATAATTTTATTAAATGCATGAGGCACTAAAGGCTAAAGAGTGATTGTTAAGAGAGCATGATGGATGTGAGTGTCATTCTGCCATTTCAGACCAGGAGTATGCTCCTTCAAGGGCCAACCATGTCTTCAGCTGGCAGCCAGGTCATGTGTGTGTGCTGGGTCTGACCAGAGATTAAGAACAAAAACACTTTCCCATGGTAGCATTAGTTTTGATCCACAGTGCTGTCCATTAAAAGCTTTAATGGAACTTAAAAAAAAAAAAAAAAGCTTTGGGAACATTTGGATCTGGACCCAAATGTTCCCTGCTTCGTGCCTCAGAACGACTGCTACTTTTGTTAAACAGACCATAGACTATTTTAAAAAATATCTGATTTCAGAGAAGAGATTTTCTAAACAGAAAGACTTTTATGTTTTATTCCAACCCCATAATTCTGCATACTTATTTTGGTCAGTCTCCTGTCTTTCAGAAGGACATAGAAGAGACACAGTAGGCCTTCAGTGATCAAATAAAATGTACCAAGATCAAATGATGGTACTATGTTTTGCTTTTTGCCAGTCCCATAATATGGAGTGTAACATCCAGTTTCCTAGTCTGGCCTCTCCAGCATGGCACTAATTTAGATACACAAGGAACTAATGGTCTTGTCATACCAGTTAAAACAACTGTGCAACCATTGCTTATTTTTTTAGTGATTTTCTTCTTTCCAGTGATCCTGGAATTTATCCAATGCCAAGAACATTTTTTACTTGCTTAGAGATATTTGGGTTGAAAACCTGACATCTTGTGTTTGAGGGAAGAACTACTAGGACAATACTGTCAGACAACAACCAAGTCAGACTTCCACAGACAGAAGTGTACAACTCTTGGATTAGAAAGCTGTAGAATATAATAAACACTTTAGGAGAAAAAGCATTATTTTCCATAAAAATAATAAAAGCACTGCACTACTCAGGTTAGGAAGAGCAAAAATATAAAGACCTCTCATTCTGAAGTCCAGCTCTTTCACCTCTCTTCTTCAGAGTGCAATGTAAAAACATTTAGAAGTGGAGTACAAGGAAGAAGACAAGAAATATTAAACATATAAATATTCTTTGGGTTTTCCCTACTTTATTGGGGAAAAAACCACAACAAAACAGTCAATAAATTGAAATTCCTGTTGCATTTTTTTATTAACAGATCTCTTTATCTCAGGAGGTGAAGGAACCCTGGAGACGAGGAGACAATTTAAGAAGGCAAGAGATGCAGTTCTAGTACTGCCTTAGAGTTTTAAAGGGGATAAAACACCAGTATAATAATGGAATATCGAGTTTCAACTTTTATAAGATCAGGGTTTCCTCCCTTGCAATTTTCTTTCAACAAGTGTGTAGGGAATGGTGACTACTCCTAAAAGGCCTGAGTCAAATGAGAAGGTGGCACTATGAAGAAGTTCACCAGGGCTGCTCATAAAGACCAAAAGTACCTCAGCTATTGGGCCTGTGATTTGGAGAGGTTTTTCACATGCCCCTGGGACATGGGACCAGGGCTGAGCAGCCTCATTGCCTGTATGGCACCTGTCCCCCCATGTGGCCCTCAGCTGGCTCAGCAGTGCTGTGGGACAGCAGTGTCTGCACTGGCCCTGCTCTGGGACACTGCAGGATACACCACCTACATGCTGTGGGATGAGAGCTGACAGTGTGAGCTGCTGCTGTTTTAAAGTGAAGTAGGATTTCTTGTACAGATTTGCTCAAATCCAACTTCAGCATGTTTGACTGCTAATTTGTGAGGCCATCAATTTTTAAGAGAGTTTTATGAAGTCTTGATCTGGGCAAACAAAGTTTGTAGATAGCTCCTGTCTAGTTTTAAGAAGAAAATAAAAACTACAAATAAAATAATAAAGATGGGCTGTCGGAACCCAGGATATTCCTCTGGCTGCCCTGGAGAGCTTGAGATCCTGCCCGGGGGGCTCAGAGACCTTAGCACAGAGGCCAAGACCCCTGTGCCTTTGATTTAGCCCTTGGAAAAAACAATTACCAACCTTATATGAAGAATTACAAGCCACGAAAGTTTAAGTAGAATGATAGTGAATTTATCACAGGGTGAAAAAAATAGATTTTTGAAGTTTTTAGAATGGGGGTCCAGGGGGCAAGATGGAGCAATCTGGGCGTGTCCAGCCTTTCTGCTTCTTGGCCTCCATCTTCTGCTGTGATGTTGGCACTTGCAGATTGGTTTAGAGTAGAAGCTCACTGTCTAACACAGGTGATAGGTATTGGAAAGTAATTGTAAACATTGTACACATAGTTTTTAGTATAAAAAGATAACACTGCCCTGGGGGCAGGCAGAGTGCCTCTGACTGTCCTGCTGAGCGGACCTTGGCAGGGCAGGAGAAAGAATTTTATAGATAAGGAACAATAAACAACCTTGAGACCGAGAAATGAAGAGCTCTGACTTCTTCTTCAACCGCCGGGCTGGGAAAAGAGACTTTCTAACGCATCTTGGGGTCACTGACCAGATAGAGTCCTGAGAATGGGCAATACTAAAAACCTGTAAGAATTTTGTGTATGTGAGGTAAATATTTAGGTTTGAAGTTGACTGACAGAAAGAAAGAGATCTGTAGATTTCAAAGATGAGTCATTGTGCCTTGTTCTTCCTAAAGTTTAATTTTCAAGTAGTTTAGCAATAATAAAAACCTTAAGGATTTTGTGTGAGGTGAAGATTTAGATTTGGTTTTGACTGACAGAAAGAGAGGGAACTTAGGTTTCTAACATGAATCATTGTTCCTTGCTCATCATAGAATTTCATTTTCAAGTAATTTAGCCTCAGATTACCGGAAACAATTTCTGGTTCCACTCGAGATAATGTCAATGAGACAGCTGTAGATTTAAGGGTCATTAAAGAATTCTTATTCATAAAAGTATGCACTTACCTTTAATCACATATTTAAGTCTTATTGAAGCTAATGGGGTTTTAAAATGTTCTTCATTCCTTTCCTTTTGCTTTCAATGGAACTTCAACCTTTTCTTCAACTCTAGATTCCCTTTAATATTTTTCTTGATTGGGGACTGTTCCATCTTCCTGCTTTGAAGAGTCAGCTTCTAGGTCATTCATCTTGGCAGGCACCAGCTTCCCCGGTACAGGGAGTGACAGAGAGAGCCAGGATCTAAATGGGAAGCAGGGCAAGGCTCTACCAGCTCCCTCTACCACGTAATGGAAGATATTCTATGGGCACCACAGGCTCTACTGTGTGCCTGTATAGTGGACAGTCTCAATCCTCCCTGGTAAATCCACTCCTGAATTTCTGCTCATGTGACACAGGCAACAAGTACTGCACCTCATTTTTCCTGCTGCAGGTAAAATTAAAGAGGGTTTTCCCTGAGTTTCTACAGATTTGGAAAGAGAGGGGTGGTTTCCATTTTTTAAGTGCATTTTATGATGAAGTATCAGTTAGGTAGATGATTTCAGTAATTTATCCTCAGGATTCCTTTAGCCCTGATTTGTTTTCTGCTCTGTGGGGAATTTCCCACTTCATACATCCAGCAAAACATCCCCAAAAGTACACAAGAGAGTAAACCCTTAATATTTCATTTTAGAATATTTTATACAGAACCATAATGATGATTATTGTTTTCTGTTTTATTTAAAGGAGAAGTTCCATTCAGGGACAAAGAAAACAACCAGTTTAACAGAGCTAGTCAAATGACTTTCCAGGAACGTTAACATCAGTGGAGGCCCTGAGTGGCTGATACTTCAAAACATCTGGCTTCTGTGTTCATTTGGTGACAGAATCGTTGAACCCTTTTGCAAAATTATTTGGAAGAGACTTAGCAGTGAATAATCTGTGTGTTCTGTCAGTTTTTCCATTCCCTGTGAAATTCAGTGAAGCTCTTAAATTCAGGCATGGTGTAGTTCTACCCACAAAATAAGAAAAAAAAAGTTAATAGTAAATATGCCTGCATATATTTTGAATATAAGGCCAAGATGGAGACCCATGGGTTGTCAAGGAGAAACATGGGTAAATGAATTTTATCAACTCTGCAGGACAATAGAGAAATTATTTCTTTCTTGCTATTCATCAAACAAGAATGTTTGCCTAAGTTTCTATTTACCAAATAACTAGTGTGTCTTTTAAATTAATTTTTAATTTATCACTACATCACTGGAAGGAAAGAACATAGTTTAATTTCATTTTTCTTTGCTAGCCAGTAGATATGTCCTGATTTGTTGTCTTAAACCTGGAAAGGAAAAGATATAATAGTACAGTTCTTTATTATATTACTTAAGCGTTTGAAAGAGCTTAACTTACTAATTGAGTCCGAGGTGTTATGCCATTTTTCAATATGTACCAGTAGTACAAATATCTGAACGTCACTAGTTCCAATGCCCCAAATAATCTTTGCTAAGCTATGCTGATATTTTATCTAAAGATTAAAAAAAATGGCTTTGTAATTCAAAGTTTTGCCAAGACTTTGAATGCAATCACTCTCAATAAATCCCAAATTGTTTTATGAACTTAGGCAAATGGAGTAATCCATGTCACATGTCTGTCTGGGCACAAGCATCGTTGTCTGTCCTACAATCTTATGCTGCATTAAAATGTCCAGTTGGAATTGCAGTGCTGTTGTGGCTGCCTGGTTAAAAATATCCCTGCTGGCACCAGGAGACACTTGTCTGCACTGAAAACAGCCCATACCTGAATGTGCCACTTACAGAACTGGCTCTGCTTGTCCTCTCTCAGTACCCGCCTGTCTTGGCACTGGTAGAAGAAACTTGGGGTCTCAGGATTTTTCTCAGGACTTGTTTGTGCTACATGGTGAGTGCTTGCTTTGCACACCAAGCTGTCCCCATCAAAAACCAAGGACCAGAGAACTGTGGTGTCCCTCTCTTGTTTCCCAGGGACCCCACCTTGTACCACACCTAAAAGTGTATAATTTCCTGGACCAGCAGAACTGACCAGAGCCAGGAATGTGGCTGAGAACACCTCATTGGGCTTATGGGCAGCATAAGCTCAGAGGCTGGGACTCTGAGCACAAATCTTCTCAAGAAGCCAGTCAGGGGACAAATGCTGTGCACTGTTTCTGGCAAGAGAGTGTCGTGGTTTGACCCCAGCCAGCAACTAAGCACTACATAGCCACTCACTCGCTCCCTGTTGTTACGTAGTTCCCAAAATGAACTTTTTCTTTTCTCTCCCACAGAGGCTGAGGTGAAGATGTCCCCGATGCTGCAGAGGAGCCTCCCTGCAGGCTCTGTGCCCCAGAGCAGTGCAGAAGTCATAGCAGCTGCTTTTGACAAAAGAGCTCCTGAGTAACTCTTGAATAGCCTGAAGAGGGTCATTTCACAAGAAAATAGAGCAGGCCTTAGGCTTAGCACTGTTTCTGGGGTTGGGCCTCCGAAGAAGCCTCATTCAGCTGCAGGGACAGTGTGATCCTCTTCTCCAACTCATCCAGCCACACCAAGGTGTGGGTGATCTCTGCCTTGGCATCCGCCCCCCTCAGCTGCCTGCACCAGCACCACAAGGCCTGCTAAGGAAGCCAGCACTGGTTACGCCTCCTTTAGGACCTCCTCGACTCACTGTGTCTTATTCTGGTCCAGAAGGAATTTTAAACCCTCAGTTGCACAGAGTGTTTAGAGGCAAGGGCAAGGGCAAGGGTTCTGCTCTCTGTTTCAGCAGTGGTTATGGAAGCAAAAAATAAAAAAGCTAAGTAAATTTGCTGATGACACAATTTGAAATTGGAAGGAGCTGTTGACTCCGTCAAGGGCAGAGTGGGTCTGTGGAGATATTCCAACAAATTAGAGAGATGGACACTCACCAACCGCATGAAGTTTAACAAGGGCTAGTGCTGGGTTCTGCACAGGGCAGCCCTGGTTGTGTTTACAGACTGGGGAATGAGAGGCTGCAGAGCAGCCCGATGGAAAGGGGTCTATTGGTCCTGGTCAATGGCAAGTTGAACATGATTCAGCAGTGCCCTGGCAGCCAGGGGCCAAACTTGTCCTGGGGGGCATCAGGCACAGCATTGCAGCTGGGCAAGAGAGGGGATTGTCCTGCTCTGCTCTGCCCTGGGGCACCTCAGCTTGAGTATTGTGTGCAGTTTTGGGTGCCACAACATATAAAAGACATTGGTCTAAAGCTACTGGAGAGTGTCCAAAGGAGGGCCATGAGGATGGTGAAGGGCTTGAAGGGAAGCCTCATGAGGACTGAACTTTGTTCAGCCTGGAGAACAGGAGACTGAGGGGTGACCTCATTATGGTCTTCAACTTTCTCCTGAGGGGAAGCAGACAGGCAGGTGCCAATCTCTTCACTCTCATGACCAGTGACAGGACTTGAGGAAATGGCATGAATCTGAGTTAGGGGAGGCTTAGACTGGATATCAGGAAAAGGTTTCGCACTGGAACAGGCCCTCCAGGGAAATCACAGCACCAAGCCTGACAGAGTTCAAGAAGTGCATGAACAATGATCTCAAGCATATGGTGTGATTCTTGGGGTGTCCTGTGCAGGGCCCAGAGTTGGACTTGATGATCCTGATGGGTCCCTTCCAACTGAGCATATTCCAAATGCTCCCCTGCATATTTTCTATATATCTTCTTTACGTCCTTGCACTTCAGAAGATTTCCTGAGAGGACTCCCTTCTTCAGTCGAATGGTTGGCCAGAAAAAGAGGTCTTTACCATGACTAGGATCCATGCCAAAGTCCAACGGAGGAAGAGGAAGGTGGTGAGGATGAGGAGAGAGCATTTCACAGTGTGCGGCACTTATCCCTGGTTGTAGTAGAATGGATCAGTGGGGCAGATAGAGCACAGTATTTTCTATCCAAAGAAAATCCAAGGATGTAAGGCTTGTCCATGTGTAAGTATTCATGCATCTGGGCTATGAGCAGAGCTGGTGTCTGTTTACAGTGACCGGTTGGCCTAGAATAAGTTTCAATGACTTTTGTTTTCTTTCACACTGGGGTGGGAAGGAAAGGAAAACAAGGAGCTGCCTGGGAACAAAATTAGAGTCAGACACACACACTTGTGGGATGGCAGCCTGTGAGGCATGATGTTATTATCTAGAGCTTTTCCAGTTCTGCTAAAACTGGCTACCCAAGAGATCTTGTCAGCTGATAATCACCAGTAATAGAGAAGAGCTCTGGATGGAGAATGGAGAGGAGATGCTGTAAGAGTGAGGCAAGAAGCCATGGGAGAGTCCAGCCATTGCAACCACACTACCCAGGAAGGTCACTTCCAGGGTGCTGTGGGAGAGGCACCTTTTGATTCTGGCCATAGCCTGTCCCTGGTGAGAAGAGCATGTTGGCTCAGCAGGGCATCTCTGCACAGCTGCTCTCCTGCAGCTGGACTCTGCTAGGTGCACTGAGAGTGTCAGCAGCTCAGAACATGTGTGAGCAGTGTGAGCGCTAGTCAGGCTGTGCTGCTCTGTGGATCCTTCAACAGACCTGGGCTTTCTACATCTCCTTAAGCCTAGACAGTGTGCAGAGCACCTCAGGAGGTGGACATCTAAGTGCCCCATGAGTTTTTTTTTCCCCAGTAGTCAAGGTAGAATCTTCTTTCTCTGACTCTGGTTAGATGCAGTCAGAAGTTGCAGAAGTTACTCTTCTGCAGACAGCAGTGGGAGAGACAGCCTAGGAAATCATATTAACCTTGTCGTCACACCTTGCTCTCATGCCTCCAAATCTAGCTGCATACTAATTGCTTTTAACTTTGACCACCATGTATGTTCTGGTTTAGCAGCAGACCAAATGTCTAAAATGCAGTAATTAAGTAACAACCATAGAAATGAAGATGTAGAAACCTTGCTTAGGAGCAGGAAACATAAATTTCAAGTCAGTCCTTGAAGGCAAAAATACTTGACCAATGTAGTTCAGATCCATCCAGATATCTGTTCTGTTTAACATATTCATAAACAACCATAATTAAGACAATGTCAAAGAGTGAAGATGACCCTTATTTGTTTAAGGAAGTAGGGCTAATTGTGGGTTGCAGGAAGAATTCATGGGGGCAGCTGAGCTGGTAGCAAAAAGGCAGATGAAATTCAGACTAGGTATGTGTAAAGTAAGAAGGTGATTCTTTCCATTGTGAGACATGAACCCAGCTTCTCAATCAAAGGAGGTAGACGTTAAAAGAGGAGCTGGAGCAAGTTGATAGAAGATTGCAAAGAAAGTATATCTAGCCCTGAAAGTCCCCAAGCTGGAAATAATTGATACCTGGAAGAACTCTAAATGTGTGCATTGCATATACTTGTCCTGTTCTTACTCTTTGCTGTGCAATTTTTTATGACTACTTTTGGCAAGAGCACAATGGGCTAGATGGACTCTTACACAGCATACATTATACAAAATAAACCATGAGCATGTGTAGCATAGTGCTTACTGTTCCTTCCTGCCTTCCTACCTTCCTACCATCCTCCTCTCCCTAATGCAGGAATTATGTAAAAATGCTGATGGTTAAACAGACCTTTAAAATTTTCAGCAGCTGCTCTTTCCAGGGCGGAGAAAAACAAACCCAGGTGTTTCCAAAAGGAAACCTTCTAATTTCTCATTATGGTCTCTTAGCATCCATTGGATGCAGATGCAGGCAAGGAACAGGATTGGCTTCACTGAGAGAGAAAAGATGCCCAAGACAGAGAACAAATTGCTCCCTGTTTGTGGAATGATTTAAGGTTTTATTCTATAAAATGGAAACACTGATGTAATTGTGATAGTTTAAGGATGTAGATGCAGCAATATTTGAAGAAGAAATCATGGCTGTAGTTAGGCTGGCTGACACGTCAGCAAAAGCCATTGGGCAGTGCTGGTGCACAGGCTTGGGCACACAACCCTTCCCCCAGGCAGGGACAGATGCCTCTGTCTGGGACACCAGGCCTTTCTTTACCCTGAATCGGGAGCTGTCCTCTGAGATGGGAAGAAAGGCTGCTGTGCTCCCTTGTTTTCTGTAGCACTACCAGCTGGCCTGATACAGGAGCTCATGCCTCACTTAACTTGCTGCTATCTGTCGGGGTTCTCACAGATGAAGTGCACCATTTTTGGATGCTGCAAGGCTATTTAGATTTTTTTGCAAACATCTTCTGTACACAGTTTACATTGGGATTTTATGATAGGGACTTAATTAAAATAAAGAATAGGGAACCCAAGATGAGTAACTGAGAACAAAAATGCTGGTACATACAGGAGCCAGTCATAGATTATGAAGACTTCCCTTCAGAGTGACACCTGTCCAGCTCAGGCTCAGGACAGCTAGGATGTGCCTTTAGGAGCCTCTGGGATGAGCAGTGCTGCTGGCTGTCTTGGGAAGTGAGGATGAAATGTGGCAAGAGCCACAGCTTGTCATGTCTTGAGTTATCTGAAGTTTGCTCTTTCAAGTGCTGTAAGTGTAGCCAGGATGGTGCCATATTTGCAAAACCACTTTGCAAACTGAGAAATGCAGACAGGGAAGAATTAAGGGATTTATTTAGCCTGATGTAGAAAGACACAGCTCACGATGGCACCAAAGTCCTCAGTTATGTCCAAGAGCAAATAATGATACAAGATCTGTATCTTTGTGTGTGTATCCTATTGTGCTGTGGTCGATTGTCTCAATCATGCTCTGTGATCATTGAAACTGCGGCATAAGAGAGCTGTACTCACAGCCATCACACTGTCAGGGGTGGCAGCTTTGGCTGCCCGCTTTTCTACTGAATTGCTTTGATGTGGATCTCCCACATCCTGAGTGAGCTATCTAATAAGTCACCTACTGTGTAAAACCTGGATATAGTTCCTCCTCCCACTGTATTTTTAATGAAAATAACCATGACATCTGCTTTAGTCAGGCTTTCAGGGGCATAGCTTGACTCCTCTCATAATGGGGCCTGGGAAGAAAATAAGATCCAAAATGTACCTAGGTTACTGAAACAATATGTAGGGAATTTTTCAATCCAAACAAGGTTTGATTTAGCCTTGACCAGCGATTTAATTTCATCTAGCATAGGTGACCTAAAAAGAGAGGCATCTGGTCTGATTCTGACTTTCTTTCAAGCAATGGAGAAAGTACCTTGCAACAGAAAGGCAAGTCATTCCCTCTCATATAAGTCCATTTTTAGGGATGGGGTAGGAGGAGCCCACTTTTCTTCGCTTCTGTGGGTCTCTACAGCAAGTCCAGGTTTGCCTTGCTGATGCACAGAATTTCACTGGTGCTAAATATCCATTGCTCACACTCTCACAATTATGCATTGTGTGTTACAAGTATGCACAGGCTGAAAAATGTAACAGTCAGCTAAAAAGCAACCATAAGTCATTACTGTTCTCTAAAAGAAGGTAAAAAAATCTGTCAAGTATTCCCTCTGAAGTAGAACAAAAATCTAATATACTTCTATGAATTAGCTGTTGGCCAGCTGCTTAAATCTAAAGCACCAGTTTCTCATTACCATATAAGATAAAGCAATAAAACCGGCAAAAAATTTACAATTCTGTGGGGTTGGTTTCCTGGGGAAAAAGACATATACATTTCTTTCTTTTCTGATTTAAAAGACAGAGTGTCTTTTCTTGGAGTGTGCTAGTCCAAACACATCGTAAGTATTGACAAAAGGGAGCTATAGTATGGGTTTTAACTCTGGTAATGGCATCAGAGATATCTGAAATGCTCTGCTGTAGCTGCATTAGTCTCTGTGTTGTGCACTGCAGAAGACATAGGCTCCCAAAGCTCAGTTTAAGAAAACAAACGGAGCTAGATGAAGTACCCTGCATGTGGGAAACAAAACATCAGCACATATGTTACAGTTTTGGAAAACTCTAAAGACATGATAAGTACTCCAAGTAAACGTTGTTGGGAACTTTCTTTTATACTCAAGGAAGATTTTATAGTGGCTTCTTGTGTTTGAATCTGCTGAAGTAAACTTTTTGGTTCAGTTTTTAGAATATCTTTCAGAAAATTATCTCATGGTGCAAAGTTTGGGCCACTGTAATCAGATAGGGGCAATGTTTAAAAAGTGATAATTTCTGGGGGATGCAGCCATTACTGCTACCCCACTTGCAAATAAAGTTGTAGAAAGTCTAAAGAGAAGCAACCTGGAACAGACCTTGTGCACACAATAAAGGTACAAGGACATATTAAGGCAGGAAATCTATTTTTCTTTTTTATCTCTAGACTCCATGCTTGTACTGAACAAACATAAAATTATCCCAATTGCTCTCCAATTCCCGTTTTTCAAGCTGACCTATCTCAGCAGTTCCAGGAGCCTGTTTTCCACCTGGCTTCCTCTTCTGCATGGACTAACATTTATGCCATTCTGATCTCATAATCCTAGAAGGTGTTTATGTTACACAAAGCAGTCAAGAATCTTTGTAAGACATATTTGTGCAGTTGGAATATACAGGTAAGATTAAGAGCATCCATTGATGTTAGAGGGCTATAGGGCTAGCTACAAAACTATTTAGAGATATTTTTTTAAAAAGCTGACATTAAAGCTATATTCTCATCATTCCTATAATCCTTTAGTCATCATTCTGTGTTCAGCTTTGCAAGTCTCCTTTAGTGAAAATCAGTCTAGTCCTACAGCCCCCTCTCCTGTGCATTTATCATCAGTGCAAGAAATTCAGCAATTTGGTCAGCTCTATAACATTTGTTTCTTGCAGACTTATGTAGGGACTTAAAAGTTTCCTCAGTATTTCAAGTTTGAATAGTTCGTAGCTAGTAGTGAATTTATAGTTGTTGCACTTCATTGTGTTAGGGGAGTACTATTAAAGAGAGCAGCTAAAAAGGAGGCAGAAGTAGCTACATTTATTAAAATACTTATGAAGATATGGATCATAATCTGCTGTGTTATTCAGAAATGCCTGAGCAAGTTAAGTACATAATTTACAAAGGCAGTTTATTAGAACATGTTTATGCTTATTTGTCTGTCTACTAAATACCAGCATTCACCCTGGGGCTTCTAAACACCTTTGAAAATCTGCTTGGAGAAGAGCTGAATGTCTAAGTTGTGATGGCAACATTAAAATAGCTGAGATCAGGGTTTAATTTCTTAGGGTCAGTCCAAGTGAGCTAGATATTAAACCAGTGATTTAATAACAAAGCTGTCATTCCTTAGGTAAAAACTGAAACTGAAATGGTTGTATTTACTGTACTGATGGCTCTTCCTCAAAAGTCACTTCTGCCCTGTCATATATGGATACTGTGGCTTCCTTCACCCAGGCAGTGCAATAAACAGCACAACCATGGCAAACATCTGGTTGGTCAGTAACTAGTGGAGCCTTTTTCTCCCTGGATGAATCTTTTCTTATGAGCAGATTTCATCCCAGTGTGCCACACTACTGATTGTCCCATTGTTTTTATGAGATATATGTGTGTGACATACTGATATATGCACCAGAGCTGGTGCCATGTGCCTTCTCAGGTCTGGAGCTGTCTCAGCTTGCAAACAACTGTTAGAAATAACAATATTTGCTACTACTACAGCACTACCTTTAACTCTTAGCTTGGTAGCATCAGCTTTGCTTAGCACTGTTCAGTACTACTCAGCCCAAAACAGACTGATAGACTTCTAACTTATTGTTACATATGCTCCTCATAGCAAGGATGCCACTACCCTTCACAGCACCGTCCCTTACACTGAACTCTGAGGAAACAAAAGAGTGGAAGAAGAACAAATATATAAGAAAGTATATGGAAAACAGAGGCGAAGTAATGTCTTTTATCTTTTCTTACATATCACAAAATCCTTGCAGAGGGATTGCAAAGAAACTGGAGAGAAAATATAATTCAGTTGCCATTGCCCAAAATGGAAAAAAGGTTTTCCATTCTGAGGACATAGCATATAAAATATGGTAGGTAGTGAAAAGCCACAAGAAGATATTACATAACTGCTGCAGGTAGAATATTCAAATCATTTGGTTAAAAATAGTCTTTGCTGTACTTGTGAGTTTGTGATGGTCTTGTAATTTGACCAAGTTTGAAGGAATTTTTCACACAAATTATCAAAGATGCTATGTTGAGACCTGTCTTCACCTGAACTGAAAGCATCATTACTGTCTCGATAGTTATAAAGACATTTTTAATACCCATAAACAAGTTGTCACTCCCAACTACTTGCTATAGTGTTTGTTTGTTTGTTTTTTCCTTTCTCCTTCCTGAGGATGCTGCAGATATCAAGCAGAGTTTTGCAGATCCTGGCCAGGGCCCAGCATGGTGTCTTCAATTGTGCCACTATGGAATAGCCACAACAGTTGTTTTTCAAAATTCTATCAATCCATCATCATCCTGTGTTTGTTTGGGAGTGAAGTTCCAGACCATTGGGGGTGAGAAGTTCTCTAGATACCTGCCCATATTCTTCCACATGCTATGCACACCATGATCATACTCTCATGGAGACTGAGTCATACTCCTAAACTGCTCATTAATCTTAGCAAAACAAAAGCAATATTCCCAGGAAATACCAGTAGAACTATTTTAACTATCCAATGATGCTCAAGACATTGGAAATTTGTTGTACTGAAGGAGAAAACACCACAGAAGAAGGTAGGGTAGATGCCACTCTGTATTTCCTTCACAAAAGCCTCCTTGAGGAAGAAATATAATTGTTAATTGTCTCCAGGAGATGGTACCCAAAGTACAGTAATGACTTCATTACAGGGCCCAAAATAACATATTAAGCTCAAGGTCAGTGTTTTAATAAAAAAACTTCCCAGTCAAAATATCACTACTCACTACAGAGCACAGCAAACTGAAAAAGCCAACTCCAAGCTTTAATATCTACAGCAAAAAATTGCATGGCACAAATCTGATAAACTAATATTGAGAACATATGAATCAGTGTTGTGACCTGCAATTGCTAATAGATAGAAATCCTTTCTAATACACTCTGGTAATCTGCTATTATCTCAAACTCTTTGAGCCTTATGTTGGGCACCAAAAGAACTGTCATGGTTTAATTTCAGCCGCCGCACAGCTGCTCACACACTCCCCTGCTCCAGCCCACAGCAAGCTGGGGGGGAAAGAAAAGGTAAAAGGGAGAAAATCTGTGAGTTTAGCTAAAATGAGGTTAATAATGGCAAAATAATAATAATGAAAAAGAAAGTAAAATAAAACCCAAGAAGTGGTCCAAAGGGTCCAAACCCAAGTGGTCCAAACAAAAACAATTTCTCACCACCAACAAATTAATGCCCAGCAAGTCCCCAGGGAGTTACCCCCTGCCCAACCTTCCCAATAGCTTTTTGCTGAGCATGATTCCAGATGGTGTGGAATATCCCTCTGGTCAGCGGGTGTCATGTATCCTGGCTGTGTCCCTTCCCATCTTGTCCACCTCCTTCTTGCTGGGATGGGGTGAGGAGCAGAAAAGGCCTTCTCTCTGGGAAAGCCCTGCTCAGCAGTGACTAGAGCATTTCCAGCACAAGTCCAAATCATAGCCCCATAGTAGCCACTATGAAGAAAATGAACTCCAGCCAGAATCAGCACCTTGTCTGCCCCTGCTGTCACAGTTCCCCTTCTTTTTTTGTGTTCCTGGAGTACAGCAGTGCCATTCTGCTGAGGCTGCAGCATCACATGTGACTGCAAAGAAGGGAATGTCATGCTTTGAATGAGGGAGGTCTTAACCTACATCGAGCCTGAGTGTGGGACATCCCAGCAGTGACTCCATGATTAGCACATGGATCTGTGTGATACTGCAGAGACCTTTCAGGAAGTCCTGATGTAGAGGTCCGGAAGAAGTTGTCATGTACTGCCTGTTGCTGGTAACTGGTTTATCACTGCTGCTGACCCATGCATTGTCCTGAGTGCCAATGGTGACAATCAAATCCAATGGTTGAATTGAAATGAAAGCTAATTTGATCCTAACAGCCAGTGCTGGCAGCCAGGAGCAAGCTGCTATGACTGGAAGCTGTTGCTGTGATAGGTGACCTGACACTTCTGCTGCTCGCTTGCCACAGTGGAAGTGTCCCCAAACTCAGTTTTGCTGAGTAGCTGGCCAGTCTGCCAGCCACAAGGCTCCCAGACACGGGATCTTCCTACTGCTCCCTGCCAGGACCCAGCTCTGTTCTCTACCATGCACCCTGAGAATCCTGGCTGGAGCTCAGAGATATTCTGGTTGGTATTTGGAGTAAAAACTGTTTTGGAGAATGTAATTTAAATGAATAGTTTTAAAGCAAAAACTTGGCATGAACTCTTCAGTTTCCTGAAATGGAGTTTTTAATTTCCTATCTCATCTATCAACATCTGGCCCAGGTTGCAGAGTGGTAGCATAATGGTGGTAACAATCTAAATACCTCCTGCTGAAATTACTCTGTTTCCCATGAAATAAAAAGTGCTTCACAAGAATCAGAAAATAAAGAGAGCACTCTTGTAGCTGAACAGCTGGGATAACCCCATGTTTTCCCTTCTTGGCTCCATGGGCTGCTCACTGACTTCATACTGTGTAACATACAGGCATGAATGACATGAATAGAGATGGCTCAGAGGAAGGATAGGAACTCAGGGAGTCCTCTGCCAATATCAATTCCTGTAATATTTCTTATGGCTTTCCTTCCCCTCTTTCCCCAATATTCTCTTCTCATTTTCTATGCTGTAACTGAAGAAAAAGTAGATAGGAGACAAATTTCAGTTTTATTGAAGGCACAGGACTTGGGGAGGCTGGAGTTGTTCAAATATTGCTTTTAAATATCCCTTACTGGGAGAAAAAACATCCTAAACTCAAAAATTGCAGTTTCATTTAAATGTTTCTAACAATTTTAACTACTAATTCAGGTATATAAAGAAAATTATATTTTTATACATGATACATTTTTTAATTTAATGGAATTAATTAAAAATCATCATATTCAAAAAAGTGCATAACAATGAAATGTAGCATTAGGAACATCTTAAAGACTATTTCATTTGCCAAATAAGTACTGCAGGGTTTTTGTGGAGAGTAAAAATTCTAGTACCTCCTCCTGATATTTATGAGATTGGGATGAAGGGGAAGGGTAGAGCAAATATGTATTTTTATCCTTCTTGTTTTTTATTTTCTTATGAGTCATTACTCTCTTCTTCTTAGCGCTCCTTACGAGTCCACAAGACTCTACACATTCTCTTAGCTAATTTATGGATGCATTAAGTATTTTTCAAAGTTCAATGTATTCTCTACCCTCCAAGCTACTCAAGTCCTTTTATTACTTTGTTTTTCTGAATCACTAACAATATTTTACCCTACTCCGATCATTACACAAAAGTAGCTATTATATGGGAAGGGCGATATAAGGAATCACTTCCACTTATTTTCCTGGGATGAAAGCCTCATTAGCAAGACTAATTCTGCTTTGGCAACTGCTCATTTTGACCCTGGCCTGAGAAAATATATAATTGTGTGCAGCACATCACTATACCTTGGAGACAGGGTTTTGTTATGTATGGTCCCAGTGGGGTGTCTGTCTCAATGGGACTCTCATACCTGCTGAGAGTCTCTAATGTGATTCAAAGACAGGAGCAGGGTTAAAAGCTCAGAAAAGAAGTATCAGTTGTATTTTATCGCTGCACACAATCAGATTGTGTGGGAATAAGGTAGCCATGAATAGATTACGGTTTTCAATTAGTAGAAAAGGTCTAACTATGTGAGAGAAAAGGTTCAGAGACAGCATGTTTTGGCAGCAGCACAATCTGACCAGGATTTTTTTATCACTTGGGTTATTGAAGGACGAGGACCGCTCATCTGCTATGCTGTTCCTGCTCTGAGGATGCTTGGTTTAGCTGTTGCAGAGTTTTAGCTGCCTGTGCCCTTGCCTTGTTTCTCCTGCCTCCATGCTGATTTTCTACATGGATTTAGATACTGCAGTGGGAAGGTTAAGCTGTTCTTCTGATCTTTCTTGGTCTCTCAGACTGCATTCCCTGTTCAATGTCTATCACTATCTTTCTCTCTCAGGAGATTTGCACTTCTCTCTCAGATCCTGCCCTGAACTGCTGCCTCCTGTGCCTCTGCGGTTACCTGAGAGGTCTAACTTATTTGACATGGCTACAACACTCTGGGAGCAATAGCTTTGCTTCAGAAAGAAAAGTTATGCACAAAAGCACAGACCTTAGAGCAACATAGTCATGGAAATTCACTCCCAGTTTACAACTTACACTTTCCAAAGCACTGAGTCCCTGAATGCTGCCTTACATAATGGCAAAACTGTCTCTTTACTCTGAAATTTATAATTTAAAATCCTGACTAGTTCCTTGATCTCTTCACTTAGATCAAACCATGACTGCTTACCTATCTATAGCCTTCTGATGGCAATGACTACCTCCAGCAACAGTAAACTGGTCCTACAATGTGAGGGAGACAGAAGAGCTGTGAATTGAGTAGCTCCTAACACTGTTTTACAAATGTAAACCAGAAATCCCACAGCCTTTATGCTTATTTTTGCAAACCTTTTATTTTCTCTCTTTTTATTAGGTAAATAAAACCTTTCAGATGGAAAGCTTTAACAAATTCATGGAGGTTTTCATTGTTTCTGATCAGAGACAGGTCAGCAATCACATTGAGGTGTCAAGGAAAAATTAAATGGAAGTGTTGAACAGGTGGCATTACACTGAGTGACTGGATGGGATTCAGAGATGTGAGCTAAGGCTCAGCTCCTGAAGGAGGCATCTAAATTCAATATCACATGAGCTTGGTGCCTAGACTTTCACCATTGTCAGAGTTATTTCAGATGTCATTGAACAGAATTGTCATATATTGCAAGAATTCTATTGTCATTACATTGCAAGGGTTCCATATTGCCAGAGTTTCACACCTGCTTGATATTTCTTGTAGGCAGCTCCTCTAGGCACTGACTCTTCCTTGTCCTCACAGTAGTCAACTGACTCCAGTTCCCCTCAACCAACCAATCCACTCTTTTATAACACTCTTCTGATTGGCTACAGGTGTGGCCTGTTAACATCAGGCCTGCTTCTAATCATTAATAATTGGCTCAGCTGCAACACTTTAGGGGGTAAGATTACATCCTATACTACCTTTATTTACTTATGTTCTATCCCCCTAGACAGAATAAAGACAGGTGTCTTGTTTGGGGGAAAAAAGTCAGCCAAAATCTCTATGTGTTATACTGCCTACTGCCTTGATTCAGCTGTCTGATCACAGGACTCTAATGTCACTTGAGATGCCCTCCACGGTTTGGCTAATATGACACAGCTGCAGAGGCCCATGCCCTTCTGGAAGAAAAACTGGAGGCCAGTGGGACATTTCTGGTTGTATTCCTTGACTCTTGGGCTTGAGCATTTCAACAAAAGTACTGAACCCTTAAATTCCACTGAAAGCCATCTCACATGCAGAGGTTTAAATAGGTTTCCTATTTTCAGGAACTGATTCATACCTGTAAGTGGCTTTCCTGGCAATGAGAATACTGGGTGAGAAATTAGGCATAGCTAAATGGCTACAGGTCTTTCCAGTGTGTGGTGAGGAAAGCCTCCTGCCGTCTGACGTGGATCCTAGGGAGCCCTTCCATTCTCTATCGACACTGAGTATAAGGGAGAACTGCTACCAGGAATCAAGTGGAGAATGAGCCTAAACAAAGGCATACACTGAGCACAAGGACAGCTCCTGCCTCTTGCAGCTCCCTAGAAATCTTCAGAGTCTGGAAAGAGGGACAGACATAAAGCCCAAGCTCAGCAAAAGTACCACAGAGGCTCTGCAGTGGTTTCTCTCTCCTGTGTTGGCCAGCTGAAGGTCGTTGCAAGTGTACATTTTTTCAGGAAATGCCTTCAGCTTCTACTCTCTCGGCAGTAGATGGCACTCAGCAGTTAGCAAGAGCCACGGCTGTTTATGGCATTTTTGATCAGTAAGTAGACTGTTTCTGTACTCAGTGCTATGCACTTTTTATGCCTTAAGATCACATTTTCGCAGATTCCACCACTCTTTCAAAATTTTCTTAGTTATAAAAAATGAATGATATAACAAGAAGCTGGCAGATCTGACAAAGAGCCTCAGTAATAGTAGGCATTAAGATTCTTTAATTGAAATGATAAATATGGCCTGCAATGTCAATTCTCTCTGTGAAAACTCTAATCTAATCGTGATTTGCCTTGATTTTGTTTATAACCATAATTTCAGATCAAGCTCTTTAGCACTATTCTGAGCTGAAAAGGACACCTTGATTGAGGCTATTGACAGGATATATTTTCTAGTTTAATAGTGTGTATGGGAATATACCTTATGAAGAATGAGATGGGGAAAGGAAAAGGTGACAGTGGGAGAATCCCAGGAATTACTGATTCCATGAATAGTGTGAAGCTATCACATGCAATCAGGAAGGTGAGCAGACATGATATCTCTTTTGAGAAGAGACAGGTATTACAGTCTCACCTGTAATGCTACAGCTTTTTCCCTCAGGTCAAAGTAGTTAATCCCTCTGCTACATGTCTCATTTCCTTTGTAACTGTGTGATTGTTCGAGAAAAGCAAGGGGAGTGCTGATAAGGTGCTTTTAGCTCTTGTAAAAAAAATGTTAGGGACCAGGATTAAGATTCTTTGATGGAGTCAAGATAAAATATATCAAAACCCCCCAAGAAGGTACACGAAGACCAACAGGAGCAGATCCTTCTATTTCTGCCCAATACACAAGGTACAAAGGGCTGATTAGACTATTTTGCAGGGCACACTTAATGTCTTTTGCTTATACTTGCTGGGTCTGGCTCTTCCCTTCTCCTTTTATAAAAAAGAGATAAGCTGCAAGTAACCTTAGTTTGGAAGGAATACACTCTGCCACAGTCATTAACTGCTTTTAAAAATAGAATTGTGACATTCATGAGTGAAGGAAAATCTGTAGATGTCTGTGTTTGGATTGCACTCATACCTTTAATTATGGTGTCGCACAAAATTGTAATCTCAAAATTAATTCAAATTGAGTTGGAAAGGGAAACTTGTCATGCAGATTGAAAGCTGACTGCAATGCTATAATCAAAGGGTGATAGTAAATATGGATGTACCTCATTCAGACCCAAAGGCTCCTGGTGATTCTGCAGACTGATATAATTTAACAACTTAGTGAATAATCTCAAGTGAGAAGCAAAGGTTGTAATTGTCTCTTGGCTGAAACTCAGGACTGGAACAGAGTCCCTAAAACATGAAGTTGATACACAGCCTGAACTGTTGATTGGGGCTGGAAAACAACTTTTGTGCTCCACAAATTGAAGCACCAGGGGAGTTTTTTATCTTTCATGCAGCAATGGGTAACATTGATAGTATAAATACTGTTGAGATATGTAGGTACTGGGAATAAATGTAAATACCTAGGAAGACAAAGGAAAACGACAAACAATAATGACAACCTGACCTCAAAACTCAGAAAAATAAAGGAGATGCCCATGGGGAGTATGTACATTTGCTTAGGCTTTTTCTTTTTCTTTTTTCTAATATCCTTTGTTGGATCAGGTTAGGCAAACAACAGAATAGAATTCAGAATAAGACACTGAGGAAGTGGCTGGGTGCAATCAAAAAAGCATGTTCAGTGGAACAGAGGAATGTAGAAACGCTACAGCTGAAAGAGAACACTGGGTGATGGCAGACAGCAAAACTGTACTGATCTGAGGGCTTCCATAAGCATCTTGTCATGCTATTGCTGTGAGGAATCAAATCATCACTGGGAAACAATGTCCTCAATAATATTTTATTGAAATAAACATGCAAACTTTGGAAATATAAAAAACTTAAGTAAAGTATTTTGCAATGAGTGCTTACCACTCTTGTGCGTATCACAATATCGTGTCGATGCAGAGATCTGCCAGTCTCCAGCTGTATCTTTCAGGCACTACATAATGTCTAGTGTCTCAGGCACCCAGGGTGTTGATCAGTGCCCTCTGAGCAATGGTTTTAGTGACACCTGGTTTTAGTGTCTGTCTTCACTGCAGAGGCCAAAGTGAAGGGTGGTGTTAGCCACTCCCTCAATTTCTTTTCAAGCCTACTCAGCTGTCTCTCTACAAATGCCTCCCACCCAAACACCACCTATCTACTTGACAGAAATCAAGTAGAACTGTGATCTCTTCCCAGTGGCCAGTTTATTTCAAACAAATTCAGAAGTTTTCGTGTGAAGGCAGAAGTACTGGTAGATCACAACTATGTAATCTTTGTTCAGTTTGCAGCATGGACAGAGTTTGTTTGTGAATACCTTCAAAGTGCACTAAAAATTCAGAACTCATGCGGAGTCAAGGAGTATGACAGAGGTCTGCTTGGTCAGAGACTTGACTGATTTGTGTTACTTAACCTGAGCTGCAACATGACATGGCAGCTCTTTCCTACTGATGTATGCCTAAGCCCTTTAAAAACTGAGTTCTCCAAAGGCTCTATGAACTGTAGAATAATCTTGTATAAAATAGTGAGGAGCCGTTGCTTGAAAATGTGTGAAAGGGCAGAGTATCAGGAGGTACTAATTTCAGAACATCTGAACATGATGCATTTGTAAGCAGGCTCTTAGATTACTCCTAAAAGAACAATTATTTTCTTCCAATTGTATTGCAACTTGCAGATGTACAGGCCAGAGTAAATGTGGCATTGCACTGTAAATCCAGCAGACTAAGTCTGAACTTGCCTCAGTACTCTTGCCCAAAGTATCTTCCCTTTCACCAAGGGAAGAGGGGAGACTGGGTGATTAAGGATGGTTGTGAGATGACACTGGGCACATTGGAGGATGTAGATGTTCCTCACTGGACATGAGCTCCAGACCATGGGCTGCTGCAGAGATTATGGGAGAGCAAAGATTATGGGAGCTGCTCCTCCAGAGGCTGATGGAGTGGTGGCATTGAGCCAACTTGTCCTGCATTCACCTGTGCTTGCCATGTGGATGGATGATTCAGAAAAGCCCAAGAAAACTCTCCTCTCCCTGCCACAATATCCCAAGTGGTTAAATAAATCTGATATCAAACTATTGAGCAAGTCTTGACATGGCGGCCTGCCTTCTCCCGCTAAACATATTTACAGATAAGTACCAACTGTTTCCCTTGCAAATCAAAATACTGGACGCTAAGCAAAGTAATTGTAGTGGGTCTTCTGGGAATTAAATGTATTTACTGCATAAATTGTTTTTAAAATAGTTGTTTACAGTGTGTCAGATAGTATGGCTGTGTATGATTCATAGCAAATGACCACACGCCAGAATTTAGACTCTCCATGCATGGTGACTTGCCTAATAGCTTGGTTGGATGGAAAGAGAATATTTAGCTTTCTGCTGTAAATATACTGTACAATTAGCACTCTCAAAACAGAAAATGGGAAATGCAGCATAGCAAGCTCTGTTAACATTCACGTAAACACCATTTATCAAGAGCTTTCCGTACTGTATTCTTTTTGCCCTCTTGTTTCAAATTAACTGTTCTTTTCATCTTAGAAAATGTTTTCTGTTATGATATCTTCCCTATTTTTAAAAATAGATTTGAATTTTTAAAAAATTGTTTGAATTTCATTTTGATGACACTGATAGATATCTGGAAAATTTTGAAATATGTACAACCAGTTACTTCATTATTCATGACACTGTAACTGTCTAGAAATGAATGGAGAATTCTCCTGTACTTGCCATTGTACCATTGATGTAGAACCTGATTAAACTTGCCAATGTGATGCATACACGGCTGGACAGCTGCTCTGATTTTATTTGGGTCCTTATAGAAACTGCTTAGGCACAGGAAGGCAGCTCTTTTGAGCAGTTTAGAAAAAGCTAAAACTAATTTTTTGTAAGCCATTTATTTTACCAATTGGAATGAAAGATGTCTTCTGCACGTGGAAAATAATGCCACATATTCTTTGTAGAACTACTCAGCTTCTTCCAAGAATGCTGTCTTCAAATCAGATCTGCAATGGTAGAGGTAGTCTAGGAAAGTCTGAGAGAAGGCATCTATCCCTGCTACCTGGTGAGTGGCATCATCAAGGGACCAAGAAAGCAGGTGTTAATAAACTGGTGTAGATTTCCTAAGCTTTCCTATAGACAAAATCTACTTTACTTATTATTCCAGGAGCTAGAAGAGAGACACTGGATCTATGTCCATGCTCAGGATAAGTTTTTTCATTTTGCCAACCTTCAAAAGATCTGTACACTTGAATGGTATTGGACAGCACTGAGGTGAGGCATGAGTTGTACTCTTGATAGATAGGTCATCTGCAATAGTTTCATGAATTAACTCTCTCCCGCAACATACATACACCTGCACAAACAAACACGCATCTACTCAGTTTCTGCAGCTATTTCCAAAATCTTTGTGCATAGATGTTATTCTTTGAATCCTGCACTGAACTTCTTTATTCAGCCTTCTGAGATGAAAATACCTCCATGAAAGCAGAAACAGATTCAACTAAATTTTGCTTTAAAATTTATACTGCAAATCAGCATTGAGGTTTGTGCTTGGATGATGATAATTTCTGACCTCATGACAGACTTGTAGATCTCCAAGGCATACATCATTCCCACGAAATTAGCATACTATGGGCTATGCTGGAACTCAGAATAATGACATTTATCCAAAATGCATTCAGTGAAATGTTTGGTATGTCATTCTGTTTAACAGTTACAATTAGCAGAAGTCCATTTGTTTGCTTTTTTTAATTTCCTAATTAAAAAAAATGCAGAGAGATAGCTTTAAAACTGGTACATAAAATGCTAATGGGAATATATCACGGGCTACTTTTTCTGCTATTGTACTTATAAATCTTAGAGCAATGAAAGTTATTTTTTTCATTACATTAATTTATTTCCATGTTTTTTTCTCTTTTCATCTCTCATCCCAATTATTATTTTCTTTTGTAACGCTCTTGTTAAGTACTTACAATCCCGCTGTAATCTGTTCCTGCAGCATTTGCACAACTGAAAAGAAAACATTGCTGAATTGTCAGCATGTTTTCAACTTCATTAAAATTGACAACCTGGAAATCAGCTGTACAGACTGTATTACTACAGCTACAGGGAAATCTAAGCTATTTCCCTGCCATTACATCATCTTAACAGCAAGAATCATATACTCCAAAATGAAGTTGCTCAGCTCACATTTTCATGTTTCCTAAATAAGCTACATTGAGAGGATTTGGAATTTGTCTCATCCATCTCTCTGGAAAAAAAGCTGCTCCTTAATCACTGTTTGAACTAGTGATAGATTGTCGGTGTAGCTGTGATAAGTTTACTGGGAACAACTGTTTTTGAGATTAAGTTTGAGCTGCATTTACACCTATTTTAAGTATTGAAATTTTTAAGGAACCAAGAATCCTGTTAAAAGAGAACTGACTTGCTTAATGCTGCTTAAACTACATCTTCATTTCACTAAATTGTGTTCTTTTGGAAATGTGCACACAAGTAAGTTGTTTTTATTTTTTCATAATTTGCCAATTCAAACCATACTGCTTCCTTACAGGAGCGTTTTGAAAGAGTGCAAACACGAAACTTGGCACAAATGAAAAGCAGTACAGCCAAGGAGAATTATTTTCCCTAAAATAGGAAGAAGAAACTAATTAGTGATGCATGACTAGTCCTTCAGGATTAGGACAAAAGTATTTCAGGATTTGGTAGAAGAAAATAAATTACTTGATGCTAAGTTTGCAGCTGTCCATGCAAAGCTTGAAGGTTAGTATGAAAGAAAGTAGAGAGGTGCTACTTAGAGAAAAGTCTAATTAGAGTTCATCAAGATGAGCAGAATTGAACTGTGGGACAACAGACAAAATGTTTCTCAGACACAGGCAAGGTGATATTTTCTATAGGAAATAGGAAACAATCTGAAAGTGATGCAAAGGGACTTAATAGAACAATTTTAGAGACAGACACAAAGAGATATGCAAAATAAATGGTTCTTGGGCATCAGATGAATTTAAATTGAGAAATATAAATAGAAGGAGCAAAATGACAGCAGCTGCAGTAGTCAGATGAAACCTCTCTAAGAGAAAAATGAGAGCAATTTCAGACAGGGGAGGACCAATAAGGGTGAACAAAGACAGGAAAGGAGCCAAAAATTACTTCCTGGGTCAAAAGAATCATTCATGATATGTATGCGATGGAAAGCCATATAGGCAGAAATAAATTAAAAGAAGGAAAAAAAAAAAAAAGCATGGAAGCAACAGCAAGCTACAAAAAGTAGTTGAAGGAAAGCATGTGGCAGAGCACAATCACAGGAAGCATGCAGTGCCTGGTATTGAAAAAGGATATTAATGAATATAGCAGGAGCAAGGGCTTCTGCATGGAAAAGGCAGAGAGAAAAACACAGTTCAGGTCCTCGCAGGAGGGGATGGAAGATTTAGCAACAGTGCAGCCACTTTCACTTTTGCTGCAATGCAGTATGAGAAAATGTACATAAGCCTCATGGTTGTTACCTGAACTGCCCTGCCAGAATGGGCAGAATAACTCAGAATGTTGAATGTAAGCCACAGCATCCATATAGCTTTTGTCAGCAAGCTGATAATATAATAAAGGCCTATTGGGGAATGCAGGTTTAGATGTAAGCATCTGGACAAATCTTGATGCCTGTGTGATGGCTATGACAACAGAGCCATTCCTAAGAATATTTGTCCTAGCTTCAGGAAGAATTATAACAATTTTATAGTCTATGGGATGCCTGAGAATTTGCCTTCCAGCAGAAGAGATTGAGGTACCTTTTCTTGGTGCGTTTAAGGGATGCCTGATGCCTCCCCGACTCAGAAATTCAGGGATTCAGATATTTCTAAATGAAGTGTGACAGGGGACAGCAGCAGCATATGGCTGAGCATAAGTGAAAAATGGGGAACCTCAGCATTTGGGATATCCAACACTAGTGTGAGATAAGGGAATACGAGCCTTCTGTAGCTACCAAAACCAAGTATCAGAATTAAGGGTCTCTGCTGAACCTGAGCTACTGTGCAGCCCCCAGATTTCTCCCTTTTTTCTGCTAGATTATGGGATTATACAGGACTTCATCCCTGGGGAAAATGTCTCACTTCTCCTTTCTTCTTCCTTACAGCCCGGATACAGTCTAACCAGCCTAAAGGACATCACTTATGTGCCCACTTCAGCAATTAAAGTCTGCATTGGGACACCATGTCAGATTGGATAATCTGAAGAAGAAGGAATTGAAGCACACACTTTTGTCTGTCTGGAAGACAACTCTCCCAGAATATGCCTTCTTCTGTGCTCATATAACACAAGTCCAGAAAAGGTACAGTGAAATATTAAGTGGAATAGAAGTCCTTGCTGTTGACAACCTAGTATATAGAGACACTCAACAAAATCCTAATGGCTCAAATCATAAGATGGAGTGCCATCTAAAACTGAATCACAGCAGAATAAAAGTAGGTGTTGTGTGAGTTACTTTGGCCAAAACTTAGGAAAAAATACCTCTGGACCTGTTTGAACAACATGAAGACAGTAAAGCATTCTCAAATCTCTAACTTCTTGCTGGAAAAATTAGAATCCATAATAAACATGATGGTTTATCTGTTAATAGATTTTTACAGATCCTTATTATGAAGCACAAAATAGAAAGCACATCTTATTGGGAAAATCTGATGAGAACTTTGAAAACACAGAGTCTGCATCATTTTTAAATGCCAAAAAATGGCAGCAACAAACTCACTGGATGTGTTCCAGGGTATGTTCCTAGAAATTCAGGTCACAACACTGAAAAGGTAGATAAGCCGTAAATAATGGACAAAACAGTATTTTACAGGAGACACTTTGGGGGCATAAGGATTGAGAGCATAGAACTATCAGAGGAAAATTATACTCAAATAGAAAAGAATTTACCACTGTCACTGGATGTCAGTACATACTGTGCAGTATAGCTGAAATAGATTACAAACCTTAGGGGATATTTTTGACAAATCTTAAGCTTCTGAACCATCTAGACTTCGCACATGATCATAAACCTACAAAGGCATGACTTCAAAGTGAAGCACAAGCCCAGAAGAGAAATTCCTGTAGCAACATGAGCTGATGTCTGAAAAAAAAAAAGCTGCAGAAATGCTAAAGAAAAATAGAGAACACTAATATGATGAATCTTTTAAAGGAATACGTCAGGGTCGCTTGTCCAAAACCAAGTTCTCCTGTCCTATCAGGACCTCAGGAGTGTGAAAAACAAAGTTAAGCTTGAAAACGAATGTAAAGAAAGCAGTGATACTGAAAAAAAGTCCTTCCAGCCATCAGCAAAGATTTATGGATCAGACAATATTGTTATGGAAAGTCTGAGGATCAGACATACTTCACCAGTTTCAAATGTGCATGAAAGACAACACATGGTTAGGACTGCTGATGTTTTGTAGATTTTTTTTCATATGGAAATAATATGTGTATAACAGCATCTGAAACATTTGAATAAGTTGATCTGCATTAGTGAATTAATAGATACTTCCATTATGAAAACTGCTAGAGGCAGAAGCAGAGGCTCTTATACTAACAGATGATGCACTTTAGAGAGCCCAGGAGCAATGGATAACTGATTTAGAGGGTATCCTTAGCCTGATTACTATGACAAAAATATGTTTGAGGCAGCTCCAATAGACAGTATACTGATGATCTCTGGACTGGGTGACACAAAGGCGATGTTAATGAGCTAAAGCAGCAATAACAACCTCACTTCACACAATGAACCACAGGGTATATTTGAAAAATTTCCAAGCATTAGTGTTTGGCTTACATGCAGGCACACACAGACCAAGAAGGGCAGAGGCAGCCACTGGCTCTGCTCATCCTCCCTGGGGCTGGCTGAAGGGCACACAACTCTGCCAGCAGATTCTGATACTGTTCAAGGTGGTCAAGAGTGCTACCTCTTTTGTTTTATTAAGCTGCTAAAACACACTTCTGGAGTCAAACATTTCATCTTCACAGGCAAGCAGAAAGTGCAAAGCTGTAACCCCTTGAAAAGCCTGTGTTTTCCTTCTCAAAACCTCACACCAGGGTGAAATAAAACAGCTGAGTGAACAGAGAAAAAAAAATAGGAATACTACTGGTGATAAAAGTGCCAGTATACAAAATTCCTTCCAAAAGAGGATTATAAGAAACAGTGCCACTCTAGTGAGATAACTGAACACATGGGCTGGGTGTTTCTGAGCCAAAGGAGGGGCTTCTCCCTGTGTGAAATCACAGATGCTTAAGACCCACTTGTGTCTATGAGTATGGTGAGTGTTGACCACACAGGCTCTGATATATGTGGAATATGATTCACATCAAGCCTCTGGGAGAAAACAAGGAGCACAGCTCACAGCCTTGTTTAACCTAGTGACTATATATAAGAACGTGCAGAACAGACCATGATATGGGTGTGGAAAAAATCCAAATTTAAAAATTAGGGAACTTTTACAGCATCTGCTGAGGCATCTCCCCCCTTGGCTTAATCATATTAATTTCTAGCATCCTTATCCTGATTCAGATCCTGTGGTTTCCTTGAGCTTCATCTTCCCTATGGAAATGTGTATACAGAGCTTCTGGTCAGAGACCCCCAAAGATGCATTCACTCACAACATGAGACATTTACTCTACACTGCAACTTCCTAAACACATGCCCCATGCCTGGGCTTGTATTCCCCATGGAAGGAGTGAACTGCATTGTTACACAGACTCAAATGGAAGCTGTGTCCCCCTGTGTGCGGGTAAGAAGTGGGGCAACTAACTTGTGGTTTGATCTTGTAAAAACTGACCAGGTTTTTTCTTGATATGAAATATTCTCACCTGTGTCTCCACCTGATCTAAAGCTCCCTCACTGTTTAGGGCTCTTCCTCTGCTGTGCATACATCTCATTCCTAGTACTTGCCTTCCTGTCTAAGGTCTTGTGGTACCCTTCATAAGAAAGAAGTAGAACAGCACCAACCACCTCCTCAGGGTGTCTGGAGAATTCATCCTACACAGGAGCTCAACATCTAGCAATTCACTGTGATAAGGTCCTCCAACTCTCACAAGCAGCATTTGGGGTACTGTCTATTCCAGACACCTTACTGTCCTACATCTTGAATTGTTTCCTATCACCATTTATGCATTCAAGACAGGTACTGAGCTGCATGATTTAAATATTCTACAAGATGTGATTCTGGAACAGCATGTTTTTCAATTCTGTATGCTTAATCTTATGTAACAGAGAGGTATTGAGACTCTGAGTTTGTAAGAAAGGCCATTCTTGACTCATGTGAAAAGTCTGTTCACTGGCTGACAAGGATGGTTGCTGCAGCTCAGGAAGAAGCTACATTTGCCTGAGTTACAGAATGGCTGAGGTAGGAAGGCACCTCTGGAGATGGGCTACTCCAACTTATGGCTGAGCAGGGACACTGAGCAGGTTGCCCAGGGCTGTTTCTCATTTGGTTTCTGAAATGCCTTTACATATCAGAGGCCAACATTGTGACAAACAGCCTTTCACTGACAAGAAACTTCAGGGCTGCTATCACTATTTTAGATTAAGTACCAAAATTGCAAATGATGGGATGAAAGAATGATTCACTTCCAGTCCAAGGAATCCTTTGTAAATAAAAAGACACAGTAGCAGATTTTTTTACATCAGCTGACAGTCTTATTTGGAAAGACAACACCCAAGAGAGGTGATCTGCCTGAGGAATTTGGCCCTGATTCTGATGAGTATGAAACTGTCATGTCAGCTTTGCCAGCTGAGCAAACCGAACAACACAGCTCAGACTCAGTCAGCACATGAAGCAGTTTTAAGGCGTGCTATCATTTCATTTCTTTGTACTGAGTTTCAAAGCCAATAAGTAGTTCCCTGACTTTTTTCCGTCAATTTAGGGAAAATGTCTCCTTGTGAAATTTTCTTCCATTTCAGAAGCTATTTCAGGCTGGCCTCATAAATATTAACCATTTTCCTTGTTCAGGTTTTGAAAGGTTCCTAGAAGATGCTGATTGTAGCTAGGACATTTCTCTGCTGACCAATCAAAACAGGTAACGAGGGCTACCAAGCTGGTGGCTGGAAATAGCCCCTGCTCTCAGCCAAACACAGGGATCAGGCAGTGGGGACGGGCATGGATGGCCTGGCAGCTGAGACTGTACTGACTCTGACACCTGATTACCAGCTGACAGCGTGACTCACTGGTGTGACTCAGACCTGCAAACCCCTCATGGATGTGTGAAGACTGCAAATTCCTCAGGGAGAGAATGCCCCAAAGTCCCGTGTGCTGCATTGAGACTCTCCAACTCCCCAACCAATATGTGCTGCTGGAGTTCTCCTACAGCAATGTGAGGGCTGGCACCTGCAGACCTCGTGTGACAGAATGCAGTTGTATTGCAGCAATGCCAGGCATTACATACCTCTAATATTGCTTTTTCAAGAGAAGAATTGTGAGTAACCCTTAAGTAATGCTTTTTGGTCACTATCAGCATGTGCCAAGCCTGTGTTCCTAGTAAAGGAAGGTTTCTTAAGTTTTCATTAATTTGAAATCCTGTTACACTTCTTTCAGGCTAATCTGATCCTAGATCGCTTGTTCCAGATGCCAGTGCAGTAGGACAGCGCTGTCAGCTATCACAGCCAAGAGAAATAGGAAGAAGACCTTTGTTCTGAGTCTGTCATTGCATGGGTGAGTAATTTGTTCCTATGCAACACTGTTGATTTTCATTACATTCAGAGCAGTTAAGACCAAAGCTTGACACTAATCTGGATGGAAGTTAAAATGAAGTTAGGCTGTTCAAGATGAGAAATAAAACAGAAAAGGCTCCAGAATTTTCACTCAGACAGCTATTAAATGACTTGGTACCTTATATCAAATGGTTGCTGCTACTTGGGAAAAAAATATACTAGAAATGCTGTAAAAAATGTTGAAGGATTCTGAAGTTGCTTATTTAAATTTTGACTCTGCAAAAGCTGTCAGGTCTTCTTTGAGAAAGGAAAAAATCCAATTTTTGTAAAATCAGTTTAGGCTCCCTGTCTTAAGTTTTAACTCCCCATACCATGCTACAGCTGCAATACATACTACCAGATAGCTTGAAAGAATCTTCTCCAGGCCACCAGAGGACCATGCACACACCATGCCCCTAGATTTAGGTCCCCTTGCCAAGCCTGTGGGTAATCTCTTTACTGATTTTTTCCTCTTTACACAGAAAGTGTCATCAGCAAACAAGCCGTGTGCTGGTAGCATTTCTGCAGATAGCTGTGCACAAAAGCCAAAACCTGATGGTTACCATGGGATTATCTCATTAAGCTTTTACTGAATATACTGCATTCTTCAATGTCTGGTAATCTTTTCTATTCTTCTCCCTCTCCTCCTGTTCTCTTGCCCTCTGTGCAGGAATGTGAATTGCATCAAACCCCAGAAAGGGTAAAGGAGCTGCTGTGCTCTGTCACCCAGCAGAGTTGTTCCATGGTCGCATTTGGCTTGAAAAATCCCATCTTTCAAACACTCTCCAAAAAGGAATTGCCATGTATTTTGGAAAAAAGAAATCAGTTACTGCACCTGTTGTTACTTATGAATAATAATAAAAAGCCCTGAAGAAGGAGGATACTTAACCCGCTCTCCTACTGAGAATTGGATCAGGTTCTTCTTCTCCCTAAGCTGCCTTTGTTCTTCTTTAGCAAGTGCAGGAATCTTCAGATGGGTGTGTTTTATAGTCGCTCCTGTAAAGGGCTATTTACATTCCAGAGAGGCACAAGAGGGTCCCAGTAGCAAAGGTAGTTATTATTTAACAAGAACCAGTCCTTTCTGGCTTGTGCATGTGTCCCATGTGCCCAGGGTTGCAGGAATGGTCCCTGGGGAAGACCTGGCTCTATGGAAATATTAACAGCATCTGGTGTTTGAGCAGAAAGATTTCTGTTCTTTTGGATTCAACAAAGAACATGGCATAATCCAGTATGCCCAAACTGCCAGGGAGGTTGGAGCCACATTTTAATGCACACTGCACACCCTTTTTTACTTGAGGGGTTTTCTTCCCCCTTAGCTCCTCAGGTAAAAGAGCCTGAGTGACAGATTTTCCCCACTGCTGTCCAAATCTCCAGTATATTCCAGACCTGTCAAGAAGACTGTCAGCTATTGCACTGCTCTCCTGCTATGGATGTGCCTGTTTGGAGACAGCTGCTAGCCTGGGTCAGGCTGCCTGCGCTGGCCCCAGGTGTCCTGTGGGCTGCGGCACAGAGCTGCTGCTGCTGCCGTGAGCCCGCAGGAGGTTTTAGAGAGCTGGGAAGGGAATTATGGTGACTTGCTGCTGGCACATTCCTGTTAATGTGTTTACTCACTTTCTTCAGGATCTTATGAGAATTGCCAGTGAATTCAGACAACTGACAGAATCTTAGTTATAATTAGTAGCAGCTTCCATTCTGACACACGGGAAGGACCAACAGCATTTTTCTTAAGGCAGAGTTGTTATGCTCTCCTCCAGAGAGGTACTTTAAAAAGTACATTTTCTAGCAAAAAGCCTCTCCCACTTGTTTAGGACAGATGGGAGAGGAAGGGATTCTGAAGTGATGGAGTTTGAGGGTAAAAAATTATTGTACAAACTGTCACAGAGCGTGGGCTTTCACAGATCAGCTATTTTTGTTATTACTGACACGCATCCGTTATATCAGGAACTCAACATCAGAGCAGATGTGGATGAAGTTTATATTTCTTTGTTCTAAAAGCTGTGAAAAATCACAGGGAAATTAGCAAAGCGTAGTACATGTGGAGACCTGAAACTCAAGGGCTGAATCAAATTACTGAATTTATTTAGCCTGATGAGCAAAGTGTACCGTCCACAGTGTCTAATCACAAGGCACTGATTTTCAAAGGTCCTTTTGTTCCACTTCAGAGGAATTTGAAAATAAAAATAAACATTAGTGAACATTCAAAAAGGCCCAAGAAGATAAATACCCTAGAAGAGTTTAAGATCTGCTGACTTTCCATGAAACTGGGGGTCTCATTTGAGGATAACTCTCCTCACAAACACCACAGAAATGAAGTGGCTGAAGGAACAGCTTGGGCTTCAGTTCTTTACAATTGCAAGCAGACCCAAAATGTTTGAGAAGGCCCAGCCTGAGGAACCCTTTGCCATCAGTATTTCCTCTGAAACTCTCTTTGTTATACAAGCCTGCAAGTCCTTCTAGAAGTCTCTTTCTCCTGGTTCTGTTATGGACTATACAAATGAAAAGCAAATAATTCAGGGACAAAAATTGAACAATGAACTTCCATTTCACAAACCTGGGGCACTTATGGGTACAAATGAGAATAAAGGTGATCGGAGTGGGAGATGATCTGGGACAGTGACCAGTCAGTCATTTAAGTATATTTTAACAGCCTGAGATCAACAGAGCTTCTGGCCATAACTGTATGACTTCCAGGACTGAGGAGCTTTTTTTGTAGTGTAAGTGGTTATGGGCCTGAACCTGGGGATAGTTTTTGAGATTGATCCTGATGGTTAAGTTAATGGTATGCTGGTGTTGTAGAATACTTTCATGTCAATTTTTCCAGATATTTCTTTTGATTTTTCTACATGTAATATGTATTAATTTTAATATAATCAATAAGCATTCATAAAAATAATGATACTAAATAACCACGCACATGACTCTGGTTGTCTTCACATTGATAAAAGAGGCTTGAATATGTTCAAGTTCAAACAGTGAATTATCTTTTTTTACCTATAGTTTATTTTTCAGAAGTATACCTAACCTATAACTTTCCTAATGCAAAAAAATTGGAGCATTGTCCCTGCTTGCCAAAACTTCCTCCTCTAATTGACCTTGCTCTTTACCAAGTGCAAAGTGAACCAAGGCAGAGCTTTGCCACCTCAAATATAAAAAGCTGTAGCCAGACAAAAGTCTGGTTTCTTCTCTTACAAGAAAGATGTGATCTGAGTTAAAGCAGAGACTTTGGAAGTGATTCCTCCAGATGCAGACTTGCTCTTCCTGCTGGTGCCAGGAGGATAGGACCTCTTGGATGATACCATTGGTCAGCTCTGGGTTGCTACTGTGATGGAGCCATCATAGGGAGTGGGAGTTTTTGGGGCTCTGGCAGAAGCTGGGAGCAGGGACACAGATGTTGCTGCCCTTCCTGGTTGCCCTTGCTTGAAGGATTCTCTACTCCATTTCTGCCTCAATCTGTCCCTGCTCTGGTGGCACAGCACCACTGGCACACTAAGGATGTAGAGAACCTGCTTAATTTTAATTGGCACTCACCAGTGGTTCAGCTCAATAACTCAACATGCCCATGACAACTGAGACTGTTGGGGGGCAACAGTCTCAAGTGCTCAGGTATGAGAAGGACAAGCTCAAGAAAAGAGGCCTGAAGGAGCAGTGCTAGCTTCTCATCTATATCCTTTCACAGAGCAGAATATGGGTTGTACACGTCAGCGGCTGTCAGGGTGGGAGTCTCACCCAGACAGAGTTTTGTCAGGAGCTGCATTTCAGGCTGTAAGTTAATGAACAAGAAGCATTTTTGCACAGAAGAAACTCCAGACTGAGAAATGCCTTTGGCAAAAGTATTGAATTTCTAGAAGCATGGGATATTATTAGACTGTCTTTTGAGGTGGTGCTTTATCTTTCTGTTTATGTGCAAAAATTTCCCTGCTGCTGAATTAGTTTGCTCAATGGAAATCTTATCAAGTCTGAGGAGCTCTGTGCAACTGAGCAAGAAGCTAGAAGGATGTGAAATACTTACACTGAGAATTCTGGGTTACCACTAATATTTAACATGTATTTATAAAGGGAAAAGAGGTTATATAGCAGATTCCTACTATCACATTGGCCAAATAGCTATGCAAATGCCTTGATTTCTCCCCCTAATGCTCATGCTTTGCAGAAAGCCTCCCAGGGTGTTAATACCCTGGGTGATATTAATTCACATGAAATGAAATACACAGAGGAATGGGAATGATGGAAAGATTTTACTGGCACAAATGTGGCAATGAGCAAGTTATATGGGTCAGCACAAATGAATACACATAAAATTTTTATATCACCAGATTATGTATTTCACAAATGCTGGGCATGAAAAGGGAAAAAAAATGTCAATTTTTGTAGAGCATTTAAAAATTATTGAGGATAATGGTGGTGCATTTTTGTTTTTGAAGGACAGCAAATATTCAAACATCTTAATCACAAAGCATGAGATCTTGAAATCTCATTGAAACAATCAGCAGGATTCTCACTGGCCTTAATGGAGCTGGGATTTCATCCATCTGGCCAACTATAGGAGACTCAAATAAGGGAAAAATCATAACCAATGCATTTTAGAAACTGATGGGTTAATATGCAGACCTCTTAATATGCAGACCTGTTATTTTAACTCCAAAGGTTAATTCTGAGACCTCAGACCAAAAAGGAAGATTTTTGCATCCTTTTGAGATGGAGTATTTCCAATGGGGAAAAAATATAGCTTGAATGAGAGGCGAATCTAAGAATCAGAGATTGGCTGAGGCTGGAAGGTGCATCTGGTAACTGTTGGGTCCAACAACCCTACTCATGCAGGGCCACCTACAGAACATTGCCCAGGACCAAGTCCAGTCAAGATTTGACAGTCTCCAAGAATGGAGACCCCACAAGCTCCCTGGGCAATCTGTGCCAGTGCTCGGTGACTCTGACAGTAAGAAAGAGTTTGCTGATGTTCAGAGGGAACGTCCTGTGTTTCTCTGTGTGTCACCCACTATCACTGAGGGGTGTCTGTCTCCATCTGTCTGTTATAGTAGGTTTAATAGGTAGGGTGGAGTTTTCTAAATCAGCTGAGGAAGGCTGTCATATGATGCAGACTGCCAGGGCTCCTGTCACTGGGTGTGTGATCTTTCACTTTTCCTGAGAAGTTGTTCACCTAAAAGTGAAGTAAGTTTTTGACCACTGCTGAAGATGCCTGAAAATCACACCCATGCCGCATGTATGCATGCAATGAATACGTTAATTAAAAAAAAAAAAAAAAGCTGTTCAGTGTTCCTGAGAGTTTAAAATAAAAATATTTGCCCAAATGAGACTCAACACTTCCAAAGAATGGTTTCCTTTTTGTTTCAGTTCTTCTTCTTTCACAGACCTCTGTTGTGCCCAGTATCTGCCATTTTGAAATCTTGTGACTTGTCCTAATTTGGCCATTTCTATGTATTGACTTTGAAGCACATACTGTGACAGCATTAAAACAGAAAATCATAGAACCATGGAATGATTTGAGTTAGAAGGGACCTAAAGATCATCCAGTTCCAAAACACCTGCCATGAACAGGGAGACTTTTCACTAGTCTGGATTGCTGCTAACTGCTGGGATGAGCCAAGCAGGATGGAGCCTGTGTCCCTGTGTGTCTCTGCTGCTCGGCATTGTAAGCCAGGTAATAAAATAAATGCAGTTTTTGCATTTCAGCTGTGGTTTGATGGTTGCCTTTGGTTTCCTGTATGTGCTGATTCGCTCACCATTCAACCTGGCCTTGAACACTTTCAGGAATGGGGAATCCATCACTTCTCCAGGCAACTTGTTCCAGGGCCTCACCATCCTCAAAGGAAAGCATTTTTTCCTAATATCTAACCCAAGCTTCCCTCTTTCAGTTTTAAAGCCATTCCCCCTTGTCCTATCACTTCTTGCCCTTGTAAAAACTTATCTAAATTTGTGGAAAACATAATGGAACTGCTGACCTCCTTAAAACATTCTTGCATTGTTTTCCTGGATTTGAACTACAAAACATAAGGAAAAACCAAAGAGGGAACAGTTATTCTATTTACCATAAGGAGTGTTCAAAATGTTTTTCCTAGTAAGTTTCTGTCTAAAGTTTAAGCAGGAGGTTATGCTAGACAAGAACTTACATCTTTGCCATGTTGAGCAGACACTAAAAACAAAGATTAAATGGAAAACACATCTTTATATTAATTATAGATGGCTAGGTCCTGTTTCTCAGGACCTGGGGGAAATAAACAAAAGTTCTCAGCTCCTGAGAGTTTGGAGTGTACTGCTTTAAATCCGTAAATGTAGACAATTTACATGCCTAACATGCCACATATCAGCATGAAAACATTTGTCAGAAACTGATGAATGAAACAAGAAGAATAATGAAGAAAAATGACAGTATACAAACCGTCCAGAGAGCAAAATAAACAATGTAAGTGTTTGGTAAATAAATCCCTGCAGAACTCTTAGAAATGAGTCAGTGATTAATTGAATCAATCCATCAACCTTTTGTGATTACATCAATATGCAATCCCTTTGATGTTTGTTCTTCTTCCATAGCTACTGTTTTAAATGCCTTTAAAATGTAAGATAAGATATAATATGTCCATATGGAGCTACCATAAATTAATTGGATATCCTAGTAAGATATAGTTGGCTGATTCTTTTACTTAATTCTTATATGTAATGCTGTAAATAACCATATCACCTTCTCCTTTTTCTGATTTTTTTTTGTCACCCACTTCTTCGACTAACTGAAATTTAACAGCAGGGTGGGACTGTAAGATCATATTTTTCTTTTTTTTTCCTAATTGAAATGTTCTCATTAACTTACTTTATTTATCACATTACTTTATTTACCACATAAACCCTTTGTAGAAAGGACTGTCTTATTTACTCTATTCATAGATTGCACCATGCTTGTACATCCAGCAATTATCAGAAATAATAATTTTTGTGTACCAAATCCCTGTCTAGAAAATAAACACTTAAGACTTTGAATGTCTTGAGAGGAGGGATGGGAAAAGCTAAGCAGAAAAGGTGAGAGACTGTGTGTGGTTATGTATCTCCACCATAAAATATAACCACATAACAGGTGTGTGTATGTGTGCATGTGTGCATGTATGTGTGACTGAGTGAACTGAGCCAACATTTAGCACAAATGCATCAATATGGAGAGTCCTATGCAAATTAAAGCAATTGCACATACTTGCGTGCTCTCCTAGGAACAAAATATTCACCTGCATGCATAGAAATCAACTATCTAAATGTTTGCAAGGTGAAACAACACAATCCTGAGAAAATTCTTGAAAATGAAATGAATACTGAATCTAATCCAGTAAATGTGTTCACAAACATTTTTTATTAATTTCTTCTAATTCACCTGTGCCTTTTGTAGCTCTGGATATTTATGACTTTCTGTGCACTCAGTGAGCTACAGCTTTAGCAAGTGGAATTACAATTCCTACCAGGGCTTGCTGTGTCTCATGGCTTCTGTAATGCTGCCAACCTTTACATTTGGTTAAATGTCTGCCTCTCTGGGGCTTTTTGAGAATGTACATAACCTTATGCTTCCTCTTGTTGTTTTGCACACATCCTCAGTGACACTCCCCTCCACAACTGCCATCGCCACCTTTGTGTGAGTTGGTAACAATGGGCGTGACAGAGAGCATTATGTAATTTTGGGAGGGTATTTGGGGCTGTGTTCAGGAAGAGAGACAGTGAGAATGGCACAAGAAGATGGTGACACAGAGAGAGAAATTAACTAGGTGTGAAACATCTGTGTGGCAGAACTGAGGGCTGTTGGAGAGCACATGCTGGATGTGAACATGCTTCTTCAGCCTTAAGCTCCCCATAACCTATTTCCCATCAGGACAAAGGCAAAGCTGGGAAAATGGTAAGGTACCAGATGGCAATAAAGACCCTTTTCCATTGGTGGATGGAGAAGCATGGCTTTTGTAGAGATTTAATTTTGAATCAGAGATTACTACAAACATTATTTATTTTTTAATTCTCATGTTTCATAGCGCTTCTACCTATCCAAAATAATAATCTCAAGACATTTGGAAGTCCCATGAGCTAAGTCTTCCACTCAACAGAGAGCAGAAAAATTGGTGTTTTTATTGGATTTTTTATTAAAAATGTCTTTCGTGATCTTGGCAGGATTTTGGAAGACACTTGTAAAAAAACATAATCTCTTTCAATTGGTTTCTGAAAGGTAAAGGGAAATGTATTTTTAAAAGACTCTTTTTTTGTACATATGGAGAGAGATGTGCAACAAATGTATGTATGGTGCTACTTAGAACTTCACATTTGGTACAGTGTCTTCCTAAACCACTCAGCTATGCCAAGGTCTCAACTTTAGCTGAAATTGCTTCTGTTGTTGAAGGTCTGAGCAGAGGGACTTGTCAGGACGTGACATCAAACAGAGCTGATTTCTCCAGTCCATGTCAAGAGATGCAGCATATTGGTGACTACAGGAGTAAAACCTCTGTTACTGATTGATTCTGTGCTGTGCCACTTCTGTATGTGAATGAGTAATTGCAGTCTAAAGGGCAGTTTCTTTTATGCATTGTAATTGCATTTAATACTCCACATAGCTTGAAGCAGACCAATTAGCTTAACAACTGTCTTCATCTTTCTCCAAGGAGCAGTGGACACAGTTTGCAATATTGCTGTGTATTGGTTCTTCAACAACACCTGGCTTACCTTTAGTGTCTGCTGTCAATCCACATGTGCCGGGAAGAAGCCGGATTTGGAACCACTAGAAAACAAACTCAAGAAGTCCATCACTTTCATCTCAGCTACTCATCAGTAGACAGTCAGCAAGCAATACATACACATAGACTATTAATGGGGCTTTCAATCCTCCTCTTAGTATTTGCCTTTAAAAATAAAACAGAGGACTGGAAATAAAAATATTGCAAGGTGGAGTGATTCACAGAGTGTGGAGTTTTGCTTTGTCTACTATCGAGGTGCTCAAATGGAAGGTGAGAATGCAAGCGATGAAAGGCTTCAGACAAAGTTAATGGTCATTCCTATCTGGAGACATCCAGCAATCAATACATAACTGTGCCACACTTTATCAAAATGCTGTGCAGCGGAGGAGTATTGTATACAGTACTTAGATTAAGCAAGTGGAGCACAAACCATTTGTCCTTACCTGACTGAAAGGTATCACTTGCATTATTATGAAGACCTAAAAAATCCTAACGAAAGAACTCTCTTTCTAAGGAGTCATCCTAAGAGAGCATGACCGAGTAGCTCAAAATGTATATCATTCTGCTCCACCTTTATTAAATGACCTCAGGCAAGCTGTCAGTATATATGAGCTCTATAAACATTTTGCCTAAGACAGGATTCCATCACTTCAGTGTAGGGACAATAAATAGCATATAAAAGAATATGAATGCAGAGGAAATATCCATGTTACACAGCTCCTTCTTAACAAGTATTATTTTTGCAATACTTAACACTGTTGGCAACTCTATACCTATCATGGACTTAAAATTCCTGATGAGTGGGCAAAACCAGCCCTGTTTTCTAAGTAAAGAGTCTGTTGCAGTCAGCCTTGTAAAAGAAACCTTTTAGTGTCAGTGATAATGAAAATACCTGGTACATATGACAGCGTTAAAATGGTGTCATGACCCGGCAATTTCTATTCAGCGCTGTCACATCCATGCACTGCACAGATCGGGACTGTCATCATGTAAATGTAATAGGATTCTTTATCCTGCATTGTTGCTCAGCTGGGAAGAGTAATTCTGAGTTTCCTGTAAGTTCTGAATAGCAACAGGGGGCCATGAATAGCTTGGAAACCTATATTTTTCCATTTATTTTTTTTTTAATGCAAATTACACTAGTAAGTCAAAAAAATCACTTTTGTTAAAAATACATTCAGAATTAACAAATGCCAAAAAGAAAAGAAAAAGAAAGACACATTTGGATTGTATCTCTTGCCTTCTGAATATTTTAGTTTATAACAAAAGCCCAGCCTAGAAAAATAACATTCTTTACTGGATTTTGAGGAGGATACAGCTGTACAAATCAAAAATGCCATCCAGATATTCTCACATTACTGTGCTCTAAACTGCTTCCAGAAGAGATCTGTCCACTAATCATTTAGTTGAGTAGTCAACAGTCCTAATTTTTTTAATGGTGGTGCTCTAACTGCAACTTAAGCAAGGTTATGAATACCAACTTCATATAGGTATGTATGTGTGTATATATATATATATACTGTGTGTATGTGAGTGTGTGTATCTATTCTATATGTAATATATGAATACACATTTATATTGCAATCCATAGTAGTTAGATGTGCTTCCTATTTCCTAAGCATTTTACAAACATTAACAATTCAGACCTCACAAAAGCCTGTGAGGGACATATTATTCCCGTATTATGGATGGGAAGACTAAGACACAGAGAAATTAAGGCCAAAATTTTCTAATTTAAAATCAGGCCTATAAGCTACGTGTAGACACTTCATTAAATTGTCTGACTCCTAAAATTGCTAACTACCAGTAACCGCTGTTCCATGGGAAATCACTGAAAGGTATGAAAAATTATCTTCTGAAAATTGGATTGCTGCTTAGGTGCCTAAACTGGTTTCTTTTCATGTTAAAAAATGATTTTTATAGAAATATCATTTTGATTAACTGGTATACAGGGAAAGATAAAATAACCTGTTATGACATTTCCATCCCATTTAAACCTCTTCATTGTGTTTAATACTGTACATCTGCTATATTTAATACTACAGAAAAGTAGAAACTTTTTTAGTTTTGCAAGTTATGGGAAATTTCAGCCTGTCACTTGGAAGTTGCATGGGGTTTCCAGGGGGTGAAAAGCATCTCTACCCAGTAGGAACTCATCTTTTCAGGTACTCAAGTATGAAAATTTAAATTTGAGATCCAAATCAGCAATGAATGCTTTACAGGATCAGGCCTAGGGGACATTCAAGTTTCATGCATGAAATTCCCAGCAGTATCTGAGATGGGAACCCTCAGTCCACTGCATCAGAATCTTCCTGGGTGATGCAGCCCCCAAAAATAGTTAGTCCTGTGTATTTTATATACATAGACATACACACACCTTCACACACTTACATATATATATATCTATCTATATCTATATAAATCTCACTGAATCAATGTAGGTATAGTTCCTGAACATGTCCCGTATCTTGTTTTCACTGGTGAATGCCTGTTCCTCTGTCATTGTCCAGAGTTGCTGCTTGTGACACTGTACATCCATGCAGACACAGCAAAGGGCACTGGCTTGTACAGGGATGGGTGAGTGGTGTGAGGCCTCTGGAGCAAGGGTTTGGCCAGCAGGGAAAAGGGAGTTGCTCAGGGGTGTCTTGAGCATTTCCAAGTGCTGACCTTCCCTCTTGCCCTCAAAAGCTACGTGGTCACCTCAGGTGTGGTACGTGCGTGCGTTTGTCTATGCAAGGTCTGAGCAAAGAAACAATGACAATCCAAGTTTCTGAAAAACCTGAGCAAAATATTGGGTTTTCCTAGTGAAAGCCATCTACGTTCTTGAAAATACAGATCAGATGTAGAATAAAATATATGTTCCTAGGAGTTCAGAGTATTTCATATACACATTGACCTACTAGCAAAATTCCCAAAGGCATCTTGTTGCCAACTACGTAACAGCACAGAGGTTTTTTTTCAGCCACAATAATACAGGAAGATAAAATACACGTTCTAACACACAACAGATCCCCCAAATATACCACAAAAAGGTCTTCAGTATTTCTTCAACTCAACTAGTCCCTCCCTGCCCTCTCCAACCAAAATCGAGAAATAAAATATGTGGATCCCTTATGGTGCAATTAGAAAAAAAAAAGCTCACTTACAGAGAATTTTTAGTTGAAATCAGATATAAAAGAGTAAACATAGCTAGTACATATTCAGTTGGCCTTTGTTCATAGAAATCTGCAGATGTCTCTGTAGTTAGTAAAAGATGTTTAGAGATAGCTATAAAAGCACCTACAGTGCAATAAATAAAACCAGCGGGATTAAGAAGCACTGTTTCTGCTGCTTATTTCCAGTAGGTTCAATTATTAGTTTCTGTTACCCCTTTCCCCATCCTGACCCCCAAAAGGTCTCAGTTATTTCTTTATTTATTTTTCTTTTTAATCATTATAAACTATTTCTTGACCACTGTGGAGCCCCAAAAGTAAAGCACTTATCAGACAGCTGGCAGTTTTCTACTTGGTTGCTCTGGCGCCATGGAGCAACAGAGCCTTATTCCCTGACACGAAAACAAAGCAAAACCAAACAGAAGAAAACCACTGACTTAGAAATCGTTCAGAATTAACAGCAGCATGTTAAGTTCAGAAAGCTTGCACGTAGTTTCTCTAATGTGCAACGCAGTTGGGTTAAGGCAAGTATGAACTGTACAGCCTTCAGGGCAAACAATGCGCTGCTGCAAGGTCATCCTGGTATTTCAGTGTTGTGTTGGCTGAGGAGACTCAACGCGGCCCGGAGTGTGGAAGAGGCTCCCACAGCACTGAGCAGGCTGGGTTCATGTCTTAATCCAGATGGGCCGTGCTGGCTGTGGCCAGGGGAAAAAAGGGACAAAAGGTGGCACCGATGCCTCTGCTGTGTCCCTCTGGTGCTGAGGCAGGAGGTTCAAGGAGGGGTTCTGGGGCATCTCCTTTAGTACCTGTTAGAAAGAGAGGCTGCAGGTCTCTGTTGTTTACTGTCTCAGTGTTCAATCAGCTTTTATACAATATTTTTAGCACAAAAATTGAATTTCTTTTCTCTTTGAAGAACCAGGAGGCCATCCTGAAAGAGATTTTTGAACAGGTCCTCTAGCCCACCTTGAATAGTCCCCATGTTTACTTTGACCTAGAAGAAAGACAGAGAAAGAACAACACTTATAATCCAGCATATACTTTTCTGATCCCTGCCCTGCTGCTCTGGTGCCCTTTTGCAAGCAAGTGTAATCCACAAACCAGTTCAGATACATGTGGGATGAAGAGGACAGAAAGACAAAGTGTTTACTCAAGTAACTGCCTGGCTCTCTCTGGAACATTGTTAGAGAAGTCAGCACAAGTTTTCTAAACAATTTTAGGCAGGAGTTATATTTAATTATAATCTTTACTGTATGTCCATGGGTCAACTGGAATATGATCTGATTTATATAATCCATCAGATATGTAGCTGTCTTTGTAAAACCAAGAAGTGACATGGTATGAGGACAGATGGGCTGGATTGCAGGTGCAGGGGAAAGCCACCCATGGCTCACTCACAAAGCAGAGACCCTGTGCAAGTGCCACAGCCTGGCCATCTCAACAGTATTGTCCCAAAGCCATGTTTTGTAACTAAAGCTTTCAGTCTAAAATGGACAAGATGTTGTTTGTTGATAGTGAAAGCTTAGGTGGCAGGTTATTTAAATGTGTCTGAATCCCAAAACATGAGGTGATAATTACGCTGAAGATTTGTGCTGCATGAACTTGTGGAGTGTCATGGTGGTTATACTCAAGGTGCTAGTTTTAGTGTCCTTTTTTTGTGTTTCATTTATACTTTCAGTGAATGGTGAAGTAGGTAGCACTTTCAGTTTCTGCAATTATCTAGACAAATGCCTATATGTGTGTGTGTGTGCACAGGAATACAGATACTGCAAATATTCTTAGGCTTCACAATAGGAGGAAAGCATGCTTCACTTCAGGGCTGCACTGCTTTTGAGCAATTTCTCCAGTGCATTAGGCATCAACATCAGACATGCATGGGTTTTTTTTTGCTTCACTTCTTTTTTTTCTCGAACAAACAAGTTCAGTGTGAAGAACATAAAGATCTCTCTCCCCTCCCTCCTTCCCACTGTTTTTAGAACAGTGATCATGCAGTGCAGTCTTGTTCCACAACTACTACTGGATTTTTTTTCATGTGCAGCAGAATCAGTGTCAGGGAGTGTTTAGTCACCTTCCTCTGTCACCTCCCAAGAGGAGAATTTTGTCTTGACAATTGATTTCCGCCATCTTATTGTGTCCTTCTCCCATGGTCTGGAAATGAGCACTGGCATCTCCAGCAAAGAATGCCAGGAAGCTGCTTTTGAGTACATCAGCTGTGGCCACACTGCAAGGAGGTACATGAGCATCGGTTCTGTCCCGTTCTGTTCAAAAAGCGTATTCGTTTTGAAGGGACTGTCTAGGCTTCTTGGCTTGTACAGCATAGAGCACACTGTTGGCACTTAAATAATAAAAAAATCCCATTTATAACAGGTAGAGAAATGTCACCATAAGAATTCTTCCCCAAAACATAGTTTTAAATTGCACATATTTTTCACTTTAAAAAGTAAACTGATTTAAATTAAATATTAAATTGGAAGAGGTGATAAGAAAAACTGTGATTGGAATTTAAAGCCTAAAACATAGAGAAAAAACTTCAACGTGAGCCTGAATCTAATAATTCTAGACTATTAAGGGTAACAGTAGCCAGAGATAGTCACTTCAATTATAGTCACTTCAATTAAGTACCTAAAGATAATACTTCTTTTTCAGAAACCAAGGTTTTTCTTTTCCTTAGATATCCTGTTCTTTTAGGGTAGTTTTGCATAACTGATGAAACACCACACAAAGGAACTATGTGTGTTTAAACTGAATTATAATGTTCTTAAAATTAGAGCTTGATTGATGAAAATCACAAATAAAAAGCAATAAATCTTTAGATGAAATAGTCCTGACGACAGAGTAGAAATGTAAATATGAGAAGCCTGAATAAATCAATATAATTTGCACATGTAAGTTGGTGTTGGTTCAATATAATCTCCACATTAACAAAATGAAGTCCTAACTTTAGCACAAAGGAAGAGACTGGTTACAAAACTGTATGTCTTAACAGTTAGCAATTAGTAAACCCAGCATTCCTTCAGAAGAATAGTTAAATAGTGCATGTATAAAGGAGTTAAAACTTATTTCAATCACTTGGATGAAAAACTGTCAGACTTCCAAAGAAATAAGTTTCTGTTGATGGACTTCTGTCATTGCAATCCACTAAATCAATTTGCATCAGCAAGCAGTATGTGGGTAATGACTGAGACCTAACACAACTGTATGTCTTTAAGATTTGTACTAGCTCTGTATATGAATCAATCTGGTAAATATATAGGAGCTTCTCTGCTCTGTATTACTGAACTACATGTTGAAATTTGTATTTTGAAAGAATTTGAACAACCATTAGAAGCTGATCTTGTTTGGTGAGCTCTTCAAAGAGGAGGCCATATGCTCTCCTTCCATTTTGCAGCATGCCCAGCACACCACAGCACAGAGAACAAACTGCTGTTGTGCCTCTGCATATAGTTAGCAATCAGATGATTTAAAGGCACCTGTCTCCTGTTCAATTTCTCTAATAAATCCAGAGCTCCGTAAGAGATGTGCCCAGTGTGAGTCCAAATAGGACAGGATGCAGTGGTGGCAAAAATCGATCACTTGATCTTCTGCAGGAATTAGATGGTATGATAATATATCTTCCATATATTATGCTTAATATATCTTCTGCTGCCTATGAATCCAAAGACATTTTGTAGCAACTGATAAAATTATGGAAATAGTTATATGAATACAGGTATATGGACATACATGGGTATAGTTGCAACCTGGATGGACATGATTAGGGCTTGGAAAGTGGTGAGAGCATGGCAAGGGACTCTGTAAAGCAGAAGGTTTCTCCTCTCCTCTCCTCTCCTCTCCTCTCCTCTCCTCTCCTCTCCTCTCCTCTCCTCTCCTCTCCTCTCCTCTCCTCTCCTCTCCTCTCCTCTCCTCTCCTCTCCTCTCCTCTCCTCTCCTCTCCTCTCCTCTCCTCTCCTCTCCTCTCCTCTCCTCTCCTCTCCTCTCCTCTCCTCTCCTCTCCTCTCCTCTCCTCTCCTCTCCTCTCCTCTCCTCTCCTCTCCTCTCCTCTCCTCTCCTCTCCTCTCCTCTCCTCTCCTCTCCTCTCCTCTCCTCTCCTCTCCTCTCCTCTCCTCTCCTCTCCTCTCCTCTCCTCTCCTCTCCTCTCCTCTCCTCTTTTGTTTTTTCTTTCTTTCCTTGAATTCTATGAAGGCTTACATTGGTGATATCTGGGGAACAAGCTCCGTAGGGAACCAAATCTTACCTCCCAACAAATAAAGCTTTAAAATACCAAGTATTTTAAAGGCCTGCTGTTATCATATCAGCATGTTTTGATTTCTAATACATAATAGTGCTGTAAATAGTGCTACAAGCAGATCAAACCTTGACTTGATTAACTTGACATTCGAATTTGTCACTCCACTACCTAATGGACTGCCCACATTTACAGAGCAACTGCAATGTGAATACATATGCATGTGTTACTAGTGTGCCTTGGCTGTAAATAAAGAAAGGTATTCCTAAATGCCATAAAAATTTCTTAAGGACAGATTGTAGCAATCCTAGAGAGCCCTGTCAAACACTATACAGTCAGAGGGAAACATGAAGTGCCTTTATTTGACTGTGGCTGGGACATGGCAATACTTTTGCGGGTTGATTGGACAAAATGTCCACTCACATTCTGATTTCTGTCTCTTGTTTAAGACTGCTAAATCACCTATATTCCAGTGAGCATGCAGCATTGGAATAAAACAGAACACAGTTTACATGGATTAATCATCTCTCTCTTCATCTAAGCTACAAGCTTAAAACTATTGCCTTCGTTTTTGTTTTTTTTTTTCACAGGTCTATCTTTCTTTCCAGTCAGTATGAAGATGCATAGTAAATGCAATCTGCTGTTCTGGAAGAAACACTGAGAGCATAAAGAGAATGGGATAATAGCTAGAGGGCTCCATATGTTGATGACAAGGTATGGTAGAGAAAGAGAAAGAGATAGGATTAGAATTGTTCTAAGTACCTATGTACCTCATATAATACTATGAAGGAAATAACATTTTCTAAATGCGCAGCACTATGCCAAAAGTGCAGGTGAAAAATATTTACTTGAGCACAGACAGATGGGAAGCTGAAGCTGAGACGACATTGGAGATATGCACCATTGTAATTTGAGATTATTAAAAAGCTTCTAGCAAAGCTCCTGAAGGGCCCAGTTCCAGACACCAACACAGAACAGATTGTACCCCTGATAAAGGAGTAAATGCAAGATTCCATGCAAAAATACACTAATCCATTAGTAGACTTGCTTCCACTAATCCGAAGAAATGAAATTGCATTCAAAGGTGAGTGGAATTGTGTGTTGGGTTGGCTACTGTTTGCTTAACTTAGTTCTTTTCCACAAAAGTAATGTTCAGAAGAGAAACAAAGGAAAAAACCTAACTGTTGCCCCTTTATGAGTTGTATGGTGCTGTGCTTTTAGTGTGTAGGGCATTGATGGCAAATAAAAAATATTTCCAAAGGCTGCAGCAGTGAGGTAAGATTTATCTGGGCAGTCAGGACTGTTCTGCATTTCAGTTGATATCAATACAAGAAATATTTGGAGGCAATTGTTCCTGGGCTGGTCTATGGTTGTGCATCAGCTCTAGTGTGAATATACTCCAGCTGTGTGTATGAGCTGAGATTTTTTTATCCATTTAACTCCCAAATATATCAGACTGCACTCTAAGATGGAGTTGTCACTCAATGGTTAGGTAAAATACTGTCTTCTATTCAAACTAGTTTTAAAAGCCATATGTTGTTACATTTGTTTTGGCTTTTTTAAATGTGGAAACTGGAAATGAGGTACAGAGGTGCCTTGGTGAACAGATGCTCTGGTAAGACAAATGCTAAATGCATCCACTAAATTAGCAAGATGCTGAATTTTTGATAAAACTTCATAAAAATCCACTTTTTTTTTTCACAGTCAAGGTTTGTCACATATGATTAGTGTTTCTTCTGCACCAAATTGTCACTGCCTCTGAGTGGAACCTGCTTGAATGAAAATAGGGAAAAACCAGATGAGAGTTGGATGCTGTTTAAACAACTGTGACACATGATATCCTGCCCTAAGAAATCATTTTAATTCAACACAAGAGTAATGTTGCTTCCTAAGTGTAACTTGAATTCAGTCCATCAAAAAAGGCTTCTGATTATTCTGAATTTTTAAGTCATGCCTCTTTCAGCATAATGATCCTTTAATATCAGGCTGTCCCTCTGCTGAATATCCTAGAAGTTAAGTACTTACATATACATGGGCTGCAGCTGTAAATGAGATGTCTTCTGTGGACCTTGATAGCCATAAGAGTCAAATCCACCTATGAAATCAACTGGAAGGGGAGAAATTGCTTTCATTAGCAACATTTTTTTCAGAACTGGCAGGCACTATCATTTAAGAACCACCCAGTACACAGATTATTTTTGACAGATCCTCAAATAATCCGTTAATATTAGACCAGCTAATTGGGAAGATACAGAAAAACAGTAAAAAATAAAGAAAGGCAAAGTACCCCCTTTTTTTTCCCCTTTACTTTTAAAATCATTCAATTTTAGAACCACATAATAACAGCAAAGGATTTATAACAACCATCTTTCCACCAGAAATAACCACACATCCCTCTTTTTCAAGTAGACCACCTCTCTAATACAAACCAACATGCTATTTAGACATTACAACTGCTGAAAACCATTTATTTATTGGCATGAATGCATTGCTTCTGACTGTGATTACTGTGGCTGGCTTGCTGTCATACCATGGCTCAGCAGAGGATGCAGAGGAGGGAGTACATTGATCCAATTCCGTCTGAGAGACAGAAGTTTCTCTGATTCCCTGTTTTGACATTTGGGTTGAAATGCATGAACAGAGAGTTGGAACAATTTATCTGAGCTCCAGAGATGAAACTTCACAGATGTAAGGAAACCTGCATTTCTCTCAAGATGCTGAAGGTCTGTGAGAAGGTTGTAGGGTGGGAGTTATTTATTAATTCACACAATTGCCAGCTCATGATGGCCTTCTCATGTTTGTTTTAAACAATTTCCAGGAAAATTCAATCTCATCTGAGCCCAAGACCCCTGTATCTCTGTTAAAACACTTTCTTTGCACTGGTAAAAGGGTGCCATTTGCTTCCTTTGTCCCAGGAGACTCAACTATTGGCTTATAGGGGTTATATGGGGGCAGTTCTTGTCCCTGAAATATTGTCTCTTACATCACAGATCTGAATTGGACTTTACTTTGATAGAAAAGGGCCAAAGAGTTCAGGTATGGAAGTGCATTTTTCACATCTGGTCATTGCTACTGACAGACTGGCTCTGTGTACATTAAAAGCAAAAAGAAAAAAAAAAGGCTATTTGATAGAAAACAACTTCTTGTAGATCTAAAATGCAGTTACAGTCACAAACAACAAAAAAGTAAATTTACATGGTTTGAAAACTTCCACAGTGGTTGGACTCCTTAACACTTGCATTTGTAAAGTTGTTTTAATACTAAGGTACCCTGCAATTTGTGCCACACTTAGCCACACTTATCAATACAGTTTCAGCCATTCCAGACATTTACCAAAAAATCAAATTCTTGTATGCCTCCATTTACCACTTACTCTGCAAGCAAAGAGCTACCAAAACACTGGGCTGCCTGGGTACAGTATGTCTCCATTGCAACTGCACACATGTTGAATCTGTCATAAAGTCATTATTTGCTGGCAAGAATGGCCCCTGCAGAAATAATTTAGCCATTTCTGTGCCCTATAGCAGCATTATGTGTATTCCTATCCCAGAAAGATGTGTTACTAAATTAATCCCTGACATCTCTAATGAAGGAGGTTCTATAGCCTCTCCTTGTTGCTTTTCCCTGTGCCTAATTTCCTAATGTCTAATTTAAATGTAATTTCCTGCAAATTACCTACTTATCTATATTTTGGCCTTTTCTCCCTATGGATATGAAGAAAAATGAGCCATTTTTTTCTCTTATAACTGTTTTTAAACCTTTTAACAAAGTATTTCATGCCACCCATTGTTTTCAGGTTTAAGTAAACCTAGTTATTTCAAATTTTTTTCACAGCTCATGTTGTCCAAGCCTCTACATTTTGAAGCCTGAAGATCCTTCCTCACTTTACTTATGTTTTTCTTACAGTGGAGTGCACAAATCAGGACTAACTGGGACAACTGCAGTACAGTCTTCTGTTCATTACCTGAAATAATTCAGTAGGTTTTGGGGTTTTGTATGTTTGGTTGGGATTTTTTTTTCTTGTTTATGTTGTTCTTGTTTTGCGTCATTTGGGTTTGGTTTCCAATTTCTTTTTTTCAACAGCATCACACAAATGCCTAATAATCAGCTCTTTTTTTTTTTGACACTAACTGTAGCCTAGCCTAGTCTATATTTTATTTGAAGATGATTGATTCTTTTCCACAGGAGTTCTTTTTCACTTGTCTGAAGTACTGAATTTCACCTTCTTGATTTCAAGCCACTTCTCAAGATTATTTTGACTTCTAATCCTATATTCACAAGTGCTTGTACCCTTCCCAGTCTATTTTAGTCCTACATTTTTTACACACATTCTCTCCTCTATCCTCATTGTTGTTAATAAAAATAATGAAGAGAATTATTTCCCTAGCTGAGGTTCCAGTGGGATCCCATCTGAAATGTCCCATCTGCTTTATAACTACATTTCAAATAGAATTTTAAACAGTTCTACACTCCACCTCTGCTGACTGCATCTGGACAGTACTTTTCTGAATGACTTACAAACTTTTTATAATGTCAAAATCTTGCTAAAATCAAGACAAATGCTATTTGTTGCATTCCACTTAATCAATGTCTGTAACCATCGGAATAGCTTTATCAAAATGTTATCATGTCTTTGGGAACATACTAAGTTTACAGGCAGAAAATGAAGAATATTGTTTAGTGAAGTGCTAGGCTGGGAGAAAAACACCCCCTCTATTCAAATACAAAGATTGCAGAAAAAAAAATGGACGTATGTTTTGCTGCAGGTATGGTTTGTTCCTTGCTTGCCCAATTTTCTTCTTTTTTTGTTACTCTTGATCGCTGACAACACAAGTCAGAAAATGCCTGTGTTGGATCAAGCACCTCACTGTTGTCAACTCATGTCACTTTAGGGATATTGCTTATACTCATTTGTCCAGCTTTGCATTTCTTCCGTACTTTCCTAGAACATTTTATTTCAAGCAATCTGTAAAACATTATTAGTAGGCTTCAGGCATAGACACTCTGCTTTGCAGATGTGGGGCAAAAGCTTGTCTTCAGGGCTGTTTTCAAAAAGCTAAACCAATGTGTTAAGAAAAAGATTTCTTTGAGACAAATAATTTTGTGTGAGCGTGAGGAAAAGATGCGTGCTGAATACCTCTTTGTGCATGGTGGCTTTGCCCTGCTGTACAGAGCAGGCACAGAGTGTTAGTAAGCCAGATTGCCAAGTTACAAACAAAGCAAGGTCGCAGAGACATTTCTGTGTTCAGCTCACTATAGAAGCTCCCATGTGTGTAACCAAATGATGGCAGGGCAGCGAGTACGAGCATGACCTCACTGGAGACATACAATGGCTTCTTGCAGGCAACAACAAGCTTTGCAAGGTAGGTGAAGGGAGGTAATAGAAAGTGAACTCCAGCACAAAAGGATTTCATCAATTTGTTTGCAGCAAGGTTTCTTCATGGCGGCTGCTTCTCAGCACTACAAACCCCGTGGTGTCCAGACTGTGCTAAAAGCTCCCTGTGGACTCTGAGCTGGTTTCTTAAAGCATGCAGCAGGCTGCCCTTTCTGCAGGCATTTTATCCTGGCTGTGCCTGAAAGGTCACTAAAATGTCATACAACTGATACATTCCTGGCAGCCATAACATCAGATGAATAAAACAAGGCTCATTAGCTGAATCAGTACAGAGGTGTCCATCCTTAGCCTCATACATCAAACACATTTTTTGACTACTCTATCATACATTCATCTTACATGTCACTGATATCACAAGAGGCTCATGTTGTGTTTCACTTTAGTAAAAGCACTCATGAACTTACAAACATAATACAATTCCTTTTGTGGTGGGTTGACCCTGGATGAACACCAGCTGTCCACCAAAGCCACTCTGTTACTCCCCTCCTCAGCTGAAAAGGAGAGAGAAAATGTAACAAAAGGTTCATGGGTCCAAATAGAGGTGGGGAGAGATCACTCAGCAATTACCATCACAGGTGAGATAACCTTGATTTATTACCAAAGAAGAGCAATATAATGAGAAATAGAGCCAAATATTAAACATTCTTCCCAGGTTTAACTCCTGATTCTCTGCCTTTTCCACCCCAGTGACATCGGGGAATGAGGAATGGGGGTTGTGGTCAGTTCATCACAAGTCTCTCTGCTGCTCCTTCCTCCTCAGGGGGAGATCTCCTTATTTGCTTCCTCTGCTCCAGTGTGGGGTCCCTCCTATGGGAGAGGGTCCTCCACAAACTTCTCCAATGTGAATTCTTCCCACGGGCTATAATTCTTCATTAATTTCTCCAATGGGTCCCTTCCTTGGGATGCAGTCCTCCAGGAACATCCTGCTCCAGCGGGTGCCCCCTCAGGGTCCCAAGTCCTGCCAGCAAACCTGCTCTGGTGTGGGCTCCTCTCTCCATGGGGCCACAGATCCTTACAGGAGCCTGCTCCAGCACAGGCTCCCCACAGGGTCACAGCCTCCTTTGGGCACCCACCTGCTCTGTCCCCACTGTTTCTGCTGTGCATCAGGACAGGATGAGAGGCATAAATGGGTTTCTCATTTTCCATTTCTGGAAGTCTACAATATATAGAAGGACCACTAAAATGCGATGCACAAAAAAGACCCCAGCGCTTGGCATTACGGTAGTCCTTAAATATATCCATGCATCTACTAAAATACTATAAAAAACCCTAGAATTACCCAAGATAAAGATGATATCTTTAAAAAAAAGAGTTAATGACCATGGAGGTGCATGTGCATGCGCATGCCATGACTGGACATATTTCCTGTGTGGTATAGCAGAGAGACAACACGTGGTGTTCATATCCTACATCTGACCTGCGAGGTCTTAAATTTATCTGCAGTCTCTCCAGAGCCAAAGACTTGGCTCCCTGGACTCAGGTTTTTGAAGTGCTGCAATTGAGCTTCACTGCCACAGCAAGGCACATCATTGCAGGTGTAGCTGGAAGGAAGGAGAGATGGCAAACAAGCTACAGCTAATAACATTACTGAGAGCAGTGCTGGTGCAGGAGTGAGGATGTGAGGCAAGAGAGAGCTGTGCACAAATAGTGGTAGCTAAAAAACTGGCCAAATTGAGAAAAAAAAATAAATGGAGGGGAGTAAAATTAAGTTGCATTTTAATACCTTGGAAATGACATATGGGGCAAAAAATATAAAAAAACATATGGGGACACCTTTGCTCTTGCAGTTTTGCCAGTATCCTGCTACCCAGCTCTCCATTTGGTGAAGACACTTCCAAACAATTCAGTGCTGCTGCCTTTTTATGCTGTGAGCATGGTCTGGTGGCTGTTCCACAAAATAGCACACAGGAGGAGATTTGCTTGAATGTGATCTCCATAAAGTTTGTTTACAATGATAATCAAACATTATTGGTCTTTGTGCTGAGTACACAGTGATTTAGGTTCTCAAACCACAGTAGAGCCAAACACCAGGGAAACATGGGGAAGGAAACATCTGCCAGCACATGAGGCTGTGCCCTTTCTGCTGTCACAGGAGGACTCAGAAATGGCATAAGGACTTGGACATGAGGTCCAGTTCTTGTGGTGCAATGAGCAGCATTTCTGCCAAGCAGTCAGTAATGAAGGGCCTGTGAGTGCTCTCAGCTCAGCCATTTGCAAGGTGAATATAAACCATCAGATTTTGAAACTGTAACCTCATGGCATTTGTGAGCTCTACAATGGCCACTGGAGCTGCAAAGGGAAGCCCTTACACAAATTTTGATGCAGTTTCTCAGCTCAGATTTTGCTCCACTGCCACTATTTTCATGCTGTTTACTTGTATAATAATCCAAATTATTCAGTAATTTTTTGCTTCACAGGGCCTTGTCCTCCAGGTTTTTCTCCTCTTATCATGCTTCTTGTTGGTGTAAGGCGGCATCTTCTTCTGTCTCTGTTTCTGCTGATCCCCTGGCTGAGTCTTTTATCAGCTCTTCTGAGATAAGATGTAGGTGTGGGGAGGTACTAATAAAGTGTGAAGTCTAATAAACATGATCTGGTGTTTCTGCCCTCACAGAAATACAGGCAATAATCTCTGTAATTAGGGAGCAACAGGTATGCAGATATTGCTTTCCAGGTGAATCCAGCTCATGGTTGCACCCAGCAGAAAATACCAAGATGAATGGTGCTATGGGTCCAGAAATTAGACAAATGACAATTTGTCTCAGATTTGCAGGTGGAGAAGGTGTCTGGTCTGTGGCAGATTCTTGGACCATGGCATGAGGAAGACCATGCTCTGGAGCAAGGTCTTTGCAAGGCAGGGCTGGCCAACAGTGGGAAACGTTGAGAGGACGGGAACCAAGGTGCTTGCTGAGCAGAAAGGAGCCAGGATGAAAGTAGTCAGGAATAACCAAGCAAGGGCTGGGAGGCATGAGCAAGTCTTCAGTAGCTGAAGGCAGAAACTGGGGCCAGGGATAAGGCAGGCAGGAGTAAGGACCAAAGGACAGGCAGAAACAACTGGAGCATAGCTGCAGCAATGAGAAGTACTGGACCGAAATGGCCAGCACTGCCTTTTATACCTGACAAATACAGCAAGCCACCTGTCAGCCTGTACACCTGGAAACAGGGTTGCTGCCTGACCTCTGCAAGGCTTTGCAAGGATTGTCTCCAAACTTGCAGTGGGATTTGTCTGATGCTTAGTAGAGAAAGAATCAGTAAAAGACCTGCACTCAGCTAAGAGAGCAAGAGAACAATAATAAGCTAAGAGAACAATAATAGTCTGAACAATACATTATTTTTCTAAACTGGATAGACCTGAGCATTGCTGGATAACAGCCATTTGTGTTCAAATTTTCATCCCTAAGTGCTGAGCAAAAGAATATAGCCCTGCAATATAGGTTTTGACTGACAAATCATTCTAAGAATTAAATGTGTGGTAGACTGAATTATTGTAGAAGTTATCAAATGAGTCGTTAGGAAAAATTGTTCTTAGCCAGATCACTGCTAGGGGCAAGCAATAAAGAGAAGAAAAAGAAAAAAGGAAGGAAAAAGAAAATGCCTGGGGCAGTGGCCTCCAAGTGTGACTGCCACACTAATAAATTAGAAGAAGAGTCATTAGTAGGTGCAACAAAGGGGAGAATTAAGGCCCAAATCTATGAAAGTTAACAATCCAATGCTAATGAAGGCCTATCTAGATATTTGAAAGGAAAAGCAATAAGGAAAATTTTAACAGGAGTCATGCTGATAAAAATGATTTAGTACAAAGCTATGTTCATGGCATGTAGGAAACTGCAAGGAACTCACACTGACTGTCTCAGCAGGAATGACACTAAGGCTGTGGGCAGGTGTCCTTCGCAGGGCCACTGGAAATAATTAATTAGTCTGGTCCACCCACAGCAGCTCATCACCATTCCTCTCAAAGACACTGCTATCTGTCAGCCTGGAGTGATCTTGGATAGCTGGTACCTGTTGTTCACCCACTAATTTTGGCTGAAACCCTAAGAAGACAGCCAGCTGCCCTCAAAGGGTGGGACACCAGGGTGGGGAAGGGGGCCACCAACCCCACATGACCACTTGCAGGCTGTTCCTCTTCAGAATCCAAACTGCCTTTCTTCCTCCTCAGGGGATGAAGGAGGAGATGCTCCCCATTGGAGAGTGTCCTTTCAAAGACAGCCCTCCATGTTCAGTGCAAAGTAGCAGGAAAGGACTGATGTTGAAATGAAATGGAGTCTTTCACCAGCACCAGAACAAAACATGCCTGAAAATATTTTGCAAGCAATTTTCAGCTTGTGGAGAGTTTCAGATTTTGCTAATTTTTTCCTGATTTTGAATATGAGCTTTGTCTATTTTTCAATGTCAAAACATTTCCATATCTAGGAAGACCACACCCTATTCAGCTGCATCAACAACCTGAGCACTGCTTCAAATGATCTGTAGTCTTTGTTAACAGAACCATCACTAGTTACTATCTAATTTCTGCTACTGGCTTGACACAACTGCCTGAGACATTGTTTCATGGTCTGAATGCCTTTTTGTTCCTCTCCTGAAATAAGTAATTTATGATGAGTAATATTTTCCCAATGGTTTGGTATAAAATGTATCTTTCTTCAAAAAACCAGATGTTAGCAGTTCATTCACTATTGACATGGGCAGATCTTTTCCAACACTTCTGCAATGTCATTCTTGAATAGGTAAAAATTGTGTGGTCTATAGTTAAAAAAAATACGTAAGGTAAATAAATTTCCCTGGCTGTTACAATGCATTGGTTTTATTAAGCAGTATTGCATTGTGATGAGCTGCTGGAATGGAAATGCTACTTCCTTCAAGCTTTACGTTATGTTATTTAGACATTTTTAAACTTGGGGTTGACAATCCCCACAGGAGGTGGTGATGGATGCAGGGGGAGTGGCAGGGAAGACAGGTGAGGGAGAAAAGAAATCATCAGAGATGAAGCCAGCAATGCCACCATTTTCCCTTGTGTGATTTTATTTATATATTTGTCTAATACCACAACCCTGTCTCCTAGGGATTCCTTGAACATCAACTTCATTAGTTACGAAGGCAGCAATCCATAACCAATTTTCTTTTCATGTCAAGCTTGTTCATGTATAAACCCAGCCCTTTTGTTGGAAACATTTGCAATTAATCCCACAAACAAAGAAAATGCAAATCATACAGTCTACCCTAAGCAACCCTTCTGACTCAAGGCCCTGACCACCATCTATTATACACTAAAATGAATTGAAATTCCCACTTTGAGTCTAACCTAATTTTCTAGTGATAATAGGCATGGATTCCCAGAAGCATTCTATGCATCTAGATAGTAACATCCTAATTTCCCTTCCTGGTAAATGTTTTAAATAAGACTTTAGCACCAAAGGAAATTAACCTTTAAATTAATTGTAATTATAAAATGCCATCACTGATTTTGTCTTCAGACTAATTACTTGCCATTATTTAAACAAACTGCACCTCCTCAGAGCTTTTAAGTTTGTTTCTCTCTGCAGTGCTGTGCCAAATGATCACAGAGCAGTCTGTGTAATGTCTGCCAAGCCCTGTGACACCTTGGACTACTCAGCTCCATTTGCATCTCAAATGCAGCCAGTTTCACTTGTCAAATCTTCCTGCCATAAACTTGTTCCCCTGTGCTTCAGCCTGCACTCTGCAGCTCAGACGTTTTCAGCCTGTGCCTCGGAAGCAGTGAGCACACACACCTTAGGGGACAAAGATTGCCTGTGCTCTGTGCCGGGGAGAACAAGACACTCAACACCAGCCTTCTGCTCTGTGAGGACATGACTGGAAATAATAACACAGGAACCAGCTATTGATATGTGCAAAAGATTGATGTTGTACAGGCATGTCAGGGAATTTCCTAAATGTTCCTGGTGGCATCATGGCTCTCCAAGGCAGCTGTCCTTAGGATGACAAACATGAAGTAGCACCTTGGGATTTCAAAGGCTTCTCTCCCTCCACGCTTCTATCAGCATCCTGACAGCCAAAGGCATCCCATTTTCCTCCCTCTGGTTTACTAAGATCATGTAGCAGTCACCACACTAAATGAAACAAGTAAATGGAAAAAGCTTCTAATTGAGCTGCAGGCTATAAATTGAAGAGCACAGCTGAGCAAAAACAAGCGGAAGCTTCAAAATGGTAGTGTATTCCTTGCATTCCCATTCACAATGACCTGTTCAACAGTTTGGAGAACAACTGTGTTTTAAATATTGGCTTTTATTTGTTCCTATTATTATTTGTCTAGGCTCTCTCTAGTACTAACCAAACAAGTCAGACCAGCGATTTCCCTGTCATGAGAGAGGTGTCTACCACAGTGTCATGGTTTGACCCAGAAACAGGATTTCTGGGATGCTGTGGTTAGGGCCAATGAGTGCTCAGATTTGAATACTGCCATCTGGCCCAACCACTGGGCATTGGATCCACCTCTGAGAACACAGGGTAAAAGCAGGGCTCTCCCCCTGGCAGCTCCTCTTTGGATTTCCAGCAGAAAGGAGTTCGATCCCTCCCCCGGCCCAGCTGCTGGCTGGGCGGGGAGAGGGGAAAAGCCATGCGGCCCGGCCAGGAGAGGTAGGCCTGGCCCCCCAAGGGTGGAAGCGAGAGAGACACCAGGAGCCACTGGGAAGTTTCCCCCCCCCCCCCTTTGGAGACGGAGAGAGAGAGCGAGAGAGAGAACTGGTGCTTGGAACTGGACTGTTACCTTGAAATTTGATATGGGCTGCCAGCATAGCCCGGCCTGTGGAGAAGGAGCGGGGGAGGATGCACTGAGAAGGAGTCCGGCCACCTGGAGGAGCTTTTAACCCTTTTTGGACAATGAAAACTTTACAGAACATTAGCCCTTCCTAGAAGAGAGATAAGAGTAGAGGATGAAGAAGAAAATGGGTGAGTGATGAAGGTCTGGACCAGAGAGAGAGAGTGAGAGATGTTAGAAGAATAGAGAAGATGGAGTGGCATTTTATGCTGGACTCTTTTGTGTAGCCATGGACAGAGCCATGTTTCCGTGCGATACAGAGACTGAGTCCAGGGGGAGAAATGTCCCAGAGCCAAAGAAGATTCAGTGTGGGTACCCCTCAGCCCCAGGGGGTATATAAAATATGGGGGGGACAGATGTCCCAAAGGTGAGAGACTGTGCTTTTCTGGAACAGGACAAAGCATCCTTAAAAAGACGACCCTGGAAAGCAGCCCTGATTCTTGTTACGGCGGTGAAAGCACCGGAACAAGATGGAAAAGGCCACCAGGACACATGGAAGGACTCCCTCTCCTCTTGAGGAACTGAAAGTTGAGCATTCTAAAGGGTGGTGCTGGACCCAGAATTGGTGATTTTGGAAGATGTATTGGGAATTTAGGGGGAGGAGGAGGAGAGTGTTTTTTTGTGAGGTTTTCATTTTCCTTGTGTTTTTTTTTTCTTTTGTGTGTAGTTTAGTTATTGTTTTGTAGTTTAGTTAATAAACTTTTCTTTCTTTTTAAGCAAGAGCCTGCGTTTTCTTATTCCTGGTCAAAAATCTCACAGCAGACACCAGAGAAAGTGTATTTTCATGGGGGCATTTGGCCTTGTGCCAGTGTCAAACCATGACACACAGATAGGGCAGATTGCTTTTTGGGGTTGCATCCCTGCCTCCACTGACTGTGGTGGGAATCTTGATTGTTAATTTAAGCTGCAGGCCTACTTAATGTGGCTGTAGGAATGTGAGATGGATGCCACCTGTGACAGCATGGAAAAGGTTAAGATGGAATCCCTGGTGTTTTCCAGAGAAAGACTCACAACACACCACACAAACAGTATGTGCAAAACAAACGAAGCGTATAGCTGAGGTATTGGATATCCTTTTCTCAGGAGGCTGTTTTATAAAACCTTTCTTGGTTCAAACATAGTTGGACACTTTCAGGGAGAAAAGACCACTGTGGGAAAGTAAATTCAGCCAGACTTCTTGTGGTTAAGGAAGTCCATGAACAGCAAGTTACCGTCAAGAATTTCTGGGAACTACAAACTTGGGATGGGAAACAAAGAAGCAGAATTAATACTCAAATGTTTGTTACCAGTTTCTCTTTCTCTTTGTTTTAGAGATTTTTTTAAGCAGGAGTGGAAGCTGAGGTATTATTTCTCTGTAGTGTCTCGCTAAGCAGATTGTAACAAACATTTGGCACAGAAAAAAAGCAATACCTGAGCATATTCTGCACTTCAATAGTGCCTTTCATCCCAGACGCTCAAAGTTACAAAGCAACACGCCTGTGAGTTTGTCCCTGCAATTATTTCCCATTTTAAATATGGGAAACAGAAGTATGGAGAGGTTAAGCAACCTGCCCAAAGGTGGAAGGTTGCCTATAGCAGAGATAAAAAGAAAATGTTTTTCTATCTATGCCATGTGCATGTCAAAATTTCACATCTCTCACATATAATGAATTTAATACTGTCTTTTAAAATAAAATCTTTGTCATCACTTTTTTGTACTTCCCAGGTCAGAGTGGATCCCAGACTGGAATATTGTCTGGCACCAAGTTGATTGGCACATAATGCTATATTGCTTACCCAAAGATATTTCCTATCTAGGGTATTGCTGTCTTGCTGAACATTTTCAGTAATTCAAATGCAGTCTTTAATCCAAATTTTTATTGGAGGGGGAGGAGTGAAAGAATTTTAAAGAGTTATATAGAGCTTCACTTCTGTGCCAAGACATCCCCAATAGCAGGGTTCCAGGGAATATGCAGCAAAAACCTTCTAGACGAAGTTGCAATTTCTTTTGCTTTGCAGTTTAACTGGAAACAATGCCAGGAGAAAAGAAGAAAGTGTATGTGCAGGTTGGATCCCTGCTAGCATCAGATGGTGCAAAGGTTGTACCTCATGGTACACAAGGGAACGTTCAGAGGGGCCATATTTGTTCTCTGATTGCTTTGCCATTGCCTAACAGTAGGTAAACGCTATTTCTGCTCCCTCTCTGGGTCAGCAAGAGAGCCTTGTAGGTTAGGATTTTACACTGAGACACAGACTAAATTAGAGGTTTTCTCTTACCTGAGGTTCATTCCTAGCCAAAGTTGTTCCTCTAGTAACGAGAAAATCTCCTTACTCTCAACAGAGCCTGTGAGTGCAGAATTCCCGTTTCAGTAACCTAGGTTTCTTTCTTAATTGCTAGAGGCAAAAAGCCCTGGGAGGATGCTGCTTGACTTCTTATATTCCAGTGTTCCCCAAAAAATGTCTATACAGTTAATGAAGTTTTCAGAAATATGTTGGATTTTCTTTTAGCAAGGCAGTAGCAGCTTATAGCAGGGAGCCAAATTGCTAGCGAGCAAATGCACATTAAAGGAACGTTTCGATGTTATTAAAAATAATGTGCAGCCTTTGAAAAATGCAGGCCTAACATGATTTTGGGAGAAAAACGAGGAGCTCCAACAAGTTCACAGTCATTGAACGCCTCTAAGTAATGGCTGCTGCTGACATTTTCATGTTTTATTTTTAATTGCTGCAGCTAATAATGCTAATGAGCTAAGAATGGCAATGGCTTAGGCATTCCAATGGCAGTGGTGAAGAGGAGTATTGTATTTGCTGGGACCCCTGTGGCAGGAAGGAATGATGACTCTGGCTCCATGTTCTCAGAAGGCTAATTTATTATTTTATGATACTATATTATATTAAAGAATATTAAACTAAACTAGACTAAAGAATACAGAAAGGATACTTACAGAATGCGAAAAGGACAATAATGAAAACTTGTGACTCTCTCCAAAGTCCCGACACAGCTTGGCACTGATTGGCCAGTGAGTGAAAACACTCACACCAGAAACCAATGAGACAATCACCTGTGGGTAAACAATCTCCAAACCCATTCCAGATGAGCAAAACAGAGGAGAAGCAAATTAGATTGTTATTGTTTTCATTTTTCTCTGAGGCTTCTCAGCTTCCCAGGAGGAAAATCCCGGGCGAAGGGATTTTTCAGAAAATGTGAATGTGACAGAGGAGAGTGTGGATTTGGCAGCAATGTTGCTGGGAACCCGCATTCCCTCGTCTTCCCCAGAAAAAGACCTGAGGCACTCCAACCTTCAGAGTTCCTCCTTCTTATGCAGCCACAGGGAAAATGTTTGGGAGTGGTAAACCTGCACTGAGAAAAGCAGCCATGGAAAAGCTGCTCTTGTCTGCCCCTTGGGAAGACACGAGTGCTGCAGTTTGACTCTGGTGTGCACCAGAGCACTTCTGGGGTCGTACCAGGAGAAAAAGCAAGTTCCTCTTTAATCCTTGGTGCAGAATTAACCCAAAGCAGATTGTTCTCATGAAAGGTAGCACAGAATTGAGCTTTGATTTAGGAGGCCTGTGGCTGGATTTATTTGGTGTATGAGTAATTAAAGTCTACACTTGCTGATTCAGTCCTAGTTGTGACCATGATTTTATCACTGTATTGTTCCATTCCTAATCCTTTAGTGAGGTTAGAGCAGGTTAATCTTAGTGAAATGCTTGCTTAATTCTACCCCAATTCATTTTTTCTCTTAATAAAATCTGCATAAAGAATGGAGAAATAGTAATTCTTTCAGCTTGTTCCAATTACTTTGAGAGCAAAGCTAATTCAGCTGAAGCAGCTTAAGAGCAACTTGACTGTGTTTTTACAGTTGAGGCTCTGTGCTAACAGGAGATGAGACACTTCCCATACTCCAGAGCAGTGTCAATATCTTCATCTGGTTAAAATCTGGAACATGGCCAGGTTTGGCTCTTGGACGTTGCATTGCTATTTCTCCAGTCTTATGCCTTGCTGCTCAGTTCTTCCAGGTTCAGTGTTTCTGGCTCTTTTGGTTCTCTTTTGGACTGCTGTTGTTCTCATGGTCCATTAGCAAAGCAGAAAAAATGGAATTGAGTGTACGGGTGTTCACTTGTCCATCGGGAAAAGCAAAAGACTTTTTCTGTTGGTTCTGTCTCATCAGAAAGGACTTGTGGCTAAATGAGAGTTTTTATATGACCCAATACATTTATCCTTACAAATACTAAATAATATGACATCCATAAGGGATACACTTCTCAAAAGAGCACGATAGATGGATGTATTGCCAAAAGGAATGGAAAAAGTGAGAAAATGTATCTAATAAAATAATTTAAAATTATACCTGAGCAGGGAGTATTTGTATGGATTGCAGGCCCTGGCTGTCACAGTGAACACTTGGCACATGGCAGCATGGATGTCTGAGCAAAGAGAGAACTGGAATCATTCTTACTTGCTACTTCATGAGGCCTCTCCATAGAAACTGAAGCTGTCTTAATTTTATGATACCTCGAGGGGCCAGATCCAATCTGAGCATTATTACACTGTTGGCACAACTCAGCCACAGAAGTTCCCTTTCCCTTTTTGGCCAGCCAAGCTTCCAAATCTCAGCAGAGGGGAAGCTGCAGCACCTGAGCTTGTGCTGGCTTCATTGCAATGGGTGCAGATTCACCCTGGTGCCTCAGAGAGATGCTGGCAGATGGATGAGGTGCTCTTTGACTGGATGAGGAGATGTGGCTGGGGTGTACAAAGTAATAATGAAATCTAAATGACAAAAGTAATGACAAAATAGTCAAGGTGATGGCAAGAAAGTGTTCAAGGAAGCATGACAATCTGTGGCTGCTGAACAACAGGGAGCTCTTGGTGCAGAGAGAAGAAAACAATACCATATTGGCCATGGCATTCCTGCCAGGAATGCTGCTTTATGAAGCATGGGAGAAATCTCCCAAATGTGCTCTGACTTCTGCTCTTGGTTGGTGAGCCAAGTCTCAAGTCCCTCCCTCGCTTTTTACTTAGTGCCCTAAAGCATTACAGAATAGTGAAAAAAAAAAATTAAGCCCTTAGAAGAGAGGGCAGAACAGTATTGAATGGGATTCCATTTTGGGGGACAAGGAGTAACTCTCCTTCAACTCTGTGAATAATGAATGCACTTAATGGGAAAGCAGGAGAAAATACATTTGACTGGGTACTTCCCTAAACAGAAAAGTCTATTTGTGACATACCCCTGCTCCACACAGCTTCCCAAACCCTTTGTACTCTTTATACCTTCCTCACTTCCACAGAAACACAAAGACAACTGTAATGAGCATAGTCAAAACGACCTCCAAAGTGTGGTGGTTTGATTTCAGCATTAAATCTCCCCTTGATGGTTCACGGTGACACTGTATTGCCAATAGATTACAGGGTTGTAGCTATTTTCCACACAGGAGAACACACAAAGGAACCCCCGCCAGCCCTAGCAGTGCTCTCAATCAAATAAAAACCCTTTAGCTTCCTGTTGCAGAGCTCTCCCTAGGATTCATGTATATTTTATCAAAGTTACATGCAGTTCTGATACTTGTTTCTAAAGTGCTTTAGTATGAATCCCAAGATGTTGTGAAATGCTGCAGTGGACCTTTTTAAAAAAATCTGGGTTAGAGTAGAGAAAAAAAATGAAATGGCTTGACTCTACAGAATGCAATAAGAGCAAATTTTGCTCAACAGGATTCTATTCATATAAATAAGCAGAAGAAACACAAATCTACATCTATATGAAATAATTTCACTTCATGTAAGTGCACCCTGGGAGCAGCAGGAACAAAGAGGAACAAAGAGGAGCTCTACTGTTTAACCTCTCATAAATTAAAGTCCTGTGATGATCTAAAGCTATTTTTTTTGCCAGAATTGCTTTTACAGGACAACATACATGCCGACACAAAAGAGCTGTAACTTCACTTGTAACCAATTACTCTGAAAACAGTTAATAACAGCCTGGAAAAAAACCAACTTGTATTTACTAACTGGGTTTTTTTTCTTTCTTTTTATTAAAAAAAAACAACAAAAAAACCAAAACCACCCTTGGTTTATGTCTTAAGCTAAGTAATGAGATAAAGAGTTGTAATGATCTTTCCAGAAGAGAGGTGTATGTAAATTTAAACCAGTATTTCATTCCTGCTTTGTCTCAGAATTTACAGATTTTAGACTGAGAAGCATGGACAGAAAACATGATCTGGCTATAGTATAATAAGGCATTTGGGTTGAAGTCAGCAAGAGCCAGCATGGTGGAGAGGTGATTAAAAAAAAATAAAAATTCATTTTGTATATAATAAAGCTTTAGTACTTACAGCTGTCCTCTTCTTCAGTAATACACTTCACAACATAACAGGCATAGATGAAGCCTGCCAGCTGAAACAAAATGTAATAGTGTTAGATGTAAGACTGATACCATAGGGAAACAAGAGATGGCTTTAGAAAAACGACTACAGAAACAGAGACAAAAATATTCAACAGACTTTCTTCGAGGAAGTAAAGATAATTCTCCACAACATTTTAATAATTTTAATTAGAAATAGGGGAATACTGCATCTTTCTTGAAAAACACATCCTTCAATAAAACTTCCATAAATTGATCAGAAATTTTCCAGTACCTAGCACCTTCTTTTCAATCATTGAAAAAATACAAAAATGGATGAGTATTTGGATGGATGAGCTTTTAGCTACTGAAAATGTAAATATTTCTGTCAAAATCAGATTTGCTACCCAACAAAACCTGGCCCTCTAGCAGAACTTTTTTTAAAATCAGAACTGTGCCAACTAAATCAAGGACAAATTCAGTGCACTTGTAAACCAGCTTTATAATGACATTTTATCAGTTGAAATTAGGGCTGTGGATTAATAGAACTTGTTCCCATATCTGCAATAGTCCCCAAGCCTCATTACAAGTCACTTTGGATAGTCCTGGATGTGTTCATATCAGCATCTCACACAGCAGCTGGCAAATTTGTATCTTGTTCCCTTCAATCCTCTCTGCAGAGCATGCCCAGAATTGAATTGTAAACAGGAGCAATGGGATTTAAAGAAAATGAAAATCTGGAGTAGTTATTGAAGTACCACCTGAAAAAAATGATAATAAAAAAAGGAATAAATGGCCAATATCATACATGCAACAGGCCAAGTATCATGTGAGTCAGCCGCTGGTCCCTCCAGCAAGTTCTGTTGTTGCTAAGTTAGACCAGAAGTAAAAGTACAAGTACTGGAGCAGCAACACGTGTCACATGTTGCCTGCTTTACCCAACTTCCTTACATGTAGGTCTGGAGACTTTTCTCTACTCCATTAAAAGAAATCATTTTTCATCCTCTAGCTCATCACTGAATGGTAGGATGGTAGGATGTCTAAAGAATTCCAGTTATTTGATCTCCATGTGGTGAAAAGTGAGCCGTGCTGCCAAAATGTGTTATTCTGCACAGGCCACCTCACAGAGATATTTTCATGAGCTGCAAAACCATCTGTACACTTTGGGAATTTGTTCTTTATATGGATGATAAAAATGCCTAGAGGCTTCAGCTAGGACTGAGCTCTCTGTGAATGGTGCAAAACCCATAATCTCCGGCTGAGGGAGATGATGATCTTAACTTCGGTTTGAGTAATCAGTGGGTTGGACAGTAGAAGAAGTGAAATTTGAGAGACCATGTATTATGAATGCTGGCTAGTGAAAATGGATTTTTTTTTTGTTAATCCAAGGCATTTGTACAATCACTGCAGTTCTTAGAACCCACAATATATACATTAAATGCAAAAAAATCCATTCTATTTTGTAGTGTCTTCATAACTGAGGCAGTGACTACGCCTATTTTTTTCCAGCTCTTACACAGATATTCCTGGAATTTCTGTCAGTTTTCTATGTAGAAAGCTACCTATACCCACAAATGCTTCCTTCTAATATCTGTATGGGTAGGAGATGGCAAAAGAGAAAATAAAAGGTCAGCCTGAAGGTTTTCCTAAAAAAATCAAGACTTGATTTGGAGATCACACTGAAGCCAGCGTATGTGTTGTCTGCTCACAGTAAATTCCTGTTGGAAGCCTAGAAGCTGCATTACAATGGAACTAAACCATTAATTTTGTCATTTATTATAAATTTGCCTTACAGTGCTGCTGGGAATATTTTACACCTGGGAAGGATGAAATATTCACTGCTGGACACAAAGAACGCACTGTACCAAGAAGTGGCATTCAGCTAATATCAGCATTTCATCTCTCCTTTATTGGATCCCTCTTCCCTTTTGTTTCTTGGCTTCAAGACAGAGGGCTAATTTGCTCCACTGACTTATGCCCTACATAACCCCATTGACTTCAATGACATTACTTGAGGTTTAATTCGGCAACGAATTAGGCCCAGAAAGGTTGTTCATAAATGATTCCATTCTTGGATGTGAACCTTGGCTTAATAGTTTCTCTGTTCTCTTTTTACAGACCATCAGATCCAAGATAGCTGAATAGTTGCATCTCTAGCAGGCTCCTATGGTAATCCTTTTCTTACACTACAGTTCAATACTTTACTGTCTTGTTAACCACCACAAGTTCATGTGTTGTTAACTGAACTTATCTTACAAAGCACAGCAAACAAACCATATCAAAAATGGTGTTTACAACTGATGTTTTAATTGCATTCAGTTACATTGCTTAAATCTCTAGGGAACTCCTTTGATATATAAGCAAATCCTACACCATTTCATCAGATGAGCTTGTTGATTAAAAGAATGCCTTAAAGCTCAAATTGTTCTGATCTAAGTATGAATGTCAGGGTTTTTTCCCATGAGATAATCAGAGTTCATAAAAGAAACCTCCCCTTCTCCCACATTTATCCAACCCTTTGCTTGGTAAACATAATAATTTTGTCCTTATTTGAATCTCACATTAGTTTTTTCTTCTACCTCTTTTTTTTTTTTTAACCAAGTAGTTCATCAGTTTTGATGCAGTGACAGTCATTCAAGTTTACCTTCTAATTGCATCGGCAGCAGTGGGCACACACTGTGAGCTGAGGCTCAGAACCAAAAGTGGCAATTTTCACTTTGATGATACTCAATGACCTGAGCCCATGGTAGCTGCAGAGATCCCCAAGACAGAGATCAGGAACATGTTTCCTTCCCTGTGGACTTGGACTTCCCAAAAGAAAGGTACAGCTCATTTATGCAGATAGCAGAGATTTTGGGGACTTTGGTCAACTAAAATTTTTAATGAATTCCCACACAGATTGATAGGTCTCCCAAAATTTACTACCTTTGTTATAGTGCAAGACTTTAACTTTTTCTCCCTAACAAAAGCACACCACAATATACCTTTGTATCACAAAAAATACCCCCAAACCCCCAACAAGTCCAAACAAAACAGTGAATAACTCCTCATCCTGGAGAAGAATATGAGAGAAGAAACTCAAACCAAAGCAAATGATAGAAGTTAGTCACATCACTTAATATATTACTGGGACACCCTCAAACACAGCAGTGCTCAGTGCAGTATGAAAATTACACAGAGCAGAGTCTTCCTGATTCAGTAGCTCCAAAAGATTTTTGTTATACATGAGAAGGAAGGAAATGAGTCCTCAGAGATAAAGAAGAGAAGGAGCCTGACTGTCTCAGAAAATCAGTTTAAAACTGGGAAAGTTAGCTTGAAAAATCTCATTGCTTTGCATCCCTACCTTTTTTTTAAATTAACTGAGCTTTGTTTTTTTATAAACCATGCAGTGATAAAAAGAAATAGGTGCAATGAGCGTAAGATCATTTCCGGATCCCAGACCCATCAAGCTTAGGTGTCTACATCTGTCCCACTCACATTTTAATGCTGTAGGATGGGCCTCTAGAGGAGAAGGAGCCATTAGCAACATTTCTGCTCATTTATACATAGAGTGATTAGTGAATGCATGTTTTTATGAACCTCATTTTCTGTACCTTGAAAAAATCTGCTCTTTACAACTTTCCCTGGTATGTCCATATGAGAGTATAAATGAATACTGCTCTTTCTAAAAGTGACACATTATCCATGCCTGCACCAACTCCCTGGGTGTACTTTGACAGCATCTGATGACCTTAATTTTAGAAACAATGATCCCAAACACTTAATAATTTTGTGGGGTGTTTTTAATTTTTTTAAATATATAAGCATGCTCATAAAACCATTTTCCTTCTGTCAAGAAAAAAAAAAAAAAAGAAGACAAGCAAAGCCTAAAATAAATCACCAATAAAACAGCATTACTGAAGCTTTGGTAATAAGATTAACTACAAAACAAAGTTAATGCATTTTATATCCTTATCATAGCTATGTAAGGAAAACAAAAAAGTAAAATATTCCCACCTAAGTCAATGATGTCCTGTTACACCTCTAAAGACTCTTGGCAGAGCCTTAGTCACTGTGAGTGTACTTCCAGACTTGCTTAAAATGTCAAGTGCTGTGATCAAACTCAATCAGGATCAGTATTGATTAAAATCCTGTCTTGCTATTTTTTCTCACTTCTTTCATAAAGATGAATGTTTTTATACGCTGCAAAAAGCACCAGATTTGGAAAAAAAGCTATCATATAAAAAAACATAATTTCTGGTCAAGGTTCCCACACTTCCCTCTTTTAAAGCAATATCGATATAGGTAATTACTACAAGTTGTGTTTATTAAGCTGGGAAATTGAAACAAAAGAGTGGCAAACAAAAGAGAGGAAACAAAAACTAAAAGGGGATCTAATTGGGATAGGGTGGTGAGGAGCATGCTTGAGATGAGGATTAATGAATTAAGTGTTGTGGAAATTATACATAGTCTTTGTTTCATTGAATAAATATATTTTTATTCTATAACCATACTTGGTCTAGTGAAATGGGCCTTAGACTTAAAACCCACAAACCTATTGTGTTTTCCTATGGAAAAATGTTTTAGTATCTCTGAAACAGCTAAGGCTTGTGCATTTACTTTTCATTTTTTAAGTTTTTGCAGGTGTCTATAAACACTCTTCTTTTAAGACCTAAGCAGAATGTGGGCTAGTTTAAGCAATAATATGGCAGAAACGCATGGATGTAATTCTGGCCCTAGGAATGCTATATTGCAAAGCTGTGATGTTACATGTCCAGCCATGTGCAAATTAATCATATTTCTTAAGCTTGCAGTGGTCTGCGCACGTAAAACCTTTGTAGTGATGTCCATTTAAGGGGCAATGCTTCTTTAAAATGGATTTTTGGAGTCTGGAGATATATTGCTATATATATATATATATATATACACATTATGAGCAACTGAGGAACTGGAGAATTACTGTCTAGAAAGCTTCCAGTGTATTGATTCTCAGAAGAATCATACTCATTATTTAGCAGGAAAGGTGAGGCAGAGACCTTTCTCTCAATATCTGTAGATTTAAGTCAGTGTCACGGGGGTTCTAAAGCTGCCCCCTGCAAAAACCCTTTCAAGCTTGATTTCACTGCCTTCAGCAGTGCTGCATCAGTGAGCGAACATCATTGCTGGAGTTTAATATAAAATTCAAGCTGTGTTCCATGGAAACTACTCTGTTGAGGTATGCTTTTATTTGTGCTTACATCTAACATTATGAGAACCCTGTCATTCCTCCAAGTTTAAATCTCTTTCATCATAAAAGGAGAGAATACGAAAACTATTGGTATAAGGACAGATTCCTGCTGGGGAAGGTAGACTGTGTGGCCTTGCTGACATTCTTTTAGAGAATTAACTATCTATGTGTTGTCCAGAAAGAAGATTTCATTACTGTGGCCAAGTAGCTTTATTCTGTACATTATTAATTACTTAATTACAAAATAATTACTTAAAAGAGCTAATGTCAAACTGACATGTCCACAAGAATTTCTAGTGGACACTTATGAAATTTAAAAGCAAGCCAAAATGATAATTTCTTAGCCTGTGTAGTCATCAAATTATTTTTCTTTCCTCTCTTGAGCTGAAAACTCAGCCCCAAATGTTTTTGCTTTTTTCTTTTTAGCAGACACAGTAAAACCTTGAATCATAAATTCAGATAAGTCTAGGCACATTGGAAAAGAGAAGTTTGATAAAAATTGCATTTATTTCAACTAGTGCATCATAATTTTTTTTTTTTATATCAGCTGTCTAGAAGGTGCTTAACATAAAATTTTCCTTTATTTCTCAGTGGACTCTTCAGTTTTCTGGAGATTTCCTTTTGTATAAGCATTTAAAGATCCCTGTGGAGACCTGCTAGAAAGCTTCTGTTTGAAATGCTGCTGGGTGCTTGAGAGCAGTTCTATCTTGTTCAGGATTCCCTGAGCATCTTCCCTGGCAAGCTTCTGCACCTGATGAATTGAAGAGACTACAGGGGCACTGAAAACCACAGCACTGTGGCTCCTCACAAAAGTGCAGTGCAAACCTTTAACAGTAGAAAGCAAGAGATACTTAACTGTTTTGTAGCTGCATTACAGACATTTGGCTTGACCCAAATTTCCAGAAAATTTAAACTTTAGCAAGAGTTTTCTACAATTTTGACCTAAAACTTTCTACAAGTCTTCACTTTTCCTAGGGATTTCAGAGTGATTTATGCTTTTGATAACCACATGATATTTGGCACTTTTCCATGATTCCATCTCACAGCTAAAGAGTAGCATGTCCTTTTTTTCCTGCCTCAGACTTGAAAGGTAACCTAAAATACAGGGGCTACCAGCTCACACGAGGTAGATGTGGAGTTCACTTACTGCTGACCTCTGCGTTAGCTGAACTGTGGAGCATCTTGTAGATTCAGGCTTAACACTGAACTTCACATTCCTGCTCCCACAGGTGAAATGGCCCAGCCAGGATTCTGCTGTACTCCCTCAAGAAGCTGAGGCAGGCACATGTCATTGGACAGAGGGTGGGCTCCCCTGTGCAGACCCCCAGGTGACAGCTTAGAGCAAGGATGGGGCTGAGAGGCCAGGAACAAATTCCCCACCTGCATTCAGCAGGTACTAGGCGCAGCTCAAATGTGCATTGTTAGGTGCAGGCTGAAGGCATCAGTCATGCCAAAAATATGTTAAACTTGGAGAAATTTTAATTTTATATTTTCTGCTTTTGTGAATTGTTTCCACTTTACATTTTCTGACTTCATTAAGGTCGGAGGAGATTTTTGGTTGCATATTTCTGTTAATTCCATCTAATCCAAGTGTATGGGAAGTCATGAAGATGGGAAAGTCTATTGCTCTATTTCCTCTTATGGTGTAGCTCTGTAGCCCAACTTGTCATTGTGAGAACAGAGTTTTGATTGTACAGAGGCCAAGTGTGTGTTGTGTGTGGTGCCTGCTCTTCACAGAAAAATTATTTAGCCATTAGACTGTGTAGATTGTGCAAAAAATCCCATTTATTTTTAAACAAAACTGCCTCTGTCCACTTGGCAACAACAACAACAAAAAAAAAACACCAAAAAAACCAACAAAATGAAAAAGAATTAAATTAAGCAAACAAACAAAAAAGGTAAAGGTTTTAAAATACACATCACCTGTTTTTTTTCCTGTAAATAGTAAGAATGGGTTATTAAAGCAAAAGTATATATGTGCCTTTATGTGGGCTTTGTTCTGAAGGTTTTATAGCATGATGACTTCTATGAAAAAGCTTTGGACCTTTGCCTCCTCTTGTCTTCTGGGAAAGCTTTGGAATAGTTTAATCATCTGGCTTTGGTATCTTACTGCCTTTGGCAGCAGTAGCTTTTCTTATCATTATGTGTAACTGTGTGTCACCTTTTTCAGACAGCCATAGGATTAGGATAAGAAAAATTGGTTCTTTATGCTGCAGATCTAACAAAGCCACAGACTCCTTGCAGCACACTAAATGAATGTCTAGCATTTTAAATTGAACTCTGTTAGAAGAGACAGTTGATTATCAATGCTACTCACTCTTTTGAGGAGCTGTAGGAAAAAAAATTGTGCAGATTGTGTAGGGGAAAATATTTTGAAGGTACAAGAGTGCTTTGAATTTCTGATAAACAAACACATATGAGTTTCTGTTCAGTAAAAATTCATCCCTCCATGTTGAGGCACCCATATGGCAAATAAACTTCAATGCTTTGAGTGTGAACACCAGGCCCTTGGATCCAGGAAACAGAAACATAAAGAAGACAGTGAGTAGAAGATGAGAAGGAGGATAATATGTTGTGTCTGCCAGTTTCTCAGGACTGTGGCCAACTATGAACACTGCATAGAGTAAAAGTTCAGAAAGAAAGCACAGGTAATTTTCTCTTCTCCAACATCACATGTTAGATTAAATTAGATCATTGCTGTCACACAAATGACAAGAGCCAGAACATTTCATAGGAGGTAAGAGACTTTTCAGTAACAGCCAACTCTTTCTCTGTGATGATACTTATTTTCCCTGTGATGAATTGCTGTTTACTTGAAGGCTCTGATGATGGTCCCAGGGTCAGGAAACTTCATGGAACGTGACAGCTTTTGCACTGCACTGACTCCATGGTGGTGGTTATGTCATAGCAGCCTAATAATGCTCTGATCAAAGTGTTCCTACAACAGCTGGGGATGGTGGTGCTGACAAGGCAGGCGGATGCACGGTATGCAAAGTGCACAGCTCAGCTGAAGCAGCTCTTCAGCAGCCTGAATAGTCAGGCTCATTACTTTAACATACGGAAAGAAAAACAAATAAGGCATCCACAGGAACAGCTCTAAAGAGTGTGATCAGGATGAATAGGGCTTGAACTTATGAAACCTGAATGCTGATGGATTATCAAAATACAGTAATAGTTATTCAGCAGCTCAGTGGGAATTGTGGGCTAACAGCAGAGGAATTGACAGATCTCTTTGACAGTGCCAGCAGCAGCAGAGCTGCCAGGAAGGTGACTGTCAGGTAGAGGCTCTGCCCGAGCCCCCTGGCTGTTCGTGCCTGTGCACAATATGGAAAAGTGGGATACCTGACAGGACAGCCTCTGTTCTCTGGCAATGCATATCAGGAAGATGAGGATGAATGAACTTATCTTAACTGAATAACTCCCTTAAGCCTCATGCTCTGGAGTAAAGAAATAGAGGTATCTCAGGACAGCACAAAGCAGTGTGCACAGGGTGCTCCACATCATTCCATCTCCTTAGAGTCCATACATCTAGCAAATGCACTGCTTAGCACAAACATTTTGCTCCAGGTGCACAATATAACAGCATCAAGTGTCAGGAGGGGTTTCAAAGTCAATAAAACCTCTTCCTGTGGTGTCTAATGTTTAAAGTAACTGAACTCAGCTAATGTTTCAATGCTATTTTTCCTCCCAGCATTAGCCTACTGCAGGCTTTATTCCACCTTTGAAAACTATAATAAAAGATATGTTTTAGGGCTACCTTTTTCATTCAGCGAAATCAGCTAAGCAGGCTTCAAAAAGCAAATGCCAAAGCGCTTTGTGAAAACCCTTCCTGCAAAAGGAGAACCACTGGAGAGTTTAAATGAATATCACACCATGCAGCCTAGGCTGGTACAAAGAGAGATTACGCTCTAGAGCTCCAAGCAGAACAACAGATTGAATTCCATGGTCAAAGGCACCTTTCCCCTCACAGACCTTCTGCTTAAGGGCAGGGGATCACTCTCTTGTGTATTCCGCATGAAAAATAGTGATCTCCTTGCTCCAAACAGAAATAGTTTGATGGCAGACACCCCAGTCACCACCTGGGGTGGCAGAATACATATGGATACATTCTGCAATACGTGTGACCAAAAAGAAAATTGAACCTTTTAGCTGAAGATTCCAGTAACATCATATCACATGAGGCATTTCGGGGGAATGACGAATTGCAAAGAGAGAACATTCTCGGAAAGGCCATGTCCTCAGAGTCTGTGCCTCATTGCAGAGACTTAAGTGGATAAGTTATTTCTCTGACAGTTTATGAACCTTGTTAATATAATGCAGTACCTGGGACTGCGCCAGCCACAGTGATCATGGAAGTCTGAATTAGACCTCTGCCATCAACAGACATCAGATGCCCATTTAAAAATAAATGTTTCGTCTAAACTGGGCATGTTTCTCTCTAAAGCAGTGATCACCAGCTTGAAGCTCTGAAGACCTGTGTGGCTCTCAGTAACACAGTACACATCTCTTCCCTAGGTTTCAGTAACAGGCTGTTTAATGTGCTGATGCTGAAGCTGCTTGGTAGGAAGAGCACAAGTGGCAGCAGTACTTTGACATGTTAGTCTTTATGAAAAATGTGAGGTTTGTGTTTTCTTTAACCCACATGTGGTGCAGGCTGCAGCTCTGTCACCTGTTCCAGGCATGGGGCAGTTAGGGCAGCCCATCTAGTGGCAGATTAGGTTGCCCTGGCCCCAGCAGGAGAGGTGAGGGAAAGCTTCTGCACTGCCAGAGAAGGCCAGTCTCCATCGAGCCTGCACACTGAAAATGGACCGCATGAAGTGAGAGCAAAAGCCACAGACCTTTTCCTTCTGCTCTGACAACTGCACACAAGCAGCCACCATGCTGGTACAGCAGCTGTGTTTCCTTTGTCCCTGAAAATACTCTGCTCTTCTTGCCTCCAGAAAGTCCCACTTCTGTGATGCAGATCCCCAACGTGACTATCAAAACAACGCAATCAATCATGTTTTAGTTTTTTTTTTCCTTTTTTTTTAAGTTGTTTTTTTTTTTTTTTTTTTTTTTTTTTTTTCCCTGTAACACAGAGGTGCCTATTTTTCCAGGGCACTGCAAAATTCCAGTAAATGTTATGACTTTTGGTTTCAGTTTTTGCATGGAAGGCATGAAAAGTGCTACACCTGCATATATTATTCTATGTTGTTATTTACCTATAATAATACTCAGTGCGGAATATCAGCAATGTATTAATGCTTTATTTTTAATGTTGTTTTTATTTAATTTGTGTATTCCAAATGTTTATAGCATCACATCTTTTGCAATTTTCTGTCAAAAATATATATTTAGGAGACAGAAATTTGGTTTTTACTTGAACAGATGCACCAAGTCTTTGAAAAATGAAAGACGATGTTATTTCCTACTCAAGGTTAAAGAAAAACATTATTTTTAGATGTTTTGTTCCTCTACTTCACCAGTTCATTGCCAGAATGGAAAAATATTTCATCTGGCTGTATTGACTTGGCAGAATAAAGGGTAGAAGGATAATTTAATTGAAGAGCCATGAGAGAACACAGCACAGCACTGTGCAATGAGATCCACAGCCATCTTTGCAGACCACTGAGATGTGCAGCTGCATAGCAGCAATAAATGTAGGGTAAAGTTTTAGTGAGGGGTTTTCTGCCCCCTGGTTTCTTATATACCTAAAATTAGTGGAAAAATTTCAACTGAAATCTTTAGAAGTTAATTTCAATTGAAATCTTTAGAAGAGTTTTAGGGAAAGTGTGCATAAAGTTGAGTTAGACTTCTCAAAAGTAGGAAAAAAAAATCTGTTAGAGGTCTGTTCTAGTCATGTTTCCAGTTCAAGAGCTTTAATCTGAGATGTTTTGTATGATCCTGCCTATTTTCAAATATCAATACATGATGCTAGTTAGCAGCAAAGCTGTATGTACTAGGAAACATCAGGAGAATGTTGCAAAGGGAGTAGAAAAACATTTTTTGCAGTATAATGTACTGGAGAGCTGCTTAGAGTGTGTTGTCAGAGGGGAAAGAAGAGTGCCAGCACAGAGGGAAAGAGGGACCAGGTACTCAAGTGCACACAGGCATGCTGACCTGCCTTTCACTGGTATTTTTCCCTGGTGACCTAATAAATTTCATAAATTCAGATTTATTTGGTTTTTCACATTTAGGGCAGTAAAACACTAGTATTATCTTTTGAATAGAAGATACTTGGAAGTTCTTGGAAAATGAATAACAGTATAAGTGAGCAAGAAATCATGAATCTGTAGGAACATAAGATTGCAGCACGAACCCAGAAATGTACAGGTATAACACATTAGGTATGAAAGTCCAGTGGAAAGCCAGAGACATTGCAGAATAAAATCAGAGCTATAGAAAATGGAGGGAAAACAGCATCTGAAAACCCCCCAGATATTTTATGCCAAGACAAAAGAAACATCAGCCAATAGTTCAGTGAACAGGAACTGGAGTGGCAGCAGTTATTAGAGATAAAGGATTTGCAAGGTTTGACATATGAATGTGCTACCCAAATAAAATAGATAATTTGACTGGTTGTCTATGAACCAGAGTAGATACAGGCCAAATAAGCAGGTCTCTGTTTCCCAAAAATCTGAAGCATATCAAATACATTAATAATACTAAAGAAATAGGTTAAAACTAAGTTGAAAATGCCAAAAGCCTTCATACACAAAGTTCATTAGGGCAGAAAAATTCCAATTTCCAAAAGTGTTGCAAGCAGTGTCTAAATCACAACTTTAGCTAAAGGACTCCAATCTGATGCTCTTGGTCCCTTTGCTTGAATTACTGGGGCCTGCTTGGGACAAGCACAGCTCTTGCTTAGCACGTGTATCTGGATATTTTTTCCTGTGAAAACTTTGGGACCAGGAAGGAGGAGATAAGTGAGCTCAGTCTGGGCTTGTGAGAGTGGAGATCTTTCTTTTACAGACTTCACAGTCCTTTGTTCAGATTTGCAGAGGCCTGCTGTTCCTCTGCAATGGAAATGAAATTTGCAGAGGCAGGTGGCTGCTTATGTGCCCAGAAAGTCTGTGTGCTCACATGTTTTTTTCTGAAAACTCTGCAAAATTGTCAGTGAAGACATAATTCCACAACAAGGTGTTAGACTTCATGCTTAATATGTGCCTAATTAGTAGGTGCTTTTCTCTGAATTTCACAGTGGTCTTCAGCATGCAGCAATGTAGACACGAAGGAAGACTTTTTAGAAGTGGGCAGCAAACAGATGTGAAGCCCTACTGATATTCAGAGATAAGTTAGTTGCATAATTCATGAAGATGTCTATTTTATCTGGAGGATGGCATGTAGCACAAAAGCCTGCCTTGGGATCCTTTAGCTTCTCATGCTGATCATTCAGCCAAGCCATCTTATTCAACAGAAAATCTGGATAATGATCCCTCATCCATCTGACTTGAATCTGACAGAGTCATCCTAAAACTCTTCCGCGTTCTTCTGGTGAAATCCTTCCAAATTCTTTTTTAGGTCATTGCATTTTTGTACCAAATATAAAGGTCTTGATGACGGCATTTTTTTTCATCATTCTTATATTGATTTACTTGATCTTGAGCTTTTACTGAGCCCACTAAGTACTGCAGCTGTCTTCACTGTCCTTGTTGCTGCTTCAGTCAGGCAGACTTTCATTTCTGATAACAATATTTTTTCGATCAATTTAGAGTCATCTTTTGCATCTTTCACATGCACCCTTTTGCATGCTTTCATTATTTATGGCTTCTTCACACTGATACTGTGTGTATCATGGGGAGATTCTATATTCTATAAAATGTCTTTTGTCTTCCATATGTCAACTAGTCTGTTTTCTGCTGTCAAGAAACAGAAATTGTGGCCTTATAGTTTCTATTAACCATCTAGTGACTTCTTGTGCTATTTCCCTCAACTCTGTTTTTCCCCTAGTCAGCCCCTATATCACACATGAAAAGATGTAAACAGGTACACTTGTATGCAGGTATACTAATAAAGATGGAAAGGTGTCACAAGTACACTGGAATGTTAAATTAACAGCAGCATTTACAGCCAACCTGAGAGTAACATTGTTTGAATGCAATGACTTGGGTATGCATATCAACTTTAAAATACTTTCCAGTTATACCATCTTTGTCATGAATTATTCATTTTTCCAAAATAAACAAGGTAATACCAAGTCAGTCCCTGTGCTTAGGGAGAGATTAATGGAATACCAATACACTGATACTTCTTCTAAGAGCCAAAAATTCTTGCTTGGTACTTCACTCTTTGTGACATAGGAGAATGGCCATGATAAAAATGGCAGAACTAGTGTTTTGCCTTCAAGTTTTACTTGCCCTGCAGCTTCCAAAGTTTTCACCTCAAAAATACTTGGTGACAAATATAATTATCTCATTTTTCCCCCATAAATGTGAAAACAAATGCCAATTAGCTTTCCTTTGTATTCACTGGAGAGTCAGGCAGCTACAGAATGAACAAAAGTTCCCACCTGTTTCAGGTATCTAAATTCTCCAAAATAGGTTTGGATGAGTCTCTCCAGAGATGCCTGTTTCATTTCATGTCTGGGAAAGAAGCCCCATTGCTGTCTAGCTTCAGCTAGATACCAGCTTTTAGGGCACTGAAGCCTGATGATTTGAATTAAGCCTATTCTAGCAGAACAAAGAGGCTCAGAGTTTCTATATGCCTACAAAAATCCAAAAAATCAACTGAATTTAGAATATGCAGACTGGAGGACTGACACTCTTTCAGAACAATCTGGACATCTTGATACTGCAAGTACAAGCAAATAAAGTGTTTGAACACATAGAGGCAGGAAAGCCTGTCTCACAGATGGGTTGTCTATGGAGCAGTGACTCCAGACCTGTGGTTCATAATGCATAATTATCACTAGAATCAGAATATGGATTCCCAGTTTAACACAGCTGTTGAGGAGTACATTTACTGCCTTTTGCTTGGTGTAGAGCTGTGGTGTAAGCTGCAGGTCAAGCTCTTTGGGGCTGGAGTCTGAGGCACGAGACCATAGAGTGGCTCCTGGATAGTCAGACAGGAATGTTCCCTTAGCAAAGTGGCTAAACAGATTGTGTGGTTATTTAAAAGGGAAGTCTGAGTCTAAACAAGAGTTGTCTAGACTCCTGTCTGTTCTTAACAGCAGTACTGTAGATGCTAATTTTCAAATTATTATTTTAAGTCCACGCTTGAGAGAGGATTTTGAAACAATGAAGGTTCAGAGAAGAGTTCTGAGAGTGATTAGAGGGCTAGGAGGAGATAAAGTAGTTTGGCTACTCAAAGGAAATTAACTGTCATCATAAAAACAGCTAGTGAAATATTCCTGATGACAGGATGATGTACTTCTGCAGATAACTGCATTGTAAGCATCTGGACAGAAAGCTAGATATTTAGACAAGTTAAAGGTAAATTTTAACAAGAATTGTGGTGAGCTTTCAATTGTGGGACACTTTAAGATCAATGTTAAATTGAGACAGGAATTAATTCAGGGAATCTCTATGCCCTGTGTTATGTAGGATGTCAGACTAGGTAATTGCAGAATTTTCCTCTGTCTTCATGGTTTTCTACTATAATATGGTGTAGGTAATATTGGTATGTAAGGATTTTGGTATATAGGAGTCTTTGTGAAAGAAATATATTCTGAAAATTGGGAAAAATGAGCACTGCTTTAGTGGAAAAATAACAGAGAAACTTGTAGTGATAGTAAAATATTTGTAATTAGTATCTAGCTCGCTCTGGTACAGTGGAGTACAATTACCCTCAACTGTATTGTATTATGATTTCTTTTACTTTTTTCTTCTTGAGTAAATTAAGTTCAATTTGCAGACTCAGTAATAAGTAGCACGGTGCATATTACACCATTATTACAATGCCTAATTCATTAGATATGTAATTTACATTGCTATTTATGTAAGTGCTGAATTAAATCCAAAGAATCTCAGGAGAGGGGAAACCAGCTTGTTCCAGATCTCAGCTTAATATTTATTATGGAAATACAGGGAAAGAAGGCACACCTCAAAAGCTTCAACCCTTATGTCAGGAACTGCATGTGAGTTTCCAGAAAGGAAGAAAGTAGTATCTTAAAATATACATCCAAAACAAAATGCAGAGGATTTAAAGAAGGTAAGGAGCACTTGGGAGTATGCCAAAGAGAAAACTGAGGAAATATGTCACCTTGACTCACTCTTTCACTTCTTTTTTTTAATTTTTAATTTTTTATGGAGCATATTATTTCTGACTAGTCTATTCTACAGAGGGCTGTGGATTAGTATGAAATGTGCAGAGGGACAAAATTTCAAAATAGACATTGTACCACTGGCAGGAGGTTGCCTGAGGCAAGCACAGCTCCTCCCTGCTGAACACCACACAACCACAGTGTCAGACATTTCCTCTTTTGAAATGATCAGGTGCAGAAACTTCAAGGCTACGAGAGCACTGGGGCAGCCCACGGCTGGTGGAGCTTTCCCTTGTCATCAAGTAGCCCTCATGGAGCACATTAAAAGAAGTGAACTGTAGAGCCAGCAATGACAGGAAGATGAACAGTTGCATAAATCAAGTGTATCATGGAATAGGGCCGCACTCATGACAGAGAGACACTGAAGAAGTAGAAATATTTTATCTTTGTAAAGCAGAGTGGGACCTGGATCATTCATGATGATGGGAAAGATACACTGGATATGGCTTTGTTGCTAAACAGGAAAGGGCCAAGAGCCAATCTCTGGCTTCCTGGCCAAAATTTGTAGACTGGCTTTCGACAGCACTGCTTTGGTGCAGCTCTAGCTAAAGCACAGGGGCCTGTACAGACTGCCCAGCACTTAACTGAGACTCCTGTGAGTCTAGAGTGGTAGGGACTAACAGCTCTGAGGCAATCCCATCTTCTCTGAGGTGTTACTTTTCCCATTCAAAGTGTCTGAAACAAGGAGGGCTGTGTCACCACCCAGCAAGGTTTTGCACTTAGTTTACTGCTGCTGTACCGTAAAATGGTTGTCTCATATCAGTGCATCCAAGTTTTTTTCATGGTGAAAGTGTCAAGGCACAGGAGAGACAGCAGAAAAGATTCTTGTTCAATATTGATGTCTACATTGAGATGGTTCCTCAATTTTGTCCTTAACTCTGTAAACTACTCTTGGATGCAAGATGGAGGATTTTGTAATGCCTCTTGGATGTAACAGGAGAGTATGTAGGGGTGCTTGGGGTTTCAAAGCATCTGGGATAACACTGAGAAAATGTGTAAGCTTGAAGTAACAAAGGATGGTCCTGTCTTATCCTTTCTGCCTTCTGGGAGAGTTCTCTGAAAGGAGCTGTCTCCAGAAATGTATTCTTGTACTGTCATAGAAAATGTTCATGGGAGTACTCCAAACAGAAGCAGGGTGTAAGCTGGAAAATAAGTAATGTCATTTATCAGGAGGCCAGTGCTTGAGTTCTCTCTCTGGCCCTGTCTCACAATCAACACAGATATTCCCTTTGAGGACACTCTCATTTTAAGCATTTCAACATCCATGATCCAAAGCATTGCCAAAATACTTGAAACACATATTGTTAATGTAATTATTATTATTCTGTAAATCTCCATAGTCACAGCAGTATTTACTTCCCTCAGACAGCCTTGCTGAGATTAATGGTCTCCTTAATATTAATGCAAACTAATGCAAGGAATAGCTTCACAACTGGAACCAGCCAGACTGATTAAGAATCGAGTTTCCCTTCATATTTTTCCACTGACTACATTTGGGATCTTCCTTGTATCTGTGTGGGGATGTACCACATCTCTCAGTTAGAAGTTAGGTCTCCAGCATTTGCATTCACCCTACTCTGTGAGCTGTTTGTTCATTTGTACAATTCATAAAATGGTGCACCTTATTAACTTTATTTTTTTTTCCTGGGATGCTTAGATTTACTTTCAGACATGACTTCCCTTCCTCCCCTCTGATATCTTTTAATAAAGGATATAAAAATGATGAAAGTAATTGCTAGACACTAGCTGATTTAAAATATTTTTCTGCCATGGGTATGTGCTTATGCTTCTGTGCACACACGCATATGAGGACATGCATGACAAAGAGGGAGGAAAGATTTTGGTGTAAAGGGACAGGCTGTACTTGTTGCTCCATTCTAGCTACATATTACAGTTTATGAGTTCCTAAATGCAGGGAATATATTTTGTTCCTCAGACTAACCATAGTGAAAAAGAAGTCATGTGAAACATAGCCTGGCAGCCTCCCAACATCACTCTTCAAAGGCTTGAATATCATAGCACACCGAGACCAAGTATTAATGTCATCTAGGCTTTAAGTCCAGCTTTACTTTAGTAACTGCTTAAGTAAATATTAAAGCACAAGGTCAGGAAAAGCTCAGAGTTGACAATAGCATAAAAAAATATTATATTCTGCCATGTCTGCTTAACCTTTCTCTTCTTACTATGAGAAAAATGCATATGGATGTGACATGGTATTTTATGGCAGTGAGAGTGCACCAGCAGAAATCAGAACACTCAAAATAACACTGCAGCTTCTTGAGCCATTTTTCAGATTTAGATTAAATTCAGTAAAACCTGCCCAGCAGAAGCTTTGGGCATGTAGCACCACTTGTCCATCTCTTCACCAGAATTGATGAATCTGAATAGTCTTTCCTACATACACCTTAAAGCCAGAAAAAACAAGTAATTCCAATAAAGTTCTTTTTTCCCCCTTCACATAAGTCAAGGAATTTACAATGTTATAACAAAGTAGCAGGCAACTTATTACAGCTGTTTTCAAGTGTAGAATGGGAGATAACAATGAAATGGTTTACCAGGAGGTCACTGGGTATTTATACTCTGAGCAGAATTGAAGAACAGAGGCTTCAATCTTGACTCAAAGGCTGAATTTCAGGTATAGATATAACTTCTCTACAAGTAGAATTGGAACTCCTTAGTACTTGACTCCTGGCCAATATTTAATTCATCAGACCTGAAGGAAAAAAAGGTTTTCCTAGGGAAAACTTGGAATATTTTAGAAATAATTTGGCAGCTGATGCCACTACTCGGCCAAGTTTTCCACCGCACATGTGCACACAGAGTTTGCAGAAGCTTTTTCTCATTCTAGTTTGAGTTTCATGTGCTCACCACCACCACCACCTGTGTTTTACCACCTTCAACACCCAGTTCTGCCCATGGCATCACATATCCTGTGACTCTGTGTTCATTGTATTCTGTAATAGCCATTTCCAGAAGGAATGAGGAATGAAAAAGCAAGTCACTTCTCTGGCTTGTTAACCACTGCCTTTTACAGTCCCTATCCTTTCCACATTCTGATATTATTTCCTGATAAATATTTTATCTCTTCCTCATTTTTACTCTTACTTTAATGCTTTACATCAGATCCACGCACTAAAAGGAAATAATTTAGAAAACTTGAACTATTTTCATAACACCTACACAGCAGCCTGCTGTAACACCTAAATTTTTCTTTCACCTTGTCTCAAAGCATCACAGTTTTTTTTTCTTGGCAGTCTTGCATGTTTTGGTTTCTTCCTTATTTTGGGCTAAGCTGTTTCTTGATAAGGTTCAGCTGGAAAAACTCATCTCTCTGAGGACCCAATCAGGGTTTTACATCAATTAGGCTAATTGACAGAAGGCTTAACATATTTCTTCATTACGACAGCAAATACCTTCTTGGAGGAAACCCCAAAGCACAGGAGTTAAAAAATAATAATGAAAAAGACACCAGCCTCTTTTCTAGTAAGATAATCTTGGAAATATTTTAGAGGTAAAATACCAGGAAAGAATTCCTAAGGGATGGCTATTTCACCATAGTTAAAAATGCTTTCAGCCAGAAAGTTTGTGCCACTCCAAAACTACCACCCTATGCCTGACTGCAAAAATGTAAATAATCACATAAATAATCACAGAGCGAGATAGGGTAAGATGCATATAAGGGAAATACATAACTAGCCACCAATCTACCAAAAAGCCTCCAAAACTAAATAAAATTTCTAATTCTTCAAAAGTCTACTGGATTTTTTTTCTGAATTTATAACACGACATCTGAAATAATTTGTGTTTATTCACATTAGCTGTCTTGATTTCTTTTTAACTTATGCTAAATCTCATTAAGCTGAACCTCATAAGTGAGACATTGAGCTTAAGAGTTTACATTATAATTCAATATTGTGTGTTAAACTAATCTTTACCTTCTGTTTTGGATTCTAGTATTTTATATTAATATAAATATATGGTGTTTATGAAATGTAAAGAACTGCACTTTCTCCATATTTCTGTTACTGTGTTTGTCATTCTGGCTGTCTCCCTGTGCTCTATGAGAAGCTGTGGGAAGGCAGCAGAAAAAGGCAAGTCAATAGTTTTCAGAATAACTTACAATCATAAAACATTTTCAGAAAAGGAACCCCTGAGGGAGGTATTTAACCTTAGTCTTTGCTGGTGTTTTTGAACATCTGGTCACCCTACTTGATAAACGTGCTAGCAGCGTTGGGGTTTTTGGAATGTCTGTGCTGCACAAACCCCAAACAAGCAGTTCAGAGAATAAGAGCCTTTAGAGAGGAGTATTTAAAAGAGTACAGAGGAGTTGTGTACATAAATCCTGTGGACATATTTTCTGTGTAGTACACTCCAACTCAACACTCTATTACTTAACATTTCTTCCCTGCAGTTGGAATCAGTGTCAGCTGCAGCAAGGTTTTGAAATAAATGGGCCATGGTGCAGTTCTTGTGAGGATGTGTGAACATGGAGGAAGAAGGTCATGATGTCTCTAAGTGCATATGCTCCACACTGAATCCAATTGCCAAAATGCCATTTCCTATTCTAGCTACACTGCAGCGCCAACGTCTTTTCTCTTTAGCATGGGATGTGTCCCGCATCCATACTCTTGAAAGCTTTCTTTCCCTCACAAGTATCACAGCAAGCAATTCCTCCCTTTCAAGCCCCTAATTTTAAATAATGGAAAAGATGAAATTTTCCCTTCAGAAAGTACACTCAACACAGCAATAACTATGCTAGAATATAATAATATAATTTTTCTCATATGTTTTCTAGCTCTCAAGGGGGAATTCACTAGCCCTGAGGAGGGAAAGGACAGAAAGATGCCATGGTGCCTTATTTCCTTTTAGCTGGTTTGGAGCTTGTCAGGACTGGAGTTGGTGGTTGGGGCACATAGAAAGAGTTTGGGGTCCTAGGTTTTCACCACAGGAACTACTTCATGTAGGATTTGCTCTAGATTAATTCAGTGTACTTTAAATTATAGGAAGCTTCAGCCCTCCTTTTAATATATATGAGGGCTACTCCCTCCCTGTGGAAATAGGCAGGCTGGTCTGTGAAAATCCTGGTGTATGACAACATATTCCATTGAAAGGTGAGGACTCCTCTTTCCTTCTTTAGTTCCAGCCTAGATACTTATCTAATTTTCCCTTAGCAGTTCTAAACATTTCTGCTCCTTACTCTACACTGTCCTCAGCAGAAAGGCAGTATTTTTTTTCTAGAACAGGTTTGTCAGCTCATGAGGTTTGGCAACATGGAAGTATGGAGAGGTGTTAGTAGCAAATCTGTTTCTTTTGTGACTTCCAATGCTTTATGTTTTCTTTAATGCAAGTCAGCACTGCAGGTCAAAGGGGAATGCTGCAAAGTGGATTAAGCTCCATTCTGCAGCCTTTCAGTGTTACTTCTGTCTCTTCAACTCAAGTTAGATTCTGTTCACTAAATGAGTACAACCATGGTGCACAATCTGTCTTGCAGGCAGCCTCTGTCCAAATCCGCCCTGTGAATCTCCTCTGTTGTCTTAGTCTCCCTTGGTCTATTATGCCCCACCCCAACCCCTGATTAATAGTGAATTAATGGGGGACAGAAACCAGGCAAAAAAGTCTCAGAATGATTATGCTCCACTGTGTGTCTTCACTATGCACTGCCCAGATCGCAGCGCTGACTGTCCTGAAGGTAACGTGCTGTGTCCAAAAATGCTGTGGAAGGGAAGCCCAACATCATAAGCTTGGGGAAAGTGTCCAGTGAAGCAATAATAGGAACTCAGAGCCTGTCTTAAAAAAAGGATGGAAGCCACTGTATTAAACCCTTTTCTGTCCCCTCTGATGCGGTGATATAAGATTTTTCCTTGTCTAATAATATACATTTCCTTCTCTTTCACGTGCGTGTGTGTATGTGTGTGTGTGTGTGTGCAGAATTACTTCCTGGATCACACTTCTCAAGATTATAATCCATTTTTAAAGAACACTTGGGATCATATGAAAGAAGGGAGAAAAGCACGTCTACGCATATCTGACTTTTCCAACCTCAAGGCTCTCCCTGTATTGTTCCTGAAAGATGTTTTGCTGGATGAGTGAAAAATGCTTCAGAAACCTCTCCTGGAAAAAATTCTTTGATTAGCTCACTTGATCCATATCAGTAACTCCCCACGTTCTATGCTTAGCACAGAGCTATGCTGCTTCTGAATTTTCTTCATTGCAATTTAAACCCAAGGTTTGCTGCCCTAGTAAATCTAGATCATGAGAAGCGTATTCCTGTTTTCCGTCCTAGTGTTCATTTCTGAAACAAGAATTTTCTAAGCAGGTGGGAGAGGGGAAAAGTCCAGGGTTCTGATCTCTTCAAGCAGCTGCTTTCGAGGACCCTGGTGCAGGGTCTGGTCCTGGCCTCTAGCTGAGTCTGGGCTCACATCCTCTGCCTCTAGCATGACTGCCATCAAGCTCGTTGCAGACTTCTTGCCTCCAGCTTTAGCAAGCACTGAAATTGTGAAATCAGAAACAAACACCGCTATTTTCTCTTCACAGGATCAATTTTCAGCCCTTGTCTTTGTTTCTCAGCTGAGTGGCTCTAAAGTGCTCATCATGGGCACTGTGGGGTCAGTAGATCATCAGAGCCATGTTTCACATCCAGGCATCACCTGCAGTTAACTGCAAAATCAGAGCAACTGCAAAATCAGAGACCAGGGGCACAGACTAAATACCTAATGCTCAGTGACAAGGAAGACTGATACTTCTGAGCCAATCCAAAACATCAGATGTTAAAGGAGTCTACTGGTGAAAGCCCAGTAGGCTCCAGGCACTCACAGGGTGAGATGTCTTTGCACCTCAGCAGAGCAAAGGCAGCAAATAGTTAATAGCGCTGTCTAGCAATGGATATCTGAATGATGCTCTGAATCACCTCTGTGCCTTCTCTACAATACAGAAAGGACTTTACATTTTATTTGACATAGCCTGAATCTCACTAATCAAACATGAATAGCCCTACTCTGCCAGAATCCTCTTTTAGATGATTAGGTTCTTTGTAGATATAACTGCCAGAGCTGGTCCTATGAAAATAGCAGTAATTGTGAAAGCAGCAAACCAGAAATTCATGTTTCTTTTTGTTGTTGTTTGCTTGCTGTTGACTGCAGAATTCGTATTTGTATTTCAAAATGGTTTCATGGAATATGTTGCATAATAATTCAATGGGTTTTGATTCATTTGATTGTTGTAGTTTATCAGACTTGCTGATGGCAACTACAAATCTACTCTGTTAGGCAAAAAGAAAACTGATTGGTTTAGAGGTTTTTATAGACTTACTGAAACACTTCATCTCTAATGCATACTGTTCCCCAGCACAGCTAAGTATGTACAGCATTACCAGCAGGATTTGAGCCTGGCACAGCAGAATATCAGCATTTGAATCTGTTTACTGAAAAACAGTATTCTGTAATATGTGGCCCAAGAGCATGCAATTCTTTTTTTTTTTTTCTATTGCTTGCCACTGGTGCCCAAGAACTGGTGTCAATTAAATTGTAGATGAGGGAGCCTGCAATCATCCTGATATGCTTCAGCAGTTGTAATTTGGTTAAGGCTCAAATCAATGTTCTGGTTCTTAACATTTCTTGAATGTGTTGAAAATCTAACTTAATTGTGAGGAGCAGTTGTCCTACCTCTGGGAAGTAAACAAAAGGCTTCATTTAGCTGAATGATAATGGACTCAACTGAATTTTACTATCTTTTTGATTTCAACTTTTATATTTTTTTCTTAAATATGTTTTGCAATAATAATCTAATTTTTTCATTGTATCTGTGAGTAGTGGATATGCCTTTTTTCTGTTCTTAGCTATACATGATAAACATATAAAACAGAAAATTAAACAAAGTTAAACAACTGAGAATGAAGATACAAAGTTAAGTGCAGAGGGAAGAAACTGTGAATAGAAAAATGTAGCAGATATTCATATCACCCTACAATATAGTCTAAGACATTGAGTTACATTTAAAGAGTACTCAAGAACCCTTGTGAAACAAAGATTTTACAAAGGCAATATGCCTTTCTGCCCCAATATTTGGCATGTCTTCTCTTGTTTTCCTCTGCATAAACCAACTATCACTGATTTAAGTGCTGATATAATGACTTGTTTCCTTGATCAACAGCTGTTCACAATTAGTTATTGCAGATTATTTCCTCTCTGAACTTCTACTGAGGGTCTAGAGTGCCTTAGACATTTCTGCTTGGAATGTTGAAAATAATAATTTATCCACATGATTCATATTCATTTATCTCTGAGACTGTGCCATTCTAACACACTGAAGAAAGAGGTGTGAAGTCTGACAGTGATTTTTCTGTGTGTTAGATTTGCAGGCTGTAAATGAAAAATTGTGGCAGCACCATTACTGAAAGCCTATTAGAAAATGTGACAGAAGGAATTTTTTAGCCATGATAATCATACTATATTTAAAAACACAAGAACTAGAATAAAATCAGAGATAGCAAACTTTTGTGCAATTATTTTTCAATTTTCAGATAAATTTCCTTATGAGTTAATGAAAATCAAAGCAAAGTGCAACTGATAGAGAAACACTAAAGAGTATCTCACAAAGCTGTTGGATTTCTATGCTGTTGGATGCTAAGCAATTTATTCATGTCACAAAAACCTTTCTTAGAGGAATAAATGAAAAATATAAACTATGATGTCATGAGGCCACTTGCTGGACCAGATAAATATTCTTTGTTCTTTCCAGTCATCACAAAAGGTGACTGTATGCATACTCAAGATAAAAACCAAGTAGAAAAATCCTCTTACCTTTATGCTACTTACTCTGCTTCCTTTTTTCCCTTCTTTTTTTTTTTGAATTATGCTAGAGGACAGCTAACCTGGGAATAAGTGCAATTGATGTACATCCTGATTCTACTTGATAGTCTAGAAACAGAAAAATGCAGCTGTTCCAGGAGGATAGCTCATTCAAAGATCAAAAGAACTACTACTTTAAACTGAGCCCAGCTACAGAAGTAGAGAGAATCACAACCTATGGTGTGTGTATGCTATTAAAAATATCTTATTCCGGAAAATAAGATTTCAGTTTTGTACTTGGTGAACTAAGAGTAAATGAAAGAAGTAAAACTTTTTTTGAAGATCATGAGGAATTACAAGGCCTCCAACAGAAGGCTCTTACATAGTGCCCAGATGATTTATCAGCTCATTGAGAAACTCTTTAATACAACACAGACTCACTCTTCTGTTTTTTGGTTTTGTTGGTTGTGGTGGTTTTTGTTTGGTTTTTTGTTGTTTGTTTATTTGTTTATTTTTCCACTGTGGGTGAAATGGGAACAACTAACAGTGCTTTATTGGCAACTGGAAAGAAGATATAATTTTATTTAATATTACTGAAAGGTGACATATTTACAGAACACATTAGCTACCATTTGTTTTCTTGAAATAAGAGCAGGCGTTGGTGATAGGGAAATTTCCCTATATTATTTTTCTGTGCTCCAAAAGACAGCCCTCCTTAAAGAGTGCAATTTTTCAAGGCTCAATTTCCCATGGTTAGAAAAGCATTTTAAATCCAGGGACAAAAACCCCACAAATGGCAGCTTCTTGAAGCTGTTTTGTCAAAGGCCTTGGTTTATCAGCACATTAGAAAGAGTATCTAACTTCTTTAAAGATTTAAATATCCAAGCCATGTGACTGGATATGCAGACACTAATGACCTACACCAGACACCATGTAATATGTCTCCACACATGGGCTGGACAAAGTTGTCAAAAAATGAATGACTTTGACTTCAAATAAATTAATAGTAGTTTACCACAAATTGCATAAGCCAATAATAAAATTAGTTGAGGAACTGTTTGCTCCCACCAGATGTGTGCCTGGCATCCTTTGTACTCATATGGGTTTCAGTATAATTTTTCAGACTCTTTTCCTTTTCCTTCCTAACTTACAGGAAAGCATCAACTCACATGGATGGCACTTATTTTCTGGTCTGGTCTGGTCTTGTAAGTGCTTTTCAGAGCAGATGCAACCCAGGAAGAACCTCCTGTACTGCATGATGTGACAAGTTATGATATTCCAGTCAGCCCTATGGAGAATTAGTAAATAGTGGCAATACAAAAGCAAGTCAGGGCAAATCAGACCAGAGGTTTTTTTCAAAACCTGAATAAAATCTGGAAAACAATGCTAATGCACAGCTTACCACTGTGTGATATCTGTCTCATTAAAAAGGAAACACAGAAATAAGACAGAATAATTTACCTGTGTTAAAGTGAAAATTGGCGTCAGACAGAAATCACACCATTGTGAATTCAGATTTTAAAAGAACAAAGCAAATTGGTTCATTTGGAACTGTAATTCCATGTAAACCTCATCACTGCATAAAAGGAACTGTGAACATCAAGAATGGAAGTAGATCCGATCCTATCAGAGCATTGCGTATAGGGCTTATTGTAGCTCTCCCAGCATCCCCTGATGCACTTCCATTCTTGTAATCCCAATTATTTACCTATCATTTAAGACTCTCCATGATTCATACTGTCATGTGTTGTAGCCTATTATGTCACTGTGATACCATAAGGATTTGATCAGTGACTGAGCCGCTTTAACTCAATTAAGTATACTTGACAAACTGTGTGATACTCTAAGTTTTACAGAATTATTTTTAACCATGACAAGATGACACAACATTGTCTCTTGACTGCTAACCTAGATTGGATGATACCAGCTGATAGTGGAGGCTATCTCTGATGACATGTGTACGCAGCAGTAATCGAGAATGCATCATGCTATTAAGCTCCTACAATTGCTTTACTGCTGTTATAAATGTCAGTTCCAACCTATGATAACAAAATTTTCACAGCAGGGCTCCTACTCACACTTCTTTGGACATTGAGACTCATTTCTCTAGCAGCCTGAGTATTCTGAAAATCTACAGAGAGGAGAGAGTCTGCGTTTCTTCTAAGTCTTATCCAAAAAGTTTAGACTAAAACTGAGATCCATCTTGCAGTCCTGGAAATTGCACATTTACATTGCTTCTATAGAAATTGCATTTAGGTGTTGCCTGTACAACTCAATGAGTGCACCTGGGTGTTCTTTGGGTGGTTGTTTTTATTTTATTTTATTTTGTTGTTGTTTTTGGCTTTTTTTTGGGTTTAGTTTTGTTTTTTAAATGAAGACTAGAATGTAAGTATCTTGTAACTCAAGTTTCAGTTCTGGCTCTTCCATGGACAAGACCACATTTCTGGCTCTACACCTCTCACCCATGCTTGCAGTGATGCTTATGGCCTTTGAGTGTGCAGGTGTTTACTTATTCAGCAAGCAAACGAGGTGGCATATTTTCTAAGTAGGTGTGTGATGGTTCGAAAATGGTGCATCCAAAGGAGCTCCCAGTCCTGCACTGTGGGGCCAAGTCTTATAAGCAACAACACTGACTGATGTGAGTGCAGAAATCTTTACCATGATCTGAAGATGTGCACCCATTAGGCCTCAGGTGGTGTCAGTGGGGACAGCCAGAGTACAGGACTGAGAGGAAGCCTGTAATGCAGATGTTTTAGTGTGAGCAAACCTAAGGAGAGGTTAGATATGTGAACAACCTACATCTTTTATAACTCTCTATGGTATTTGATTACTGTATTTTGATACAGTTTACAATTTTGGATGTTTTTCCTAGTACCAGACCTGTACTTGCTAATCGTAGAGATGAATGGGAGTGCAAACATCTTTGCTTAATTTTAAAGAATGTCAAATTTTCTTCATATATATTTTCATATAAATAGCATATTTTAGTCATGAGCTTTTTTTCCTCAGCTTTCTTCATTCTTGCCTTTTCTACCTTTTCATTCATCAGAGGAAAATAGGATAAGAGGAAATCTTTTTTTCTCTAGTAAGCTGTGAAAAAGGCTGTGAGAAATGGGTATCTCTGAAAAAAAAAGGAAGCATATTGGGAATTAGCATAACTCTTTCTATCATTTTCCAGTATTCCAAGGTATTTAATTATAAAGCCTGTCTTTCCAACAGCAGGATAGCCTAGGAGAAGGCATGCTGCATTTCAGTTACCTGTCTTTCAGACTGTGGCACCATACAAGTAAAACTGACATCGCAGCCATAAGCCTAGAAGAAGACTGAAGGGATGAATGTAACGTCAGAGAAAGGGGTATATACTGGCAAGTTTTTGCATAAAAATTTTAACTGCATGGTTGTTCAGACCTTCCTCTGATAATTGGATAGACTAGACTATTAGTATCATTGTAATTTGACTAGTAAAAATTGTTATGTTTTGATAGGATTGTTAAATCTTTAATTGGTCTCAATAAACTCTTAGCTGCACATATCAAGCATGTAATACTTTGAGTTTGACAACTGTGCAATTTAAAGTGCATTGTAACTGAGCTAAAAAAAAGGGTTGTCTCATAGGCAGATAAATTCAGAGAGAGCACAGTGTTTCTAGCCTATAAACCGGCTGCTCATGGTGTTTTGGGGTGGTTTCTGTTGTGTGAGGTAGATGTACTTTTTCTCTAAATTTCCTCATTTCCTTACAGCTCTCTTAATACTGGTCGGATGACCACTGTATTATTATAAAGGAGAATAAAAAGAGATGCAGGTACATTAATCTAACTTAGTCAACATTAGTTGTTTTTTGTTCACTCTGTTAAAAAGTCTTTTGATGTTCAATACATATAAGAAATATTCTGATGAAGAAGAAAGAATCATTGTCATCTTCCAAATTCTCAACAGATGCTGCAATATAACAGAAGTCAGACAATCACAGAATAAGCTGAGTTAGAAGGAATCCTCAAGGATCATCGAGTCCAGCCCCTGGCCTTGCATAGGACCATCCCCAAGAGCCACACCAAGTGCCTGAAAGTATTGTATAGACACTTGAACTCTGTCAGGCTTGGTGCTATGACCACTTCCCTGGGGAGCCTGTTCCAGTGCCCAGCCACCTTATGGGTGAAGAACCTTTTCCTGATATCCAGCCTGAATCACCCCTAACACAGCTTCAGGCCCTTCCTTCTGGTCCTGTCACTGGTCACACAGAGAAGAGATCAGTGCCCGCCCACCCCTTCCTCCCTCCTCCCACCCCAGAAGTGCTACACAGAGAAATGAAATAATGATTTTAAGGATAATGGGTGCAATATTCATTTTTTCACATCTGGTGCATGTATTGGGACTGCTGGAGCAGGGTAGAATGCCTGTCAAACCCTATCAGCCCATCCAGGAGGATTCATCCTTTGGTTGTGGGATAGCCAGCTGACCCTGTGCTCAGTTACTGCTACAGCTACATTGGTGGCCAGGCTCTCCAGCCTCAGTTAGGGCTGGGAACACACTGCTTCTGGACCACAGAAGACTTACACAGATACTTGTGTACATGGGATGACTTTACTCTGAACTGCATTTAATAAGTTATTTTTCTTTTCTGAGTCCAATGAATATTTTTTCTTCTTTAGCAGATATTCTGGCATGCAAACAAGTTTGAAATGCGTCTCTACAAGGTTTACTGATACCAGCTAAAATTTGAAGTTGATATCTGCTCCAGCCACAGGTAGAGATACCAGCTGTTTCCCAGAGGATTTGGAGTGGCAGTGGACAGCGGTGGAAGTTTGGTTGGAGATGGTCATTATAAAGTTTGGTTTGTTTGGACACATAAGTCTGTACTAATACACTGCTCTGGTAGTGAGGATGGGTGGGCAAATGAACATGGGAGCAACTTGAGATTCGCGACATGTCATTTTGCATAATAAAAATAAATGAAATTTTAGTATCTGCTGCAGAACCCCATGCATCTGTGGGGCTCCCTCCACTGCCCTTTTAGCCCATGTAAAGCTATGTGTGTCCTCAGTCAGATGGCTGATAAATCCAGTTCCACCCCAGCTGTAACACTTGCCTGCCTAAATTCCTGCCTTGACGTGGCACGAAGTGAGCGTATCTCAGCTAAAACAAAAGGGATGCATTCTGTACAGCTGGCCCTGCTGGTCTGCACCCACAGCTCAGTAAGCAGTACCAGTGAAAGACTGTCACAAATAGGCTTATGCTATTTCAAAGCTACAAATGAAGAGAAACTGAGTTCACATGGTGCAGTGAAGCAAATCAAAGCCCATAACGTTTGTATTAATTGCCAAAAGCAGATAGTGCCTGGGAAGCAGAATAGAGGGTGGAAATGCAATAAATCTTCAAGCTTAAATCTGGAAATGAGCCCAGGTTTTGGGGAATTAGAGTCTAGTCAAACTTACTTTTAAAAGTATAAATCTATCAGAAAAAAAATCAATCTGAGAAGTATATTTTAGATCTTTGGTTTTCTTTGGTTTTTAGCCAAATATTAATTGAAATTTTAAGAAAAATGGTCTTTTTTAGAACTGCTCTGAGAAATGCTCTCAGACCTTTATTATACCTGATATACTAGTTTTATATTCTATTTAGGATAAAAATATACATAAACCAATAAATTAACAGTACAGTGATTTGGAACTATTCTAGGCTTTTACTAATGAAAAAAGTGTGGAAATGAAATGTATAGCATTGCTATGCAGTGATGCAGTAATAATTTCCTTTTCTGCAGAGGAAGAAGCACCAGAATTCCTGAGTTCATGACAATTCTGAGTCAGGTGAAGAACCCCACAAACACAACAACAAACCTCTCTCCTAGAGGAGACAGCCTTGACCAGGAATTGTTTGTCAATACAATACAAGTGATGCAGTCCAGAATCAAATGTATATTGGAGACCTGAGAGAAGTTCATGCTCTGGGAGGTAATCTTACAGCTCAGAAGTTGGTGAAAGGTTGAATGTTTTCTCATATAAATGTAGTGAAGATTTGATGCATGTGTTAAGCAGCTGTTGTATTCTATTAAACTGGCAACAAGAGGAAAGTGAAGGGAACTGATGAGATTTGGGTGATGCTAACAGCAAAGGGATAAAACAAAGAAAGAGAGCTAAGAGTAGGGGAAAGAAATTTTGCTCATTTCACTGGCAGTACTTGACCTTTCCTTTTCCCTGACATCTAGGCCTCACTGCATATTGTCTTAAGTAACACCCTGCTGCCTACAGGTCATTATGGCTTTATTTGCCATCCCGAAAAGCTTCTAAGAAAGGAATTCAGAGAGTTAATAGTAATTATATCAATGAAGCCACAAATTGTAATTTGCAGGACATTCTGGTGCTGCTAAAATTTATTTATTTTATGCTCTAAAAATGATGTTTCTTTTGTTGAGAGGAAAGGAAAAGGAGCATTTACTCAACATTTTTTGCCGGCAAGTCAACGACGTAAGGAAAAAACAGAGGTATAACATTAAAATGGAAGCATATATCTGCACTGAGAATCAATGCAGCCACACAAGCAAAGGTTTCTAAAAGACATGTAGAATATATTGGCAAAACTAGCTTTCTGCTGCTATAGCTTAAGTAATTTCCACTACAGAATTTCAGATTTATTTTAATACAATAACATAAACATCTGTGTTTTTGCTGGTAAATTTATACATCAGGGGACAGGAAAATAAGTTAATACCATGGACATTCATAATGGCATTCCATGAATTTTCATATCCTTATTCCATGGAAATCCACTTATTCTTTTCTCCTACTTCACATCCCCCCATCCTTGGAAAGGTTTCACCTATATAGATGAAACATTATTTGCTCACCATACTTTTAAAATCATTTCTGGCACAATTCCATGCAAGCCTAATGGAATACAAACATATCATGGCTTAAAACAAAGCAACTTTCTGATACAGTTAATCACTAGTTCTGATAGCTGTCAGTCCTGCCTAATTTACTTGGGTTCCTTTCTGGTAGCTTATGCACAGCTTTTTTAGCCCAAGAGAGAGACAGAATGGGGGAATATAAAATATTGTTTGGGTGACAGCACACATAAACAGAGACTTGTCAAATGCTAGACCAGGTAAGATGTCCCTGGTGAGTCCACAGCACTCTAGTAAGGAGAAGCAGTTGTGCTGGTGTTTTCATTGAGATACTGTTGGGATTTTCTTTTCCAGCCTCTTTCTGTAAAGGCATTTGACATATGGTTCTATGCTGTTCAATTACACATTTCTTTTCCACTCCTAGATAGGATTTTTCATTTATTTGTCATTTTCCATTCTTAACTAGAATTATACTTTATTCATCCTTCCACACAGTCTTATGTTATTAATTTTTATCAGGGATTGGAAAAATTTAGTCTGGAGAAGAAGTTTAATCAGCACAGAGCCTGGCTTAGAATAAGTTTCCCATTTTAAATGGGCTGGGGGTTAGTCACTAACACAGTTTTTCCCATGCACTGAAAATGTGTTTAAAACTATGTCATTTGATTAACTTGTAAAGTCTGAGAGTAGCTAGCAGATTCAATTATGGATTCAAATTATGCTACTAAATTGGTCTAATTTTTAAAAGTGATGAATGGAGTGCATTAAAAGAAAGGGATAATAAAGGTCTAAAGAGGAATTGACAAGGATTCTATTAATTAAAACTCAATGAACAAATGCATACCCTTACGTGAATGGGTGCACAGCTATAAATACATTGATTTGCATCAAAAATCCAACTTGACATAATGTTTACATTACATTGGGTTTAATTTCCTACATATCTGAAATGCGTTTAAATACATGTTAATGATGACAGGAGATATTAGAAATCTGCTACTAATATTGCAACAAGAAATAACTCTATTAACTATATTAGGGTGAAGTGCCTTTCCTGGAAGACAGAAAGCTGCTTAAAAACATACTGAGAATCTGTACAAGATATAATATTGTCTGACAAGACATAAAGCTTTCTGACCCTAATTACAGCTTGTGTAATTTGGTTGTGTGAGGAATAGCTCAAGGATAAAGTTGCTTTCTAAGAATCCTGAAGAGAGGATGGGTCACGGAGTTGTAAGTGCTGCACCCATAGACCAGGTCTCAGAGGCATCCATGGCATCAGCAGTGCTTCCATGGGGGTCATGTCAGACCCTGCCACAGCCCAGGAACACGAAGCCAGGAGGACACTTAAAGCTGCAGAATCACCTCATGGCCTCTGCTGTAACTTTCACTTCTTGGGATCAGGCCATGTTTTGATTCACCTGTGTTGGTGAAGTTTTAATTCCATCTCCCTTTTTTCAAGGATGGAAAGAAAGCACTTTCTCCAAGACAATGGTTTGAAATGACCACCTCTTGCAATGTGGATTTTCATACCTCCCTTGAACACAAGACCTCAATCTCTGCGGGTCCTTTCCTGCACTGAGAAAGAGCCCAAACACATTGTCTTGCATGTGAGCCATCACCCAAACCTATCTATATCTGCATTTTCAGTACATTTCTGTTTTAAGCAGGAGCATCTAAGAACTGAGTGACCCTCTGGAGTATCCTTCTTTATACCTTTCTCCAATAACTTAACACCATTCTTCAGCAAACTAGATCAGGACCTGCATAACGACCCTTTCCATCCAACCTTCTTGGTTCTTTTTATTTTTAACTGATGAGCTTATTCTTATCAGTTGCTAAAAAGCTGGCACACTTTCCTGCAGCTGGTGAAAGAAGTACCTGCTTGCATGTCTGCAAAGCACAGAGCTAGCTCCTCAGGGACGGCCTTTCTCTGACAGATGCAATGTGCATCTTCTCCAAACACTCAATTACATTTTCAGGATGAGAGATTTGAATTTCAAAGGTTCTCACAAGTAAATATCCAACTGTTTAAATTTAAAGTATTTTCAGAAAATAAATTCTTTTTCATTTAAAGAATTTGTAGGAAATAAGAAAAAGTGGGATGCTTCAAGTCCTTTGTGGGTGAAACTTAACTGGCAGCTCAGAATGAGGAGGTTATGATGTGATCGGTGAGGTGGGGCTGGAGACTGAGGGAGGTGCGCCCACTGACAAGGCAAAACAAATGGTTCTTGTCAAAATCATGGAGAGACAGCTTGTGTTGCACAGGTCAAACATTACCCTAACCAAATCATTTGCAGCTCATAGCACAACCTCTGACTGGTAAGACTGTCACATAACAAAGAGTACAGCTGGTAGCCTGTGAATGGATGCTGCCTCCTGTCAAAAGAGTCCTTGATTCACCCAGTTTAAAGCAGCTTTCCCCACAGTCTTTCAGGCGTCCCTGCTTCCTGCTTCAGAGACTCCATCTCTGGGAAATAGCCTGTCAGGTCCCATCTGTTTTTTTGTGAAGCTGCCAGCCCCCTGAGAGAGGGTCCACCATTCCAATCTCCTGTCTGATGCTGGAAAACCAAAGGGGAATAACCTCTGCAATCTGCCAGAAATTGGTTTTTTGAAAGCAAGGACTCTGCTTCAGAGAGCTGCAATCTACCATACTTAAAGGAAAATTAGTTTTCTAAGTACAGTGCTTTCTTCTGTTGACTGCTTCAGCCCTCTGTGTCTTCCTGTGCTTCTTCTCCTCACACTGCGGCTTGTGGGAGCTTAAACCTAAATAACTCATTAACAAGCAAAATCCAGTACACTATATTTCTTATTCTAGCAGGTATTTTGAAGGGAAGGAAACAATGACAAAGTAACTTTCAGAAAACTCTTGCTATTTTAATGATAGTAAAACTGCCTGAGCACTAAGCAGGCTACAGCTGGTATAATTAACAGCTGTTACATTTGTCAGTACTTCAAAAATGATTAGCAGGTGTCCTAGTTGATTCGACAAGTTCATTAATCATTGGAGGCTTTCCTTCAAATTGGCTTATCAGTCTTAATGCGCCTTCACTACTGCTTTACAGAGGGCATTAATATTACACTGAGCATCATAAACATAAACAAACTGACGTCATGTACCCCAGTGGGCTTAGCATCAAAAAAACAAGACAAACATGCACAGCAAAGACAGCATGGAGCAAAATCTGAGAAAAAGTATTTGCCATGAGAACAAGACAGCAGAGAGTTTCAAAGTAGATTTTGGAACACAGAGTGGTTTCTAAATGGAGTGGAATGGTTAGACAACAAATGGAAGTTGTATGACAAGGAAAAAGATTAAGGTGGTCGTAGTCAGAATCCTTTACATAAATTTGAATTTTTCAAAAGCTTTAAGATAAACCATAAGGTTTTAGAGTGGTTCAGCAAAGATGGTGAAAGGTGAAAGAAAACCTGCACCATTTTGCATAAAGGACAAGGAAGACAAGGGAAAGGCTAAAGAAATGAAGTTATGGAAGTGCAAAACTGAACTCTTGGGAAATGATAGAAAGAGGATGTACAATTTAATGAGCTAGAGCATCTCCAGTGAGTAAAGGGAAAAAGAGAAGTAGCCTAGTGTGCATGGAAAAGTTTCAGAGGTGAGGACTTTCAAGTGATTAAAGGGCACAGGAGGGGTGGATTTTCTTGGGCTTTCAGTTGTTTTGCTTATTTTTGTTTTGTTTCTTTTCTCCTGGAAAATGAAGCAATTTGATACTTTCTTAAAGGATGGCCCATCCTCTAGCAAAAAATTTCTCATGTGTCATCATCAGATCAGAGCACAGAATTGACCCAATGAAATTCATTAGGGAACTGAGTTGACTTCCATCTTATTCTGACACATTGTTCATTGGCAGTGTCAGAGATTGGGTTCTGAAGTTGATGGACCCCTGAATTATGATGTCTATACCATGTTTACAGAACAATGTCTTTGCTGATTTTCTACAACTTCTTATCCAGACAGCAGACACTGGGTCTGAAGCTGAATGCAGACAAATGAGTGACACAAGGCATAAATCTTGACAACTTCTTTGCATGTTATATGAATGCTCTACTGCACATTGGCTAAAGATCTCCTCTGATTGGACTGCAGTGAGTTCTGCTTCATTCATTTCATACACACACACACACACACACACACACACAGAGGTGTGTGGAAATAAGAATATACATCCATGCAACACACATACACAGATGTGTATGTGTGTTGCATAGATGCATATTCTTATTTCCTACATTTGCTCTTCTCTGCACTGTGTCTATCTTGCTACAACAGAGGATCATTTTTGTAGGGGTCTTGCATACTAGTTCGTAAGTAGGAATAGATGTCAGCTTCAAGAATCCCAGCTGACCTCATGCTACTCCCAGTAAGGGCTAAAGGTGATGTCACGTCCTCTTTCTGTCTAAACAGCAGAGATGTGAGTGAAACTTGCTACTAAATTTTAGAGCAAAATACTGAAGTACTGTTCTAAAACTATGCCAGCTTCTGCCAGATATTCCTAAAGCTTAACATCTATTCGTACCTTAAATCTTGAGTATTCTTGCACTACTGAAACTCTCTGACTTGATGGATCCCAGAGGTGGAGGGAAGATATTACTGTTGCTGGCAATAGTTTTACTCAAGTCGCCTGGCTAAAAGAGATATTTCTTTGCCTATCCTGAATGTCAATGGCAATTGAAAGGCTCCATTACAAGAAAATGGTGCAAATTCTGTCAAAAAGTGAATTCCAAGACAGGCACTGCTACTAAAAAAGCAGAACAAACTCTGAAACGTTGGGATAATTTGTGCACAGTTATTCAAAGGTATCAGCAAGCAGACACTATTTGTATGGAAAAGCAATTATTACAGGAAAAATGCAAGCCTGTAAATGTAGCACATATTGCTTTCCTATGCTTTTTATGTAATTGGTATCATTATGCTACATAATGACACCAATTACTTAAAAATTAAGCACACAATAATGCATACTTCATTTTATTATATTCAGATGGAGTTCCTATCTGCAGCACTTCAGGGCCAGACATCCTTTAATAAATTCTACATGTGCCTTCAGTATTTTCTCTAGGGTTGTATTTTTTAATGCTAACTCTTTTAGTGGGGAATCTCAGGCATAAAAAATTAAAAAGGTCAATTTTATGATGAAACACATGAGCCTGGATATTCTAAGTGGCACCCTAGACTGCAGAAGCTAATTGCTTTTTGACTGAAGAACTCTCTTAAGTGCTCACACTGGAAACAGGTTCATGTGAAAAGCAGGATGCATCTCTACTCTGCTTCCAAGCCTGCTGGGATTTGTTGAGATGAGTGACGCTGTGAAAAATAGAAATCACCTGGAGCCTGTTAATATCATAATCAAGTGAAAGCACAATTACTGCTGTCTTAATCCATCTGTCTGTATGCATCCGCTCCACTTCCAATCACCTGCTTTAGTCACTGGTGTATTATTATTGAGATGGCATTAAAAAATCCAAGGCATGCAGGTTCCAAATTGCTATATGCTCTTCCACGTCAGTCTGTCTGTGTCTGTCGCTTTAGTGAGGCCGTTTGTCAAGAAGGAGAGCAAACAAAGGTCACAGATTGCATGAAGTAAAGCCAAAGTACCTTTGTGTGTGGAGGCTGGCTGAATGATGCCCAAATTTAAGTTAGCAGATTGCAATTTTGACAAGTGCCGTTTCTGTTAAATGAAGGGGAAAAAAAGTCAAACAAATGTACTGAATTCTAACAACTCCTGTAAAGCTCAGTAATGCTCAATAGATGCCACGTCACGTATCTGAAACACTAAGGTAGCTTTGGTAAACAAACATAAATTTGTAGAGTATGATGGCAGTTCTGCAAAAACAATCTGACATGATAATATACTTAGTTTTTTATTTCACCCTGAATGATGTTTGATAGTGTAAGTGATCAAACTGAGTGACAAGAATTCTACATGATAAAATCAAATTACAACAACAACAGCATCAACAATCAAGCAAAAACAACTGCAACAAGTAGTAACTTTTAATTTAGAGTAAGAAAATGCTAACTGAAGCAAGGGTATATTTTCAAATTTCGATAGAAAAGCTATAGGGAGGAATGTTGGATAGTTTAACAATTGAGACATTCACCATTTCCAGCTAATAGGTCTTTTTCATGTGAAACAATCTCTTAAACATTCCTTTGAAAAAGCTGAATATTACCATGTGAGTTTCTGATTTGCTAAATTCTTTGTATAGAAAAATATTAGATCCTAGGATTCATATAAAAAATTCTACATCTATAATGAAAGACACTCTTAGAAAGCACTTTGAAGAGCATCAGAAGAATGGGTTTTGATGGTAATTGTAGATATTGGAAAAGAATTGGTGTAAGTTCTTCCCCTTAAGATATTAAAGATAAAATTTTAAAACCAGCTAGCTTTCCAGAAGTGATGATAAACACACTTTTGTGTTTATGTGCACGAATCAGGAGCTAACTTACAATCTCTCAGCAGTTCAAAATTCCTTGCTATTTTCCAGCTGACAGTCTGTTTGGGAGAGAAAAAACCTTCAGTCTTTCAGAAGAGTGTTACATTTTAATTTCAGTGAAGTTTTGTTTAAACACCTGAAGTTAGAGAAAGAATTATAAACCTCCTGAATGGTCTATGCAGCTGCATATGCTGACTCAAAAATGCCACCAAATCCCTCCATGAGGCAGCTAATGGTACTAACGCTCTTCACATCGCCTTCAAAATTCCCCCTGAGACTTGTTCAAGGCTCTGTGCGCTGAGTCAAGCTCTTTAAGGAGCTCTGGATCAAATGGAGCCTGTTGTTCCTAGGTGTGTTAGAGCTGAGGAAGACACCTTTGCAAAGTTCAGCTCCACGTTCAGACCTCTTCCGAGATCAAAATCTCCAAATCGCACCTCGCTCGAGTGCACGGTGCTTGTTCAGTCCACTGAAGTCAGCTGCCATCTGTGGCTGCCCTTGTCTAGAAATCCCCTGTCTGGAAATAGATGGGATTAATTTTGTTTTACTGGAAGTTTGTGAATTCTTTTTAGTTATGGATCTCACTATCCAAGGCAATTCCCAGTAAGTGCACAGAAGGATAATACCTTCATATGACTTTGGAAAAAAACCTGTTGGACCTGTTGGATTTTTTGTTTGTGTCAGGTTTTTTGTTGGTTTATTTTTTTGTTAGTTTGGTTTGATTTGGTTTACATACAATTACAGGAAACAAACCAGGAAACAAACAAAAAAACCAACCAACCAACCAACCAACCAAAAACCCCACCCTCATTCCTTTTTCTTTCTCAGGTTCTTTTGGAGAAAATAAAACAGAGTTTAAGGAAGCTAAACGGCTACACAAAAGGAGTATTTCAGGATAGAAAATACAATGTACTGTGGAGGGATTTGGTTCATCTATTCATTTAAAAATTATAGCATTAAAATGACTACTACTTCTGGTAATTTTTAGGATCTTCATAGCGAACCTCTCATTGCAGTATTATTTCCAGAATCAAAAAGAGAATGGAAATGCAGCATGTATTTTTTACCTATGTCTCAGATATAATCAGTATAATAATTTTTAATGTGACTAACTTCTTCCACTCAGTCAGAGCTTCATAACTCATGTGCAGAAGACATTTGTAAAGACTTGATGCTTTAAAAATGACAATTTGTTTCTTTAATGTAATTCACATTTCTGTAAAATTTGCTGCATCATTATATTCTGATGGTTGCAGCAGGAAGCAATAATCATGGCAAAAAGAGCTAACAGCCCAGGGAAAAATCCTTTTCTTATGATACACAGTGATTTTAGAATGATCTTTACAAACCACAAAGCCACTGAAACCTAAAATGTAGGTTCAGCCAGAGTACAAAAAAATGATTTAGCAGATTAACGTTTTTGAAGATGAGATCAATTAATGCAGTTTGTAACAGAAAATGTTTGCAAAAGTCTGCCACAACCTTTGAAATGTATCTGGGTTATGTATTTTGTACCATTGGTACCTAGACACAGCAAATTTTCTGCAGGCATCTCTAAGGGAGAATCAGGATGCTGCCATCTGAAAATGAGGCAAGCACCACCAGCTGATACAGCAAATGCCAAGTGGCCATTTAGCAGTGCCAGCTCATGATAGACTAACACAGAAAAACTACCTGCCCCCCCTTCTCCCTTTTGTACCTAAATCTTCAGGAAACTAAATCACTTCCTAAAAGCAGGGATGGAGAAAGCAGTCTATTATTCCCTGGCAGACCACAAAGGATTGCCCATATTGACAATCTGTTTTGTGTAGGCAGGCTGCAGAAGCAATAAATCCTATTAACCTGTTCAAAGTCAAATGAAGACATTTAGAAAACAGAACTGCTATTACATGCAGTGGTGAAAGAAGAGCATATCAAAGAAAGGTTAAATGGCTGCACCAGTATTAGATTATGCAGCTACAACTGTAAAATTCCTCCAAACCTTTCTATCACCTGCTCTTGCCCTTCAGGATATTAATTATATACCCTTCAGGCTAACTAGCTGACCATTCAAATATTATCTTCTATTCTGTCAATTTTCAAGATAAAAAATCAATTTCAGGCTAACAGGACTTCTGTGGAAAATGCTTATGTTATACTATGGTTTTGTTAGTGCACACTTCCTCTGTCCAAAACATATGCCATTTTGTGTGTACAGACCATTCTGGAGATTTACTGTAATTATGCCATGATGGGCTTATTGTTATGGATTCAGCAGCCTTTCTGCCTCTCTACCTGTTTTGTTCGAGAGCAGCTGCTAGCTTCAAGCTGTTGCCTGCTTCCAGCAGCAGAAGCTGAATGAAGGAGTGCTTTCCAGGGAAGACATGTTTTGAAACAGACATACTGACAATAAACTGGTTCACTGGGGAGGCATAACAGTGACTGGATAAAAGTTGAGTAATCATTCTATGATAATTTACTGAAACTGGGTGCAATTTGCTTTAAAATAGAAATTCCCTCTGCTGCTGATGTTGGACTTGGAGGACTTTTACTGATAAAAGGGTGGCATTTGCTTTTATGAAGTAGGTGATCTTTGGAGATTCATTAAATCTCATTATTTTTTCTTATGCATAAGTGACTGTTAATACTTATTCACTGAATGAGAGGAATGGGAATAATGGAGTTGTCTAAAGTAAGGCTTGACAGTGCTTCTCTTCCTCCAGCTCTCTCTGCTCATTGTGACTGAATACACTGAATTGAATTACTAAGGAAAGCCTTGATAATCTCTTGGGAAAATGGTGAGCTCTTCAGGTGAGGCTGCCCAGCATTGCCTTGATTTCTGTGCTGGTTTCAATCATGAATCAGATGTGTGCAGTCAGTCCAGCTCCTCCCAGAGCGGCTCTTCTGAGAGAGTGGGGAGGATGTGCTGAGGGATCCAACCCCTTGTCAGCAGCCACTTCCCAGAGCACTCCCAGGAAACAGGGCTAACTGAACAGTAGTTCACCTAAATGGAAGGTAGGAAATTGCATCCTAGTCCCAGATCTATTTTTCCTAATCTTTAGGCAAACAGTATGTGAAAAAGAAAACAGTTAAATAATCAGGTGCAAAACAATAGTGCAAAAATGTCAGAGATTTCTCTACCATGTTCTTGTTACAACCTTCTCGCTGGAAATGGCAGATATTAATATTTTATTGACTTGAACCTCTGGGGTAGATTCCAGATGTCACTACTTGATCATTGTGAACATACAAGGAAAAATAAATTCTGTCGTGGCAATGTTGAATTCCCATCTATGGAAACCATTGTTATCAGAAGACAAATGCTCCTGTGGCTTTGTAAATGCTTTTTTTTTTTCTCTGGTTGTGATTATGCACACACAACTGATCTGTCTGCAGAAAACATGGACATACAGAAGGAAAATAAAGCAGAGGAAAAGTCACAACATTTCATTATTAAATTGTGTACATTAAGAAATAGCTATTTCCTTTACTGTGCTCAGACCAGAACAGAGGCTGACAAAGCTCAAAGGTAGAGTTGAAAGAATGCTGCCTGTTGGGAAGAAACCTGCTCCAATGGTTTTGAAAACATAAGTCACTTTATGCCAGTCTGTTTCAAGCAGTTGGGTACTGCAAAACTGATGTCTCAATAGTGCTGCAGATTAGGTGAAAGGTGCTGCTCGGGGGCACACCTTGAAAGCCCCCCAAACACATGAGAAGTGCATGTATGTGCTCTCTACCTGCCCAGCCGGTGCTGAAGATAACATCTATTAAAGAAATTGTGAGAATTGGCTGATGTCTACTGAGAATATGAGCAAAGAACAGATAACCTCTGATTTCAAGGGAAAGTAATTTTCTTCAGTTAGATGGAACAATGACTTTTTTACTAAAGAATATTACCTGCCACTTAAAATCTAGGCTTCAGGTGGAAATTTCAGAAAATTTACAACAAAATGACTCAAATTTCAATTTCAGACTCTAGTTTCCTTAGAACTGCAGAAGTCAGAGAGCCAAGAATCCTTAGGGATTCTTATTATAGAGGATCTTTATTGCATGCATTGTTTCGTATGCTACATAAGCACTAAAAAATTAAGACACATGATAAGCTTTTCTCTCCCAGTACGAGGATTCCAATTCATGTTCCCTTCCTGAACTCCAAGGTCAGAGTCCACTGCATGACTCAAACACTAGCTGGACATCTAGATATCATTATTATTGCTAAATGTCCAGGGAACACTGACTCTAAGTGTGCAATTGCCATGACATTGTGAACATACAGAAGTGTATCTAGACATAGTATCAACTGAAATAACCTACAGACTGTCTTCTGACCTAGAGGCCAAATGGTATAGCACAGCTTATGTTCACACAAATAAGCTCTTTTTCTGCCTCAGAGCAAGAGCAGTTCCAAACTGGCTATCAGAGATGCTCCCTGGTTTATGCTACCTCTGTACCCATGGCCCAACAGAGCCTGGGACAGTGATAGTTGTCTGGGCTGAATGCATGACAGGGCCTTGAGCAAAAGTCAAACATTCTGAATAATCCTGCTGCAGTTTTTAGGATGAGCCCTGTCCTAGTATAAATGTACTATGAAATTCCAGAGCCCAAGCAGCCAGCCAAAAATATCTACCAGAAAACCAGGTGCTATGTTAAAGATCACTTGCCTGCACTTTAAATGAAGATCATGACACTGTTATGTTAAGACAAAACACTTCAGGGCTGATGCATTTTCAAAAGAATCCTGTTCCTTCAGAAAATTCCCAATTAGCTCTGATCCTGAGATTGCAAGAGAAACTTAAGTTATCAAAAATATTGTGAGCAGTTTTCTGACCCCAATACCTTGGCCTGATTCAGGCACTTTTTCCAAGGGTTCTAGGGTACACAGCTGCATGAAAGCAAGGTACTTTTTAATTTTTTTTTCTGGAAGGCAAAAGCCTTTTTATGTTGTCTGTGCTACAAAATGGCGAAAAATTTGGAGAATTCATAATGTCATATAATTGTTTTTATTGTACACACACTAAAGATCAGGGACATCTAAATACTTTCTACATTTTTATATTCCTTAGACACAGTTATTCTTTTTAGTGGGGTAGTTAGTTCTACCAGAAGCACTCAAATTGTATTATAGAATTTCAGGAATCTATCATTCCTGAATGATAGTGCCTTCAGGAATGCCTTCAATACAGGTTCAGTTACAGTTGCTGACATTGTTTATCTTTGGTGAATTTTACAGATCAGATTTTCAGAACCATGGTATTGTGACCAGAATAGTCATGACTAAAGCTGAAAAATAGTTCATTCTATGTTTTTGTAACACTATAGTTTTATGTGCTCAGTTCATCTTCTGCTCAGAAAGCTGTGCTAACAGCGCACAAAAATGAAACATGAAGAACACTACCTAAAGTATACCATTGAAGTTTCACTCCAAATTAAAGAAACAATCATTGTTCTGTCTTTTTCTGCTTTTTTTTTTTTTTTTTTTTTTTAATATATCTGTCTCTATAACGAAGTGAGGAAGTTGGCTGTATGTTTTATGACTCTCTATATTATATTCAGGAAAAAATGACCTTAACTCATGAGCTGAGTCCTTGTACTTCCAGAATTAGAGGGGCTTTTTCTGGGATATGAAGCAAAACGGCAAATGCCACTTTCATATAAAGCAGAACAAGACAGTACTGTAATAGCAGCAGGAGTACCAAACATGGAGACACCAAGTATAGCTGTACTGTGGATGGGGTTTTCTTTATTTCCAAGCAGCCTCCCTCATTTTTATTGTACCTTCAGAACCAGCTCAGGAATGGGGTTGGTGAACCTGGCAATTGACTATGAGTTTTCAGTATGAAGAGGTATTGCTTTTTGTTTAACTACATGCTGTAAAGGAATACTTATGATTATAAAAGCTTGTGCTACTTATTATTATTGCTGTTCTTCTCAGTACTATTTTTACATCTCAAACAAGTGTAATAAGCTTTTTCTACCTTGTAAATTCCTTTGTATAGAGAGAAAATCAAATGGACTAGGCTATTTATCCAGAATCTCTTCAGAGAGAGGTTCACCAAGACTAGGTTAAATAGACCCCAGTCCAATTCATATACCTGTGTATAGCTGGAACATGTTCACGTGCAGCTCTCATGCTATGACAGAGAAATAAAAACAGGACTATGCCAGAACCAGAACTGAGGAATAATTTAAATGCCAGCTGTGGGAGGCAGCAAGTCAGAAAGAAAGCATCACCAGTCAGCACAGCATCCCTCAGATCACACAGCCTCAGGACAGCCGTGAGCACTGAACCTGGGGATCCTTAATCCCATTGCTCTGTCAGATCACTACGGGGTCAGCCAGAATTCAGAGTCCCCTGTGTCAAGGAACACATATGAGGTGGTCAAAACAAATTCTCAGGAAAATTTCCCCTGGCCACAAAGTAATGAGTCCAGCGCTCAGCTCTTTGTTTTCATAATTCCAATCCCACTCAAAAAAAAAAAAAAAAAATCACATATGCTATTTGCCTTTGGTAGTGCAAGAACATCTGTGAGAAGCAGAACTGCTTCTTCCAGTCTCAGTTCATGCTGGTGCTGTTGCCTTTCTCTCCACCAGGGAAATAAACCTTTCAGAGACAATCCTGTTTGCCTTGGTTAGGGAAGACTATTTAAAGCTGACTTCTCTCTTCTGAGTTGGAGAAAACTTGTTTTCAGACAATTACATAGCTTAGCTTTATACAAATACAGCTCATTAAGAAGGGAAGTTTTTAGGGAAATGAATGAGTACAATTCTACTGACAAAGCAACCTACTCATTATGAAAAACGTTTATGCTTTGATGTGTAAAATTCAGTTTTCTGCAAGAAGTAGTGAAGAAATGCAGGTAAAATTTGATGGAAGCAATAACAGATAATACATACAGACATTAAAAAAATCTCTTACAGAAATCGCTCAAAATACTAATGACATATGCTTTAGCATTATTATCAAGCACAGAAACAGCAATATACTGTGCTCTGAGCCAATGTCAAAGATGCCTGAACCTGATGCCTGTCTGCTAATATGGCAAGTCCGTGTTATTAACACTTTACAATGATTCACACCCTCTTCACATTGTGCTGATTTTGCCCAGTCCTGCAATGAAAAAAAGACTTTCTAAAGTACCAATCTATATCATTAAGAATCAATTTTCTTTCAACTGCTGTATTGCCCTAGAAAAGAACTTTGCCTTAATTAAATAATGTTATTTTTCTCCATTAGGTTCAAAGAGTCACAGCTTAATTACATGAGCTCTTATCTCCTTACTTACATATAAATATTCTCACCACTCTAAAAGCACAGGAAGAGACAACTGATGTGCAAAGGAGGAGAAGTATGAGTATTAGCATGTAGAAAGGGTGGTGCCTGTTGACAGAAGAGAGGTGCAGGAACAAAGTTATCAAGGACAAATCTAAGAATGGGCTTTTATGTGCAAGATGCACTTCCTGCACAATTGAAAACCTTTATATTGGGTAAAAAGGACTGGAAAATTAAGAACACAGCATTAGGTTTACTGCTGCATTTGATGTTTTGCAAGAGCTTTGTTGCATTTTGTTTTTTCCCAGCATATCACACTGTATGAATTTTGAGCAGAAGAATGGAATATGCTGGTTTATTGGCAGAACACAAGGGCTACATCAATAGTTACTCTTCCTAAAAGATTAATATTATCCATCTGAGCACATTGAAGGCTGTTACTACAGTACAAGTTTTCAGAATATTCCTTTGCAGCTCTGTCAAAGGGACCTGCCTGTTTAATTTTAGAATCTCAGCTTACACTATCCAGGGCAAACCTCTGCCTTGTTTCCACTCATGAATATTTTGGGACACACGGAAACACTCTTTTGCTGTTTGCCTCATTCTTAATGACATTATTAGTTAGGCAGCTTTTATTTTCCATGCATTCCTGTGGCTACTTTCCACATCTCCCCTGCCTTTGCTGTTTTGCCTCTCCTTGTATTATGCAGTCTGTCCTGCTGATACATCGGCTGCCCAATTCTTTCAGTCTTACTCTATAATTTTCTGGTGTACCTGGAGGAACTTCTGGCTTTTTTCTCTGCTCAGGTATTAGCAATATCTTCCCAATAAAAATAAAATCAAAACCATAAGGAGAAAAAAAAGAGATCAAATGTACTTCCCTAGCAGAAGGCTTGTTTTCTCTTTCTGCTCTAAATGGCAGAGATTTACAAGCTCTCTCTTTAACTTTTGGTGTCATACTTATACCCTCTTGATGTCTCACTCTGTGAGTCTCAGCTTCTGAGGAGCATCCTGCCTCTCCTCCTGTGCCATGTCTTCTCCTTGCTCCTGAAAATGCCCACTACTGAGATTATTTTCCACCTCTTGCTTTAAAACCTCTGTTTCTTCTCCTTAGTTTCATCCAGTGAAATTCAACTACTTAATTCTCTTGCAAGACTCTCTGTGGCCTGTCCCACCTGGCTTGTCCCCTCCTGTCAGTATGAGAGTGTCCTGCTAATGAGACGCCAGCTTCTTGTCAGCTCAGTCCTAAATTTCAAACTTTCACACTTCTGTCTTTTGCTGCTTTTTAGGATAATTTTCAGAAGTTTATTCATTCTGAAACGTAGGACTTTTTTATCATGCCTACGAGAAAGCTGACAATGGTCAAACAGGAGGTCCAATGAAACTTCAAACTAATATTCCCTCTCTGTCTTCCTGTCTTTTCCTCCTTTCCTTTCCATATGGGCTGGCTGGCCTGTTTTATACTTCAAAGTTTAGTTCTTTTGGATGGGAACCACTGCTTTTTTTCCCGATCATATTTCCTCAGCAATGTTGAGGGCCTTTAAGTGTTAGACTCTGAGTAACGTATTTGAGCACGGAGGTCTAAAACACAGGTAGAGAGTTCAGTAAATATATTCTTGTAAAAGTACACTTTTACTGAGTACTCCTATCTCTCCACCCGGGCATGAAAGTATTTAATGCCACCTGTGCTATGTAAACATTAAAGATTTTAAGACTATCCTATTCTAATTATTAATCCTTGAGAGAAGCAGGGAACATTAATGCTATTTTACTCTTCTGAGTGCTTAAATACATATGCAGACCACCTTTCCATAATATTGGATTACCTGCAATGTTTAATGGAATTGTCCTGGCAGCATCTTTCTGAAATATTTAAGAACCACTGTTTGTATAGTACAGACAATAATTGGCATGAATTAAGCACCCTGACAGAGGTCTTATGGTAAGTCTGCAGCAGAGCAGAGATTTTGATGCTGGTGTCCCAACTTCATAGCTGTACTATTGCATCTTAATAATGCAGTTATGCTTCATGATGTTTTAAATCAACCTGACAGCATCAGGGCTTGAAAGGTATTGTGCATGATGCAGACTTTGCAGAAATCCAAACACTATACATTTACCGTAAATACTACGGATGGGTAATTACATATTACAGATTTTGAAGCATGAAATAATAATTTTAATGACTGTATGAAGCATATACTCAAGCACAAATACAGGAAGGAACAAAAAGAAATTCAGACTAATATATAGCACATAAAAGTCAGTGGACAGGATCACTTTGAAAATGGTCAATACTTTTATGTAAGAGTTTACTTATGGTTTTATTTATTCGGTATGTAAATTACCATCAATAATGCAGATGCAGTACATAAGAAATGCCTTTCTTCCACTTGTTTTACTGGAATAATATTAAACAGTTCATCTTTTCGAGGGCTATATAGCTAAAACCCAAACTGGCTAAGGTGATGCCTTCACATTAGTCATATTCCCATAACTCAGGCACTTATCTCCACCAAAATCAATAGATTTTTGAGTGTGCGAGAAGTAAAAGACAAGCATACTAAATACTTTTAATCCTGTGTTGGCAAATAGATTTGTAATTCTGTTACACTTATCTCCAAGGCTGATCTCTAATTTGCATCTTTTCAAAGTTTTGATCTACAAATGGGTTTTAATTTGTTGACTTTTTCAAGAACAGACTTGTGGAAGTGAGGGCAGGTCATGCATAATCAAAGAGTAAAACAAAGACAAACGAAAGATGCAGAGAATCTGAGCTCAATTTCTGTATGAAATGCAATTAACATTATAATTTCCTTGTACCACACAAAGACCTTCCTGTACTGGGTGTCCTGCACATTTAGGGGCTTTTTGAAAGATTCAAGAGATCTCTATCTAGGCAAATGGTACAGAGTCTTATGAAATGAGAAACATGAGAAACATGAAAAATTTAGGCATGCTTTTCTCTCTCTTCTGCACTGGAAAGAGGCACAGAGAGATGAAATGGTTTCAGAAGAACACAGTGATAGATCTTGAAGCAGAACCCTCTGACCTGAACCGCAGCTCAGGGCCTGAACTGAAAAGCCTTTCACCTTCTCTTAGGAGACAAGAGTTCAATGAACTGTGGAAATGAATAAAATTGTACATAGGCTCTGTAGGTAGAATTAGACATTGATATGTGTGAGTGCTTGAGAAATTGCTTCCAGTGCTGCCAGTTTATGAGAAATTTTCAGCTGTGTGACAAAAGGCTAGGATGCAAATGCTATTTACATGCAGAGCCAATGACTACCTTAAGCCCTGACACCACATGCCAAGATTAACAGTGGTGTATGACCTGCACTGTGTCCCTCCCAAGCACTGCCCTCCCCATGGTGAAGTGGCAACTATACCTCCTATTGTTTAGAGGTGGGAAGTTTCAGTCAGACTCCCCCCTGCAGACACCATACAAAATGCAGCTCAAATAGCTGCAAATCAAATCCCCATTAGTACCACTGACCTCATTCTTTACCTGGAATAATTCTCTCCAGAGATCAGTCATTTAAGTATATCTATCCTTGATAACCCAGTAGGGCTGAAAATGAAATAGCTTCTCTAATGCAAGCAACAAGAATCAATAGCCTTTAAACACACAAGGACACTTTATTGTCTGAAGCATATGAGTATATGAGTCATGCCATCACTTGACCAGTTCATTTTTGTAATTTGTGGACATAAGGTGAGGCAGAATTGTGGTCATTGCAGAGCATATTGGATGGATCAGATGCTCAAGACTTGGGAGCTCTGTAAATGAGACTTCTCTGGGAAAGAAGTGCCTGCTGGAGAGTATGTGAGCGCAGGCTACATTAAGGGTTAGCTCTTTCCAACAAGAATATTCAATTAGTTGTGGCAAAAACTATGCATTTTTTCGGCATTTTTCAGCAAACATTTAAATAGCTGTTGTTGTCAAAGTGTGATGAAGCTAAGATCTCACCTTTGCAGACTAAGCTATGATATTGATCAAGAATTGGGGAGGGCAGGAAATGAGGGTGTTATTCCATGGAAATACAGAATCACAGATTCACAGAACTGTTAGAGTAGGAAGGGATCTCTGGAAATCATCTAGTCCAACTCCACTGACAATGCAATTCCATAGGAATTCCACTGATTGACACAAAGAAAAGAAAAGAAAAGGGGGAGGTATATATTAGAAGGGGGTCTTAGGTGATTTGGAAAGTCTGTACCTCTCAAGTACCTCAGCCAATGGAGAAAGATAGAGGGAAATGGGGCTGGGAAATGAAAATAAAAAGGAGGCTGAGTCCTCTAACAATTTGAGAGACCCCATGGGAACTGCCCATGACCTGTCCCTTTATTCAAATAAAATAACAGGACTCCTCTGTCTCCTTTTTATATAAACCTCTGGTATTTGTGAATTAATTTTCCTGACACAAACAGTCTCTGTTCTTCTTACTTTGTGTTATATGCCACTGAGCTTTACCAGTTAATTCCTCTGTTTCCCATTTAATCACATTTCATATGAATTTACACTAGCATTTCTAATAGAAAAAAATAGCCACAATGGGAAATGTGAAAGTTATGTCAACAGTAGTCAAGCACAAGGTTTGTAAAATTGACCCATACTTATGCTGTGCAGCTTTTTACCTGTGATAACCACATTTGGAGTAACATGAATGGGAATATATCACAGATGTATTTAGCTACAGCTAGCAGATTACTAATGGCTTGTTATTTTGAACCATTATTCTGACTTGAAAAGAATGAGCTTATCCAAAACCACAGCTCTATTTAAACACAGACACACAAAAAACCTTGTTGAATCAGGAACAGAACTGAGCTTGAACTACATATATCTTGAGTTTCTTGTTCATCATTCATTAAATAAAAAAAAAAAAAGGCAGAAAAAATAGCCTGGTTATCTGTTTTTGAAGGCTTGAGGGTAGGAGGTCTCTGCAGAGGCATCTGGGCAGGCTGAATCAATGGGCCAAAGCCAATCGTATGAAGTTCAACAAGGCCAAGTGCCAGGACCTGCGCTTGGGTCACAACAACATAGGCACTGGCACAGGCTGGGGGCAGAGTGTCTGGAAAGCTGCCTGTTGGAAAAGGATCTGGGGGTGCTGGGCAACACTGAATGAACAGCAGCCAGCGTGTGCCCATGTGGCCAAGGAGGCCACTGGCATCCTGGTCTGGATGAAGTCCAGGGACTTGCACCAGGGAAAATCTGTGTTGGATATTAAGAAAAAAATTATTCGCCAAAAGGTTTGCCAAGCACTTGAACAGACTGCCCAGGGCAATGGTGGAGTTGGCTTCCTTGGAGGTATTAAAATATGTGCAGATGAGTTGCTTAAGTGCAGGCTTTAGTGTTGGATTTGGCAGTCCTGGATTAAGGGGGGGGCTTGATGATCTTGGAGGTCTTTTCCAACCAAAATTATTCTATGAAGCTATAATTCCACAAGTCAAGTTTGAGTGATATAAAATTGTGGGGAATAGATAAATGGAAAAGTCACCCACTTTTTGGATAGCTGTGAGCTCCATTATACATTTTTTGCCCCAAGCAAACAGTTTTCATCCCTTATAAATTTTCTGCAGTGCAACAGTGGATTCTTGTACTCCTATAAAAGATTTAAGGTCTTGGGTTTTGATTTTCATATAAGCGTAACTTTTTCAGGAGGGGAGGGGAGGGGAGGGAAAACCCCTCCCATTGTAGTCTAGTGTCAATTAATACAGTTAAAAACAAATTGATGAGTTTGAGTCCTATGAACTGATCAGGGAATCTATTTTTACTGTTGGTTTGTCTTTTATATTCAATTTCGTATTTAATTTGGCTTTCACAAAAATAGCTGTAACTTGTTATTATGTCAAAACTTATATATTACAGTATCAAGAAAACAGAGTGTGCCATGTCAGTAGTTCTTAGATAATAAATATGTATGTTGGAAATTTTTGCATGCAGCTGTCTTGAACTGGCTGAATGACAACTGAGTTTCATAACTAAACTAAGACCTAAAGCCAGGGTTTGTGGTGAATGCCACAACCATCCACTATTCCAGTAAAGACAAGAAGAAATCCTGAAAAGGTGGTGGAATTGAAGTTATTTGTGAACACTTACTGCAAGGAAGATCTGAAGAGAGCTGTGAGCCACTTCGATATACTGATATTCAAGGAAACACCCCGAGACAGTGATATAACGATGATCCTCTGGTGCCCAGTCCGGCGCTGGGGTTACTGAGGTCACGGTGCAGCCTGGCCCATTCTCCATCCACCAGGAACGGTGCATTGAGATGTTAAAGGTCAGAATGAGATCTGTTTCCTGCAGAAGAACAAGAGAAGAATTTATGTGTGGGGATGGTACTCTGGTATCCAATGCCTCAGCAAGGGATTTCACAGCATGCATAAAGAAGCAAAGAGCTGCAATAAAACTGCGCCGTCACTTGAAAGTTAGTGGAGCTTGCCTGTTGCAAGCAGAAGTAGCTGTACCTTGTCAGGCAGAAATGCTTTGGAGCAGAAAAATAATCCTGCAAGCCAGGATCTGTTCCTAGAGATCACGGCAACGTAGACTATAGCACCCATTTCTGCTGATTGCCCATTTTCCAGTGGATACCATAAGGATTGATGGTCCATGTTTTGTTGGTCTGATGTACCAACTTATGCAAAAATCCCACAGAAACAAGACTTCATACACTTTAATATACACACACCATCTGCAGGGAGATTTTTCTCATGGACCCAGCCAAGGAGACCTATGGTAGCTCTATTGAAATATTGGAGAAAATTGAAGAATCCTGTGTATTTGCTTGCAGGCAAATCTCTTTACAATGCCTCTCTCTTATTTCTAATTTCCTTGGATTCTGTGAGGAAATAGTGAGGGTTGCCTTGTCTAAAGACTACTGGACAAGGTAAGAAAGAGGGGCAGATGTGTGCAACCTTTGACTCCCATACAGCTAGTGTGATGGAATAACTAGTCAGCCATGCCTTCCATTAGGACTGCATTTATAAATAGTTCATAAAGGATTAATAAATTATTAATACACATAATAAACAATACTACGGATATTACTTTCATAAATTATATGTGGTTGCACATTACTTGATGGTGTTACACATAGCTATAACAAAACTATGAACTCTGTGGATTCTGTAATAGCCTACAGTGTTTACCAACATTTTATAAATAATTTATAACTGTAACCTCATTGTAAAGTGTGACTATCTAGTCTGTGTGCACATGTGCTCAGTCACGCAAAAAAAAATTGCTTTTAAGTAATGTCTTTGCAGAGCCAAACTCTCCCCACACCTAACCTACATTTTTTCCAGCCTGTTGATGTCATTAATAATTAAGATTCTCATAAAGATTTTAAAATGTAACTATTTAATTAGGCTTACCGTGCCAAAAATAATAGAATGCTATTCTGTAGCAGATAAGTTGTATTCACATTTCTCTCCCTTCAAAAGAGCCGTTTTTTCAGTCTCACTTATTTCACCTTTTTGCACTAACTTATGAAGAGGTAACTCCATCCAGAGAGGCTTTGGATAATGTCACATGTCAATCAATCTGTGATTGTGATAGTGGGGCCTGGGAAAATATTAAAATAGACTCTGAAATGGTAGGCTTTGTGCTTTTCCCAGATCACTGCACCTGCGTAAGCAACATGATAAATGATATAATTGTTAGTTGTGATGATTGTTTAGTAATTAAATATAATTATTATATAACCATAGGAAGAATAGTGAGAAAGTATGTTAAAAATTCAAAGGGGGCTAAACTTAGCTGAAATCTATGTATACAATAGAACAATATAAGTTTAATAATTAACATGAAAGTTATATAACTATAGAATATAAAAACATGTTCATCTCGGCTGTATGGTCGGAGTCAGATTTGGGTTCATACCCCTGGCACCCAGAGCTCTTCAATAAAAGCACCCATATAATCACTTCTCGTGGTTATGTGACTCAATCACGCTAACAATTGCACTTGACGCTGCAATGTAGCCTAATTTTTTTTCTCTGATTTACAGTTTGTACCAAAAGTATGATTTTTAAAAAAAAAAAAATCAATCGCTACCCTGCATAAGCACACACAGCTATCAGATGGCAGGAAGGAACCTAAATATGTTTGCAATGAATAATTACCCTTCAGTGCCACAACAGTCCAATCCAGCAAATAATGAGCTGTATGAGAAAATTTAAAATGCTTCATATTAATTTAATCATACAACTAAGTTAAAGCATGTTATAGTTTCAATCAAAGCTACAACAAACATTTTCATAAACAATGCAAATTGTGCCCAAATATATATATATTGATGTATGGTTATAAATCTTCATCTCCAAAAACCATCTCTTTTCTCTGGATCCTTCCCTACTAAAGCTATAGACACTGGAAAGTGTCTGCCATGTGTTTCTTGGAAATGGGAATTTTTACCTTTCACCCAAGCCAGAAGATTATTTTTCTTTCTGAAGGCTGCTACATCCCCTCAAGTAAAACACTGTTTTTCTCACTTGGTGTAAGTAGTTGTAGAATGGACATCTTTGGAGTAACTTTGCTTAAAGTAATAGATTTATTCCTAAATGACTGAAACTGGAATTCATCATGTTGTTGTCAAAAGAAAAATTCAGCCATTCTAGTTACCATGGAAAATTCGAAACCTCTAGTCTCCTATCAGAGATGCAGCACAAATGAATAGGACTCGTCTGTTTCTATTTTAGCATTTGCAATACCTTGAGAAGAATCACGATTGACTAAATATATTTTACAAAGTATAGACTAGGGATTAAAAATGTATTCATTGAAAAAGAAAGGGATAAACTGGCTTGCAGGAGCTGAGTATGTTATGCATCTGTCAGATGAAGTGAAAATGGATCAAAACTGGGCTCTGTGCGTAGAATATAACTTCTCTTGGGGCAGCTATTTTTCTTACCACAGATACAATAATCAAAAACTTTATTAGTTAAAAGCACAAGTAAATTTCCAAATTACATGGGAAATATAATTACACATTAAAATATTTAAGATTACATATGTAAACAGAAATTTTACAAAATCTAGCTTTCTTCCATCCCTGAATTTGTCCTCAGATGATTTTTTGAAATATTTACACTATTCCTTTGCATTCAAATAATCTTTTGGCAGTTAAGTAATATAATAATAATTAATAATAATAATAATAATAATAATAATAATAATAATAATAATAATAATTTTACTGCAAGTCACAGCTTCAAATCTTAAAGAACTTTGAATCATGTGATTGAGAAGGCCTTCAAAAAGCAGTTGTTACTTTTGTTATGTACTGAGTCTGTGAAGAAAAAAGGTCATCTTCAAAGACCAAAACAATAAAACATGAAATCAGGTTGCGTAAGATTAGACACCATTCCTGTCTCAGGCCCAACTTGGATGGATTAAGAATGACAATGAAATAAAATCTTGAGAAGTCAACATGTAAGTCAGACCTCACAAATGTCTATCCCCAAAATATCTGGGATCAGAATAAGTATAGAAGGAGCCTATTAAGTACAAAGCTGCTGCACAGCTAAATCTCAGGTATAAATTGTTATGTTGTGCTTTGAACTTGCCTATAACTTTCAAGCCATGTCCCCTTTCATGCAACCATATTAGGAGAGCAGTTCATGTTGCTCAGTACTAAAGGTCACCCAGCTTATGAAAAAGTTTTTCTTAGGGAGAAAACACTTAAGGAATTGAATCCCCTTTTAGAACTGTGGAATCTAAGAAGGGGATGATGTATCTATCATTAACATCTCTTCTACTGACAGCATTTAGAACTATTTTTGGACAAACTCTGCTTGCCATTTACTTTGTTCACTGCTTGAATACAGTTTTAGTGGACATAGACAAAGTCTACAATGGAAGCTAGGGATTTATTATGCTCTCTAAGTGTATTTGCCGTCTGTTTCCCTTTCAACATCTGTGGCTCAAACTTTGTTCAGGGAAATGCAGAGAAATGGTCTGATAAGCCTTGAAGCTATGAAAACTAACAAGAATTGTTGATACACATTGGGCAAGCCAATATGTTGTTGTTCAAAGTCTGTATGTCAAGGAAGATTTCATTATCCTAAATTCAACAAACAGCTGCTTCCTTTGTAGACACAGAAATACATCTGTAAGGGCTTTACTGCTGATCACTGTGCTGCTTTTGTAAATTCTGCTAGTGTTTGTAAAGCTTTTTAGTGAAAATTGGCACATTAAAGTAGACTTTGATACTCATCAAGAAAAAAGCCCAAAGGAAAACATTTTGTAGGACATCTTTGCTGACATTCTGAAGATGCGTTGATAGTTGCAGTGGTCAGGAAAAGTACTGCTAGATTAGACAAATCTTGAAGTTTGGAGATCTCAGAGACTCAGATTTCTGAGATTAGGATATGAGACATCTTCAAATTACGTCTGTAATTTTATTTCAGCTTAGTTGGTAAAAGTTGAGCTCTGATGGTCTGGTGCCTACGTTTAATACAGTAGATGTCAACATTTTCGGGGGTCAACTGTACAGTACATAACATTTTCTGGCTGAGGAGAGCTGATAACAGAACATGGCAACATAAAGCTTTGTAAAAGCTGCCCGAAAAAGAATAAAAGCTTCTTTGTAATCAGCCACAGCAGGAGGAGAGCAGTGCTTAAAAGGAAGACAGCTCTTTGTGTATTGTATTAGTACTAGCACATATTAGTAAGTGTCCTGTCTCTTTACAGAAATCAAAATATATTCCTGCTTCAATGATTTTTGTTGGTTGCACCTCAGAGAAGCTAATTCCAAACAGTGCCATGAGAAAAAAGAGGCAGGAGTGGTTCAGGGTCATTCTCCTTGAAAGTCTAGGAGATCTCCCCGTCTCAGGGAAGTTGAATTGTACTGATTTCAGTGGTTGTGGCTTGCTGTGTCATGGGAAATGATTTCTTCTACTTTTCTAATTAGGAAATGCTGAAATCTGTGCCAACCTGCCAAGCTTCTGCACATCTTTTGTGGAATACAACAGTTTAACCACTTGCTCCATTTATCAAACTCAAACTAGCAAGAACCGGCTGCTTGGAGAGTGAACAATCACACAAGGTTTCAGTGATAAAAGATCAGGGTCCGAAAGCATTTGTAGTTCTGGATGCCTAGGATGCACCAAGGCCTCTACAGGCTTTTTTTTTTCCTTCTGTTATCTCACTTTTGCACTAAAACTAACTCCCACCAGGCAGTACCATTTTCTCATGCAAGCAGACTTTTTCCTGTCTAAAGAAAATCTCTCCTCACTGAAGAACCAAAATAGAGCTTGTCAGCTCTGTGGTTTTTTTTTTGTTTTCTTTTGTTTTCTTTTAAATGCAAAGTTTATATATAGAAAATAATTATTGTATAAATCTGTAGGGAAAATGGATATTTAAAGATTATTTTTTTCTATTTCGTTGCATCTGATTTGGGTGTTTTCCTCTCTAATTTTTGTATATATGTGATGTTTTCCCTTTAATTTGATTTTTTTTCAGTAACCTGGAATTCCCTCCTTTAATTTCCTCTTGTAAAACCATTTTGCACTAATATAATTGAAAATTGGTTACAGAATCTGATGTACCTATGTGTCATTAATCAGATAAGGTTTAACCAGTTTGAATACACCTGACTGATATACTTTTGAAGCTCATCAATGAAAAATGGCAAAAATTGTCCCCCTGATAGCTTTTCTCAGTATTCTATTTCTCAGTTAAAAATGCTACAAATATATTTTAAGTGATTTCCAGTATACCAACGTATTTTCGAAGGATTTAATTATAAAGTTCCCAGCATGAAAGACATGACTCAGATGTCCTGATTTTCTTCTCTAAAATGAAACTAGAATATTATATTTATAAAATACTATAAATAATCCTCAAAAAGCATGGGCACTACTATAGAGAGCTTGACATTGTCAATTATTATTCTGTTGTATCATACATGTCAATTATCTTCTGAAATTAGTAAAGCTACAATTAATGTTATATTAATTTAGATCTCCATATTTTTCTAGTAGTTTAATATGTACATTGAAAAATCTAAAAAAATAATCTGCTCTGTTTCTACTCATTAAAAAAAAAAGACACCTGCTAGGCTCCAGAATAATAATTTAATTAGATCAGTGGCATCAACATTTTTTATTAACATAATTCTTCAAATAAATTCTATCTATTTAGTTCTTCAGTTAAAATACAATGAAAAAGGAAGTAGAAACTTCAGCTTTTATTGCTAGGTAAACATGATTATTCTGCTCCATGAATATTACTCTTCCATGAATTTTTTTTCATATGTAAACTGAATTTTTTTAGAATGTTCTTAACTAAGAGCCATTGATTTTTTCCTTGTACAGAACATGCAAATTTAGCCCTACACAGTAGTCCAATGTCATTTATCACGGGGACTAGGAAGTTGCAGTCAAATATAAATTTTAATTAAGCTATTATACACATTTACTGAAGATCCTGAGAAGCATAATTTTTGTAATTCCTTGGAAAATTACTTTCTGGAGGATGTAAGCTTGTGCAGAGATAAAACACACTGAAATGGAAAGCTAACTATAGGCACTCACATCCCACAGTAGCAGCTAACTAACTCTGTCGAATCTTATTTATGTCACACTGTGCAGTAATCAAGGCTATCATTCTGGAATTGAGAAAATTTGTTTAAGGAAATTGAGTTAAATATAATACATTGTTCTGACAAATTGCAATTCTCTGACAAAGACATCTTATACCCAAGTTCTGATAATGTGAGTGTACAGGGGACAGTTTTCCAGGTGATCAACATGGTTCTCTCCTTGGGAATACCAGATCTCATCTGTGTCCCATGGAACAAAACTGGCAAATAATTTTATGATTAAACTAAAATCAGTATGGTTCTGGGTTGCTTTCAGAAGGAAAGTGAATGTTCTGGTAGGTTTCCAAACCCTGGTTATTAATACTGAGCTGAAAATGCATGGTTATGCCACTTTCACAATATCTTAGTACCAGTTTTTTATGAGTAAGGCATAATGCTTCTAAAGATGCTTATTTCATTATTCTCCTGGGACTGTTTTTTTCCCCCTTTGTTTTTAAACAGTAAAGGAAGTATGTCTCTCTCTTGGTTTACCTGGGCAAATACACAGATCAATAGTGCTTAGAATTTTCAGACATAAATATACATAACCTCTTAATTCTAAATAAAACCCCTCTAAGTGCAAGTGTTGCCTATGAAAGACAAAAACTTTCCAAACAATATTAAGAGTGATAATGTGAAAAGCAGATCTTCAATGCAAGATTTCAGGTGCACAAATATGGCTCTGCACATGAATACATTTGATTTACTACAAATTTTATAAGGTTATCTAGTGCATCCAATAACAGAGTAGTTGCCCCAGCCTTTAGTCTGTCCCTTGGAGTTGTTCCAGGGTCTTTTTTGCCCTATTTCTTGCTATGTCTTCTGAGTTCTAGTGCAAAACAGAGTGTTCCTAGAATTTGTCTTCTTGAGAATAAGACTAAACAGAATTTCAGGAATGTCTTAGAAAGGGTTAGCTTATTGTTCTAGATGTGAGAGAAAGGGCGGGAAAAGTACTGCAAGCTATATAACCATCTATTAACAGTCTACAAAGCTACAAGTATATGAAAAATATATAAAAAGAAAAAAATTTTAGGCATTGCAAGGATGTCTTATACTTGGATTGTATCCAAAAGACTATGCAAACCTTCCACTGAGCTGGAATCATCATTCTGAAGGCTGAATAAAGAAAGGTCTAGGCCTTGATTAAAATTGCAGCATGAAATTAATATCTTTAAAATTCTTTTCTTTTTTAGAATAAATGGTTTACCAAGTTATCAAACCACCCCAAAAATACTTTGCTTGATCATCTCTGTCCATGGAAAAAATTTTAGCATGGCCCAACATTTAGTAGGGAAGGATGCAGAAGTGTATGATGTAGAACTTAAACATCAGAAAATTGATAGAATGTATGCAGAAAGACATTCCAGCGGATGCAGTTTGTTCACTGTTCTCTGGTGTTGGTTATTATTTAGTGCTAGGTACTGTAAAACAAAATGCATGGGTACAGTGATAAATTTATGTTTTCTGTTTCATATTTTTTAAATTATCTTTTAAAATGTAAATAATTATCTAGTAGTGTGTGCAGAAAACAGTAAGAAGACTTTGGATAGAGCTCTAAAACCACAAAAATGGTGCTGCTATCCCAAAAATGTTGTTACTATACCAAAAGTAGTGTTAGGAAACCTGAAATTATTGTAACACAGGTGGGGTTCATGAAGTACCAGGCTGAGGAGAAATACATGTTGTGTACCTTGTGCTCTAAAGCCCAAGCATTTCTAGTCAGTGGTGATTTTTTAAGCATTAAGATCTCAGAATGAATAAAATGAAGCCTAGATTAGTCAGAAAATTTCTAAAAAAGAATGTGGAGTAATCTTTCTCAGTTTGATTCACATCTATTCCAAAACTAATGTTTTCTAAAGGATTTACTTCTGTGGAGAGGTTGCAATGAGCTAAAGCATCAATTAAAAAAGCATAGCATATTCTCACAACCCATTTGCATTCTCAGTGCAAAATAAAATATCCTGATTTAAATGGTTTGAATTCCTCTGAAGTCAGTAGAAAGGACCTGGTTGTAACAGAGTGGTAAATATTCCTGAAGGACTCTGGAAAGCTTGTTTTGAAACCTAGATGCTGAGCAGCACAGAGTGATTATCAGAAAGCACAGAAGGAGAAGTGTGGGCTCTCTCCACATAGCCCTTGGGCACTGTTGAAGAAATGATGTGGAATAACTGCACAGCATCAACTACTTCAGGCTCTTTCACTATAACTTACTCCACTACTGACCTGGCTGACAGATGTCATCAGCCACAGTATTAGATTCAGATCTGAAGCTGTGCAACATTCACGTACCTCGCAAATTTGGGCCAGGAAAAGAAAAGTAAGATCTCTGCAGGAACACTGATACATGCCCAGCATGATGTGCACAAAGCCTGCATGTAGCAGTCTCTATTGCAATACTGCTGAATATCTAAGGTTTCTGACCATTAGTTTAGCACATTTTACTCCTCAGTACAACTTTCACCAATTTTAAGGAATTGCACAGCTGCAATCCATCACATGACATGGGAAAACCTGTGTCACAGTTCTCAATGCTTTCAATGGATGGCAAGAGCTACTTTTGCCCTAGCTATACCTACCCTATAGACTTTAAAAAACGCCTTCAGCTCCTGTCTGAAGGATCCTATTTGATTTTTTAAATGAAAAGATATCTGTCACAGGAACATGTTACATGGCTCTGATAAACTTCAGTTCATAAAGTGTTTACTCATGTCCTTGTAGGTGATGATGGTTATTATTAGAATACCTAAGGCTATATCAGATTTGATAAATCAACCTCTTTTCAATTTACATGAACTAATTAATTTAGCAGTAGGTGAAATTGCTCTCTCTTTTTGTGGTGTGATATCATGTCACTCAACATGGACCACAGATTAGTTTTATTAAAACTAATTTGACTATCCAATATTGTCATTTAAGCACAGAAATAAGAAGATCCAAATTACCTTGAACACAGAGAGAATTACGGATGTTTCATACATTGGCTGCTTCCTGTGTTTGAAAATTATTTTAACTAATTTTAAGAAATAATGTACACAATTGCTCCTGTCCTGAAGCTGATAATTATTTTTCAGGATTTTTGTTGTTGTTGTTGTTGTTTTTTTTTTTGTTTTGTTTTGTTATTAATCTGTGTGTTGGAAAAAGTTTTGAATAATAAGACTACTATGGATGAAATCCATTTTTAGCTAGTTTTTGCTTTCAAAATGAAAAGACCAAGAAAATTAAATACACTGTGGAAAATGTTTTTCAACATTTTCATTGTAAAATGTTACAGTTTTCCAAACTTGAGGTGCCTAGGCTGCATTTGAAAACTCGAAAATATTAGCAGTCCCACATATCCAGTGGAGAGGATGTAGTTCAAATCTTTGAATCAGAAATTAAAAATAAGCTATTCATAAACTTCTCTTCTGACATCAAAAGTCTTATGGAAACAGATGAAAAGAAACTTAATCACCTATATTAATAAACAAACTAATCTCCAACAAGCTCATGTTAGCAAAACTTTTCAGGTGGGTGTCCTTTCCTCTAGTGACCTGCTGCTGCGATGTGACAATTCCACCACTGCAGTAAACCACAGCCTCCTAAGGACAATTCAAAGCCATTTAAAAAGACTCAGTGCATAACTCTGGATAAATGCATGGGTTTTATTACATTTTCAAAAGCACCCCCTAAGGAATAATCTTATGATACCATGCTAGAAATTTTTGCTAGTATGCAGGAAAGTATCTCATGTACTGCAAAAGAAACTGCAGCAATTTAAGCCAGTTAAGTGCTAATCCACAGATGGATAGCATGTCTCTCTTTTACCTGTTGTCTGTGTGGCGTGTAATGCTGCTAAAGCCTAAGAGGACTGCTTGCTTATATAAGAATATTTGTGTTCTTATATATAATGCAAGAACACCTAAATTAAGATGGCAAAGTCAGCTCAACAAAAAGATACATTTTTAGTCTAATCTTATACTTAGCACCAGTTTGCACCATATAGAACTATATTTACAGTATACATAAGATGTAGGAAAAATATGCAGATCAAGTGTGTGGGGTTACAGTTTTGAACTGATGGTATTATTAGGTGGTAAAAAGTAATTTTCCGGATATCACCCTCTTTCTTTCTAAAACTCTTTACATGTGCTTTTGTTTCCCATTATTTAAGACTCTTTTCTCTTTGATTCAAATATTTTCATCTGACATTTTGTAGAAGATATAGAAGATAGAGAGTAGAAGATATGTTATTTAATGACAAAGCAAATGCTGTTTGGTCTTGTATTTTCCAGGGTGGCTTTTCAGAAACTTTATTCTATTTTTAAGAGCTAATTTAAAATTTATATAAAGAGAAATTACATGGACTGATTAAAATCTAATCAAACTGCTTTTTACTTCACATGTTAAACAAAGGTATAAGAGATATTTTAGAAAAGATAACATAGCAAACCCTGTTAATTGAAGAGTAGGATCGAGTACCTGGTAGGCATCCTTTAATAATAATTCCTAGATCAGCTATGTTTTAATGACAGTTCACTGACTGTTCTTGTCAGCTGTCAGCTGCACTGTTACTGAAGTTATGTTTGAATGCTTTGCTAATGTTTGGATGCTTTGCTAATGTTTGGATGCTTTGCTCCATCTCCCAGGGCTGTGGAAAAGGGAAGATTGGCTTTCAGTTAATATAACATTGAGTGCTCAAGAGTGTTTGAATGACTGCGAGGGGTCCCTGGCTCTGCTCTCAGATAGGACCATCAGTAATTTGTTCTCTTTTCAGTGGGAATGGAGCTTTCTCTGTGGCTGAACACTGACTGGCAGGGGAGCAGCTCTGCAGAAAGAAACCTGGGAGTGCTGGTGGGTAAAGACTTCTGGGCAGCGTTGGGGGAGTGTCACCATCAGGCTGAGGAATGTGGTTCTTCATCTCTGCTCAGCACTGGTGAGAAAACACCTGGAGGGCTGGTCCAGCTCTGGGCTTCCCAGTCTGAGAGAGACATACACAGAGAGGAACCAATCCAGCAAAGGCTCCTAAGCTGGTTATAGACTAGAGCACAGGACTTCTAGGAGAGGGGGAAGGAGTGTGGCCAGTTCAGGATTAATAGCTGAAGGCTTGTGAGGATGCTACTCCTGCCCATAAACACTGAAAGGGAGAGTTTAGGGAAGGTAGAGGCAGCCTCCTCTCATAGGTCCACAGCAGAAGGACAGGAGACAACAAACATGAGCTGGAACACAGAAAATTCTAATTATTTTAAAATATTTTTTTAAACCATGAGAATTGGCAAAGACTAGAATGAGTACCCAGAAATGAGGTAAATCTTCATCCTTGTCAATATCCAAAATATGACCAAAACAGCACCTGAACAATGTCATTTAATTGACCCTCCTTTGAGAAGAGGGTTACACAAGGTGACCTTCTAACCTAAATAATTTTGCGATTCAATGTGTCTTTCCTTGCAGGCTTTAGAAGGGTTGTTGCAGTTCTTTGAAAAACAAATAAAAACCCTGACAAACTATGAATCAACCAACCGAATCAACAAAAATTCCCAATCCCCCTCGTTATAAAATAGATTGTTTTCCTGAAGCATAAATATCTGTGGGGTATCTCTCAAAATCCTACTGTAACATACTGGGGACTGTGGTAGTAGTGAAAGCACAGTATTTGGGAATAAAATATGTAAGCCTGCAAAAATTCAGGAAGTTTATTTCAAGGTATTTTCTCTCTCTTGCCTCCATTCCTTTTGAATCATATCACAGTTCTTCAGTGTTCATATTTTACTTGCAAGCATTTTCTAGCTAAAATTTACTATAGAAAATCTCTTCAGTATCCAGCTCTGTACTCAAAGGCCCTCCATCTTCCATCCAGGATTAAGATGAAACACTAAGAGCAATGACCTTTAATGGGCATAGATTGAGAGGAGTACCTAGAACAGAGCTCTATCTCTGTAGACCAAATCAGTGATTGAAAACTTTATTTAAGAAACTGATGGGGAGTAGATTTACCATTTTAACTGTAGTGTCTGTGTCAGTTTCTTAAATTGAGTTTTGAGGAGCTGATTTAGCCCAGGGAAATGGAGAAATCTGGTTGAAGTGTCTCTTGGGGCTGCTTATACTAAATTTTTTGTTTGTGTTTAGTGCTAATGCAGAATTAGATGAACTCTACTGCCAAGTTGTTAGAAGATCAATGCTTTTATTACTTGGAATTGGAAAGTTGGTACTACAATAGAACAGTCATAGGGAGAAGAGTGATACAAAGAGCTCTTTGATTTCCAGGTGCTTAGGAATATTGAAAAATGCTGTGAATTCAAAGAAGCTGAGTTCATTTTTTTTTAGTCAAGGAATAAACATATAATATCTGATTTATTAAAATTAGACTGGGTAAAAATATTTTCAAGGAACTGTATATCTGCCCAATGGAAAAATATATAAAATTCAATAATTTTTCAGAATCTCTAGAATCACTTCACTGTGAAATGCCAGTAATACACCACATGTGCTTTGTCTTTTTTTTTTTGGAGTAAAATTCTCATAAAATAACTATAAGAGTTGTCTTTTTTTTACACAAAGACACATAATTTTTACATCAACATCACTGATTTTTTTTTCTTTCCTGAAGAAAAGCATTGGAAGTATTAATGCTTCTCTGAATTCCCAGGATCACAGCAGTTTTCTACCATGTGTGTTAGTGCAATTCCGACTTCACTGGGAGTTGAATTTGCCCAGAGAATGCAGCAGTAAAGCTCTATATGCTTCCAATCTAAAATAAATGCTTTAATTTAATCTGAAAGGTGAATCTATAAAGTATTATTACATTAAAGGCATGCAGCTCTTAAATAAAAAAAAAAAGAACATAATATCAAAAACAAATGGCAGAGTAAAGAATGAAAATAAAAATTACATGCTTAAGTCCTCAAAGGTTAGGAAATTACAAACTCCTTGGTTCTGCCTTAGCGCACCTCAGCACTACAATAGAGTATAATTACATACAATTTTTTATTGCCTGAGCTGAGCACACAGCATCCTGTAAAACTTCATCATTAAGCCCTCATGTATTTTTAGTCATTTAACCTGCAGAGACTAACAACTTAATCCAAGATAACTTCAGAATTTTTAATTTATTTTTTTTTTTTGTACTGGAAATAATTCCAATAAATTAATGGAACTTTCACAGCATATGAGATTAAATTTGTTAAACTGAGACTAGATATTCAGATAAACATTTCCCAAGGCATTAGTATAGTTTCACATATATTTGAACCCATTAATATATATTTCCTTATTGATGGTGATATGGATATTTTTTCATTCTGGGTATGGCATTCCTTCTGATTTTGATAAATATGCTGTGATTCCTTAGTACACTGAAGTGAATGTCATATGAGGCTAACAATTCAACCAATTCAACAATGTCAAAACAATTTTTATTCTGACTTAACCATTAGATATTCTGCAAAAAAAGGGGAAACTATATCCAGAAGGAAATTTCAGTAGTTAACAATCATATTAGAAAGAAATATGAAATTATGCTATACTGTGATCTGTTCTTGGCCCAGTGATGATATATTTTAATTAATTATGTGAATGACTGAAAAGACAAAAGGCTTGTTACTATATGATACTGAGAGACTGCAAGAACATTTGAGGAAAAGACTGACATTCAAAATCATCTTGAGAAACCTCAGATTTTTCCTGTAAAGTGCTATTCAGCAAGAACAAGTTGAAAAGTACATTTGTATTGAAATAACTAAACATACAAACACAGATTGGGTAACAAAGTAATGGATGTCACTCTCTTACAAGGAAGAGGAAAGTTATCACAACACAAACTCTCTCTAGTATTGTCAGGGTTTCAACTCAAAGGACTTCAAGAAAAAACTGTGGACTAGAAAGAGCAGTTGTCTGAAAACGAGACCTGTGAAGAAAGATAGGAGGAGTTGGGGTTTCCTGGCTCAGAAGCCTGGGAGCATGCCTGGCTTTTGGAATGAAGTGAATAACCTCTTTCTCTGCCTATAATGGGGGTACATCACCACTGGCCCAGGAACTCAACTGCGTGACAAAGACATTGCAAAGAAAATACAAATTAGATCTTGGGGGAGAAAGTTTCTGAAGCCAAGGGAGAGCAAAAGAGAGACCTGAGACTGGAGAGACCTGACTTGGGAGTCTGTGTGATCTATTGTTACTGGCTTTTAAGAACAAAATAGACTAAGTTCTATCATGTATTCATGCATATGCAGGCTGATGACATGTACTAATTGACCTACTGAGCCATTCATCAGCGTGAATCTATGATTCTAATAACCCAAAACATGGTTCTGGGAATGCATAATATTTATAAATATGCAACACTTATCACCAGTCATCCCACTGAGATTTGATATATTTAATGTAATAATTGGAAGTACCCAACATGTAACGCATAAACATAACTGAATTTAAATATAAGACTTTTCCCTGGAGCTTTCTAAGAGACATGAGCAGTTTTAATGCAAGAAAAGGAACCTTGTTTATAGAAGTAATTTTAAGGGAATCACTATAAAAATTTTCTTCTTTCTCAGGTTCCCAGCTTTTGATAGGCTACAGTACAATACAATATTGCACGGTCCATGCAGTGGCACTCTTGAAACAGAATGTGACCTGTAAAAACTGGAATGCATTTCCCTAGCTTTGACTGTCTACTTCTGAGCTAGTTGCCTGTGGAGCAATGGAGCAGAAAAAGCATTGTGAGGGTATGAGTGATCTCAAAAGGTGTGGAGGTTTTCTTCATCACGAGGTGAATCACGCCTTACAGTCCTTTGGCTTTAGAGCAGCTCAAGATACTAATCCAAAGGTACATATCTGCATTCATTTCAACTCCATGCACTTAAGAAATAAAACCAGAGGTAGGGCTATTCTGAAGTAAAAAGAAATCAGATTAAAAAGATATAATTATATGAGTGTACATATATATATATATAATCTGTGAGCCAGATGCATGTTTTCTGCAGATAGATGTGCTAAAAAGGCACTTCAACTAGAAATATGTGGTATTGGAGCAAATATTTGATAAGTTGGAAATTCCCTCATGAATAATAAAAAAAAATTGTTTTAGTTAAATATATAATGTGGCATTTTCTTTGGAAGAATACTGAAGTTCTACTTGAAAATTAAGAAGATTATTCACTTTGACACTTACGTATGATTCCAAAACTCCTGAAGCTTTTTGGGAACTTGACCTGAAATGGCTATGAACTCAGGCAGCATGAGAAATCTGAGGACTCTGAGACAAAGTTCTAGTATTTCTGCAATACTAGGAAATTGATTTCTGAATTTCCTGGTGTCTGTGAGCTCCAGGAACAGTGGCAGTGCTGTAGGCACTTCCCAGGATTCTGCCATCATTTTACCATGAATGTACTGCTTCAGATTAAGTATCCAAACTCCAAAACTTCTCCATTGGAACACCAAGCTCTCTGATAGATATCTTATATCCCACCCCAAACCTGGAAAGAAGACAAGAGATACTGTGTGCATAATAATACCAAAACTTTACATGGAGGTTTTGTTTGGCACCACAGAGTTGATAAAGGAGCCAAAAAAAAATTACAGGGAGCTAACTTTTACCTAGTTCTTTAAAGAGGAATAGGTTGGCAAACTGTAACTACAGATTGAATAAAAAGAGACAATATGGAAATTTAATGCACCTGATTTTTGCTGGGTTTTCTTTTTTGACAGCATTATCTTGAATACAAATGTTAAATTGCCACAAAAAAAGTGAAGTCACGAATTATCTGTTATTAAAAGTCTCAGATACAGAAAAAAAGCACCACAAATGAAAAATGCTGGGATCAGAAATAGCTTGCAGTATCATGGAGCATATTTGGTTCCTGTATTATTCAGAATATTAAAATATGATATCACTTGATTTTGGATCTTTAAATTTAAGTGTGCCTACAAATAAAATGGTCCTTGATGCAGTCTAGATTTTTCAAAGATGAGCTACCCTGTAATTAATTTAGTTTGTGCTAAGTGAGGCAGGTAACCGTGTGTAGAATTTCAGCTTTCTTTGTACAAACCTGAAAGTTATTTTCTTATTTTCAAGTTTCAGATGAAAATTTCCATAACTGTTAAGTCCTGATTTCCTACTCTGTATTATTTCACTTCTAATCTGCTTTCATACCAGTTGTTTCCTTTATTTTGAATAATTCCAGTTTCAACTTCCTTCACTACCAGCTGTAATTACCAGCCTATGTTCATGTAACATACCAATAATTGCATTAGATCCAGCGGTTCTTGACTCCTGCACAGAGTTAATATGCTTTTGAAATATCAGCTATTTCTCAGTTCAAATTAGATATTAATCATTAGACACACATGCAATATGTCCCCCTGACAACAAGCAGATCAAAGTTTATGATTCCTGTTGTGTGTGCAAGAGTCATGTTCTTTTCAATAATGCAAGTCTCTAAATCGGTCTTTAGTGGCAGTGTTTGCTCAGTAGTCATGAACACTTTCATGGGATCTCTGGACATAATTCTGTGTAATGGAGTTTCTGATATTACCACTGAATAATTAATTGAACAATCATACTTTGTATTTTCCAGTGAAATTCAGCTATCACTTTCTTAGAAGTGTATCATTCGTCTGATTAATACAGAGCAATGTATATTCATTTGCCTTTAGTAAAAACTTAACAATATTTTTCTTCATCAAGAGTATATCTGAAACATTTTTATTCATTATATGAAGGTTTTTAAAAAAATTGATAGAAAAATATGAACAGTATGGAATCTGTGAAAAGTGTTCCTTATTGTATTATTGTTGGCAAACCACAGTCAAAGCTATCTTTATTTAGCTGATCTCAGAGTTAGAAACCTACTTTTAATTAATTTATCAAGATAATGAACCTGTGTCCATAGTTTAGGATGCAGGAAAAGTAAAAAGCTTGCTACATATACTTATTAGCAAACTCCCTGATGTTTATGTGAATCTCAAATCATTACTATTGGATCACTGAAAAGAAAACTACATTTTAATGGGAAATCTCTTTAAAATGGGATTTCTGATTTTGCTTCATTCACTTTAGTAACATTTGAGTATAGGAGTATATGTGTGTCTGGAAACTACGGGTCTGGTAAAATTGCAATCTGACACTTGGGAAACTTCACAATCACAGAATATTCTGAGGAAGAGGGGACTCACAAGGATCATTGAGTCCAGCTCTTAGGGGAATAGGCCCTATAGGGATGGACTTTGGCATCATTAGCACTGTGTTCTAAACAACTGAGCTGTCACAACTCAAATAAGAGGAAGATTACAGTTCATATGGAAAAGTAACTTGCATATGCAATATGTACACTGGAAACAAAGAGTAGAAGGACCAGCCATGTCTATACAAAAATACAACCCAACACTGGTATACAAAGTCAGTCTCCTTTAGCCCATCTAAATTCAGAGCAGAATCTTTACCTTTCAACCCTCCTTCCAACACCATTAGCTTCATACTAAGTATGCAATATTTTGTCAGAAAGCTATGGTACAACTTATAGATCCCTCTGTAATCAGGAAATGGTATATTAAAAACAAGAAAATTCTAATTCTATTTTAACTGATCCAGACCCTGAAAGTTCCTAGATAACCATACTGCGGTTGCTCCAATGAATATTTAGTTTTATAATAGCTACTGAAATTCCATCTATCTTCTAGTCATTATGATAATTATGTTACAAACTGACATGTGAGTTATTCCAGCATGTTGGCTCATATTAACTAAACTACCCAAAGAGGAAAAATTTATCTTGTGACATTGAAATTCAGTGTGCATTTGCAGTTTAGATGTATATCTCTCGGTTAGCTTTAATTTAACTAATTTTACTTAGCAATATTCATTAAGATGATGCACAGAATAATTCAGCCACTTGCTTAGAGACCCTAGATGGGCTTTGGACAGTAAGATCCATATTGCTGTGACTATATGATATGGCTATCTAGATTTACCTAAAAAAAAAACAACAAAACTGTCAAAAAAGTCAAGTTCTGACTACATCAAATTACATAAAATGCCATCTCATGTTACTAGCACTTAAAATTATACTTTTAGGTCATACTTAATTTTCTACTTCCTTTTCTCTGGTGTGTAGTATAATACTACTCTTTTCCTGGCAGAAAGGGCATCTGAAACAACTTTACATATTTGAGCCAATATGCTTGGCAGGGAGGAAACAAAAGGCCTTATGTTTTGTCATTTCTCTTTCATTGTCCTTCTTTTTGATAGCCATCCACTGAGGCAGAAGTAGCAGATTTTGAATAGCATAAAGTAGCCTCATTAAGCAGCGAACAAAGAGGGAAAAGTAAAAAGGAAGAAAGAGAGGAACACTAAGTTGTCATGACAATGCTTATGTGCAACAAGGCATGAATTGCAGGTGTGTAAGAAACCAATTTCAGGGTTTTCAAGTATGGAACACTTCAACTTCCCAAGTATTTTTGCAATGGACAGAGGTTGTGAATAGCTTTATGTGTTTACCATACAAATTCTGCAAACATATCCTAGACTTTCTGAGTGTATTGTGAGCTACAGGGATTAAAGTGATGCTACAGATAATGTTGCAGAAAAGTCCTTTGCAGGCCTGTGCAGTTTCACACAGGTCAACTATTTTTTTCTAATTTGTTTACAGGTATGGATTCCAAACTTGCCTTCTCTGCTATATCAAGATCTTAAAATGCATTGCCGTTATCATTGTTATTTTTAAACATTTTTTGATCCGTCTGACAGATTATTTTGAGTGCTCTTTTATTTTCAACTAGATCTTTCTGGCTTTAGATGCTGTGTTCATTTATTTTTACTTTCTAGAAAACCCTCCAAGCCTCTGAGCTATTTTCATTAGATAATGATAAATTTGACTGGAACATACACATGCTAAAAGTCTTAGTTTGCAGAGTCTTAACCTCACATACTTTGTCATCTAAACCCCTAAGCTTTATTGTTAATGGCACAGCAATATTCAGTTCAGGATTGCATTTAATACTTCTTTCTTTGGGCACAATTCTATGAAACATATGAAATTAATCTGAGATAATGTAACTCACAATAGCAGGTGAGAATATTCCCTTATTATTTAGCAGTATCCAGAAAACCAGGAGGTGACTAATAAAAGGGACAAAATGAATTATTTTCTTTCTGCCCATCCTTTTGTATTTTGCAGAGTGTGTGCATTTGAGACAGAATGATGCAGCGCAAGAGGACTGAGCTAGCATGGGTTACTATGACTTTATGCTTTCAGCCAGTTTGATCATTCATTTGTGTAGCATTAGTTTTCTTGATGTCATTGTGCTTCTTGAAGCTGTACTGCAATTTGTCTTAATGCTTTTCAGGAGTTGCCTGTCAAGATGGAAGCCTAATAAAGAATTTTATTTCTACTTGCATTAACATTTCTTGTTTTGAGGCAGGGTTTTTTGGGAGGTTTGGTTTGTTCTTTATTGTTTTTTTGATTTTTTTTTTACCAGATGAAAATTAAAAATGTTTATCTTCATGCACCTGAAACCTTAAAAGATATAATAGAATTCAAGCAATTGAATTCAGTTATATCAAGTCTAATAACAAAACAGACAAGAAAATTATAGGTTTCAGAAACACCTTTTCCTCACTGTTTCTGGACTAGATGAAGACCTCCTCACTTCCACAGTGTATTAGAAGTTACCACTTTATTGGATAAGTCATTTAGTCAAAACCAATGCTACCGTTATCAGTTAGTTTAGCAAGGAATAACTAGTTACATTATTTAAACTTATCTGCCTCTCTTGAACAACAAAGAGATTAGGTGCTCCACAAGGATAGGATAAACATTGACAGATGTTTGGATGATGGAACATATTTGGGCAGCTGAGATCCATGTGGTACAATCATATCTGAAAAGTATCGTTAAGCAAAGCTGGTCAACATTATTAAGCTTGGCAGTCAAATAATAAAAAGATGCAGCCTTGACCAGTATCTGTCTTTTGATTGTACAGGAAATAAGCATGTCTAGAGTGCTGTGACCAGTTACCAGCTTCTACCAACCAGCAGTGGCAATCAGTTTCCCAGAGGCCTGGCTTGACCATTGAGAGTTTATCTAGCATGTTCTTTTCTTGCCTCTCACTGATAATTGCAGTAGTCTTGCAGTGGCTTCCAACAGTCTATGCCTACTTCCAGTTCTTGTTTTCCTTGTGCTACCTCACTCAGGACTGCATGCCTTCCTCTTAGATATATCTCAGATCCCAGCTCTTCAGAGGTCTGCTGTGCTACCTTTTCACCTGGATGCCAGCCCAGCATTTACAGTTTTAGGCCTGCCCTGCACCTACTTTGGATTATCGCCCTTGGGCAGTGTGCTGAGATTTGCTCCACTGGCTGGAGCTCTCTGCCTCATCACTTCACTGCTGTGCTCACTGGTCCTCAGCAGCCAAGCTGGTGCCATCTGATGTCTGCATGGTGTTAAACACTCTAAAAGAGTGAGAGAACTCATCTGTGTGTGTTTTCCTCCAGTCTCTAGAGTAACTAGCGAATTGCTCAAAATTGACACTTCATATGACAGTTATTCAGCTAAGATTTCTTATTAAATCAGGTGCTTTTCTGATTAAAAACCACTAACATTCATTGTTTGTTTTCTGGGATTCATGGGAAATTAGCACATTTGTGCTAATATCTAAACACTTTTAATCTTCTCTTAGATTTAGTGGGTTGTTTAATTAAATGATCAAGAAAACTTCTTAGAGCAACTCAGAGAAAGTGTTAAGATAATTTACATGACTTGTGAAATTGGACTCCTGTCAGCAGATCACACAAGTGTTTTTGTGAAATTACCCCAATTTTTTACAGGCCTTCCACTGGTTGGTCCTATGATGGCAACTAAGGTAAATTAAAATATTCTGCTTTAACAATTACATCATATTTTGTTTTGTACAATATTTTAATCTCATGCTGGTGATCATTCCCCAAATATTTTCCTTTCCAATACCTTTAAAGCTGCCCTATAAGAAAACATGGGGCATAGATTTCCTGTTGTATTGCCTCTGTTTCCTACTGTACTCAGAGGAAGAAAAATTCCTTTTATTTGTAATTTTCTTGTGTTTAATGATGACATAACAATCTGGAAAAACTTCTGAAAAAGAAAACACACCGTGGATTGAATACTTCCTCTACTTTCCTAATTTTTGGTGAGAAGTCAGCAGATTCATGCCTGTATAGTCACTATTTTGAACTTCCTGTGGCCTGATTCTACATGCAAATTCTGTAGTTCTTGCATCTCTTTATTGATACTGCAGCTCTCTGATATGGCTAATGCTTGGGGCAGCACAAGAAATAGTAGTGTTTTCACATTTACTGCAGAGAAGGGCACGTGATCCTGAAACTTCACCTACATTAGGTAGTGCTGTTTTGTCTCACTAAATCAAGATACTGTACTTATGTTCACGGTGTCCTGTTTCAGTAGAATAACATTATTTTCAATTTTTTTTCTTTGTGGGGAAGTGAGAATTGTGGAGGATTTCCATGAAATATAAAAGCCTATTCTATTTTGATGGGTATTTAAATGCTATAAAAAAATCTGTATCAAAAAATTTTGATGTTACGTTTTTGACAAAGAATAGATCTGAACCAGCCTTCCAGAATCCAGCTTGCTGGATTTTACCCTCAAATGGGACTTTCCAGAAATAATCCCAGATTCTACAAATTTATATGTAATTGCTTTACTACTACCTTTAGATTTAAATATGTCACCACAGCTGTGCAGAAAATCACATCCATTGTTTATTGAGAGAGAATTATTTTTTTCATTTTAATGGAATAATAACCAAGACAGTTGCTGGGTTTTCTTTCAGAGTGCAGGGGTTCATATCTTTGGGGTTTTTACTCCTCTGCTAATACAACCATTGCAATGACATGGTCTTTGACAGTCTACCTGCCACTTACAGAATTTCAAGGCACATATTTCTAAAATAAAATCATATTATGCCCAGAGATGCCACATACAATTACTAGTGACTTCCACTGAGATCTGAACACATGTAGCTAAAGGGAATTTTTGGGTTTAAGAACAGATAGATTAAGGATATGTTACAGATCTGCTGCTACCTCTAGTTTTTAAACTAGCTATAGTTGACATTGATGAGATTGCTGGAGGCTTGCATTTCATTGATAGTTTCAGAAAGGAGATTCTGCTAGATTGCGTACAGCTGAAGTTGAATAACAAAATTAATTTGTAAATAGAAGGGAAAATTATTTTCAAAGTCTTAGATCTGATCATTTAATAGACGAAAATATTTGAAAGTCATTTAGGCGCATTTTAATGAACTGAAACTTAAAGAAATTTTCACAGTTGCTTATTTCTTCTATATTCAGATGGGTTCTGATTGTCTTAGTTTTGCTCTCATCATCACACTGCACAGATAATAGCATCCTGTTAAATTGCTAATTATTCTTTGCAATTCTGTTTAGACAGTTTAATTATTTTGTTCATTGATTTAATAACAACATTTGACGCCTTATATTTTCAAAGAACTTTAGAATTAATGAATCGCATGGGATATATAGTGGGTGTAATAAAATCATAATAAGTGGAGAAATCCAGACAGGAAAGTGACTTGATTCCAACAAATTAGGACTGGAGAGTTATTCTTTTCCAAATTTGTTTTTGGCCTATTTGACCTAATGCTATCTTCCTTATTTAGCTTAATGAGGATTCAACATTACAATTTGCTTTAGTTAACAGTAGTCTAGAAGTTCTCTTCCAAAGACAAAGATGAGAATAACTTATTCATTCCACATGTTAACAATAGATACAAATGAAAAAGAAGCAGATCCAAAATGCATTTTAGACAATTAGAAGCCTTTTTTCCATGAGTCTGATTGAGTTGGGAATTAAACTCAAAACAATTTCAATCGCTTTTTGTGGTGCTGTAAGTGAAACGCTTTTAGAAAAGTACATTTTGTACAGGATGTTTTGACCTATTTTTAAATTCTCACCTCCAAAAATTTCAGTGAATGCATAATTACTTAATATTGAACATTTCTCAATTATTTTCACTAATGAGGAGACGGGCATCAAAGTAAATAAATTGTTCTCTCTGCTAATCATAGAGGAATTAGCTTTGCTCCAAAAGGGAAAAGACAGAATTTATTACAATATTTTTGGACAAAATATTTTCCAGAGAAAAATCCTTATTAAGAAAAATCCCACAAAGCCTCAAACCACAGCCTAATTTACTATCATATATGTATATATATGTGTGAGTTACCACATTTAGATCCATGTCAGGCAACCACATTGCATTTTAAGCTGTCAAATGACTTGGAAAACAAATAATTGCAAGTATACACAGATTTTGTAAACTCCTCTGTACAATATGCAGAAGGATGTTCCTTCAATAGAACCCACAGTTCAGAAGAAGAGAAGTCTGCTAGTTCAAGACTATTTTATACTCCATGTTGCTTTTAATCAATTTAATATATTATCAGCCTGTGGCTATGAATGCCAGTCGTCAGCCCACAGGCTTCTAGACTCCAGATTCATCTTCCTCCAAGTAAACCACAACACTGAATGCTGCAAAGAGGTAGATACTCAGAGCTTATAAGAACCTCCTCCTCTGGTGGAGATACTCAGAGCTTATAAGAACCTCTGCCTCTGGTGATCACCACCAGAAGCAATTCCCTCCCCTCCTTCCTGGTGAGCAGTTCAGCTCCATCTATAGCACCAAATACCAAATAAATTGTGTTTGTTTCCAGTTCTAACTGGATGTATGAAAACTCTTGATATGGAGGAAATGGGAAAACACTGTTTATTATTCTGGATCAATTACTAGCTATATTTACTAGGCAAATTTAACAACCCACTCAAGATGTAAACTATTAAAGTAACCTCCATGTGGCACAAAGTTTTCTTAATTGCACACCACCACAGCAACCTAAAAAATTCCTCTATTTTTCTTTTCTAAACTGTCTTCTATTATTAGATAATTCCCTACAAAGGCATGGATTTTTTTTTTTTTTGATGGAAATAGAACTCATGGTTCTTGTTTTGGTATGCCAGACATCTGCTGCTGAATTTTCATCTGCTAAAAAAAAATCTTACATATTTCTCAGAATTACATGAATTTTGGTGACAAACGTAAAGAGAGAAAAAAATTAAATGAAATGCAGCTTCTGACAACTTTCATCATTCTTCCAAGTTACAGAGATGAATCAATGAGATCTAAGGGAAGAGTTTTAAAATCATAAAGCTGGATGCTTTTTGTTTTGATATTTTACAGGATGTGTTCTGCAATGAGTCAGAAATCTGGTTTTGTTTGTCTGTAGCTTTTTTTGTTTGCTATGAACCCCCAAACTTAGGAAGGTATTAATGGAATCATGGTTACATGCCACCTTTTCTAGAATTTATAGAAAGTGAGGAAGACTTGTGTTTCCCAGTCCAGGAAGTTGTTTCCCCACCTAGGCACAGTTTGCTTCCTTCCATGGCTCTACCTCTTGTTGGTCCCAGCTCCATCTTGAACATTCTTGTGGGGTCCAGACTTTTGCTGTATGGCAGTGAGGCACATCATCAGTTGTATAACACGAGTAAAACATATGAACTCCCTGTTGCAGACTTTAGAAAGAGAGACAATTTAGAGTTTTTTCAATGTTTCTTTCCATTCTAATTGCCCTTCCACCTACCAAAGAAGGCCATCCAGCAACCCTGCCTAAAGAATAAACACATGTTTAGATAGGGACTTGTGCTCTTCACCTCTAAAAGGTAAGGGACTATAAAAATCCATTTTCTATAGGTCTTATACTCTCTTGAGGATTGATTGGAGATATTTAAGAATAAGATTTAAAATAAATGTTTATGAGGGTTATCTGCAGCCTAGGATGTGGATGGGAACAAAAACTTTGCAGCTGATGGGAATATGCCTGTAATCTGCTGGAACTAATGACAGTTCCTCTTGTTAAGTACCACTCTTTGGGCTCCCACAAGTGTCAACATATTATAAAACAAGGAACATAAGTGCATTTGTAAGGACACAAGAGGTCTGACATTTTAAGGATTTGCAGTTATGTTTTGCTCACTTAGGAAGCTTTGTTCTGTTGGAGCCAGAAGCCTTGTGCTGGAGTCACCCTGCAGCTGACAATTCCCTCTTTCTGACCAAACCTAAGATAGTAAAAAGGCAGATCACCTTTGTGAGAAGAGGGTTTAGCATTAGCAGCAGGCAGAGACCAGATGCAGGTGATTCAAACTTTGTGATCATTTGGGGAATGCTACTGTGCTACTCCTAAGATTAATGCTGCTCCAGTCTGCAAGGTGACAGCGTTAGCAAATTACTGACACAAAAGCGCACTTGCATGACAAAACCTGCTGGAATGGTGCTTTCTGCAGAAACCTCACAGGCAGAACCAGGATGTGAGGTGCAATAAAATGCTTCATGGCACATTTGTAGGTGGTCTGATGTAACAATTATGTTTAAGTGATGCAGTGCTCCCTTAGTTCTAATTTTTTAATTGTTACTTTTCTCATACTCATTTTTTTGTCAATACAGTTGTGTGCATTCAGATAATAGACTCAGCCTGCAGTCTATTTGACAAGAGGTTCAAGACTCCAAACTCACTTTCTGAACTGAGGGTTGTCTGTAGCCTTACTGTGAGGATGAACAGTAATGTGGCATAAGCACACTAAATACAGAGAAAAATTATTATGCTCATTAACATACTTTCTGGATTATTCTTCAGAGAGCTGAAATTAATTGCTCTTCTGTCATACCACTTATTGAAAAAACCCACAACAGTTACCAGGTTATATTATTAAAATTTTTAACTAATTATATCTTTGTAATTTTTCCACCATATAACTCATTTGATGCCAATACTTCAGTAAGGAAAAAACTCTGCCATTATATCAAGCTCAATTATATGCCTTCTACAGGAATGAAAGCAAAAAAGACTGGAGTAATGAAATAATAAAAAACCCACATATCATCCATCTGTGTAAAAAGGAAGTAGCTTTACTACATAATTTAAGAAGCATCTCTCCTTACTTAGGAGAGATTTTCAGAGATTTAAAAGTAGTGGGGAAATAAGGAGGAAGTTAAGACTGTGAGTACTACAGAAAATTTTCAATAGCCTATCAATTGTTGCATAAAGCCAGGGAGAAAGCATGGACAAATGAGTTGAGGGAAAAAAAAATCCCCAGGATTTGTAACTTGAAAATTTTTCGCACAATATTGATCAATTCTAAAGAAATGCCTAGAATGTAACCTTAATTTACTCTTTATCCACTGAATTTAGAAAATGACTTTTTTTTCAAATCTACCTCACATTTTTCTGAGTTTAACAAAACCTAACAATTAAAAGCTCTTGATTTTTTTAGATCTCAAAAAATGAATAATATTTTCCAGATCCCAGATGCCTGATATCTCCATGAAGTGTATAAATATACTAAGAAGATACAGTAACACAGAACCTTCTCCAAAATGTGGGACAGTTACTCATCACCTGAGAACTGCCTGAACACATGTTCTACCACAAGGATATAAGCCACTTTTCACAGCTTCAGCTTGTTAGTGTAAATTCAGAATTAATTAGGTCAATCCTTCAGTACACAATATGCCTCTAAATTTAACTAAATGCAATCTTAACTTTTTCCATTCCAGAATAAAGCATCTTGAAATAATTAAAATATTATCTTAAAATTTTCAGTGTTAAAATACTGAAAATATTTGTATTTGTACACGGTTTTGCATAGTAAAGTGTTTTTCCATTCATAAGGGTCCTTTTTTTCTACCCAAAGCCAAACATAAAATGTACCACTTTATTATTTGATATAAGAGTACTTCACAAAAGATTCTACTAGAATGTCTTTAGAAGTAATGAAACTGGACCTTGTCTTGTCAGCAATTAATTACAACATTTGCTCCACACTTCATATGCCTGTTCTCTGAGTATAATACTCTGATATTTTTTACCCCAGCTGACTTTGTCCGACACAGAAATTAAAAGAATGAAGCACACAGATTTCAATGGCACCGCATGCTCAGCTGTTGTTATCTTATCGTAACTCTCCCATACCTTCTTGGCGATTCCTCATGGGCAGCTTCTCACAGCACTGACTCCTTTTTCACAGCACAGCCAACAAACTCCAACTCTCTCCTCACCCAGCTAACCCACTCTTTTGTAGCACTCTTCTTCTTATTTGACACAGCTGTGGCCTATTAAGGGCAGGCCTGTTCCTAATCTTTGGTGATGGGTACAGCTGCAACTCCTCAGTGTGAGACTACCTTCTGCACTATCTTTATTTTCTTACATTCTATCCCTCCACACTCAGCTTAATGAATAATATGAAATTTTCAATATTACCCTACACAGAAGTGGTTTGAAACCCAGTAGGAATATATTCTAGGCACATGGTTTTCTATTGCCTTTTATAATTCTGGAGATGCTTGATTCTGTACGAGTCTAGCATTAGACTATCAACATATCTATCAACAAAATCTAGATATCTGCAAAGGCAACTCTCTCATGGAAATGGTTTACCAAAGACCACTGCAATTTCTTAGAAAAGTAGAGGATTAAAGATTAAGAACAAGCTGCAAAAAGAATTCAAAGAATTAACCATTATATGCAAATTCAGACATTCACTGTGCATGAAAATCTATCAAGCATTGTAAAGCCAGTAAACAATTTTGTACTAGCCCAGGAGACTTGATGAGACTGTCCTGGTGTTTTAAACAGCTTCTTTCTTCTCTCTGTAACATGCTCTATAACATTAAGGAATCTGTCTGTGTCTTGCACTCCAGTACAGAGTAAAAAGATATTTTTGTTTTCTAAAATCAGGAGCTTTGTTTTTATGGACTTCTGCTAAGTCCTCAATTCACAGATTGATGCTTTCATTCAGCTTCATGAAGTTTTTAAGAATCATGATGTGTTTAACCCAAAACAAAGCAAAGCCATTAGCCACTGATATAAGCTATGGAGCTAAAACATGACTGTGGGTGCTTTTGTGACCATTTTGTTCTACCTTGCTCTGTGCTCCAGAACTGCTGTCACAAATCTAGGCACTCTGCTGTCACTAAGCAATTCCATTTCATCTGATATAGAAACCTCATACTGATCTCATCATTGTAATCTCCAGCTGCTTTCTAGTAGGGACTAAAACAAAATGACCCATGTCTGTGATGTCTTGTTTCCTTTCCTATTGTTTGGAGGGGGAAAAGGGTGGGTGAAAGTAAGTTTTTGATTTCTATTTGTGTATAGAAATCCCTTTAATAGTATATTATAAGACATACTGTGTATTTACTGCTTTTAGGATGCCTGACTGAAGTTGTAAAACTTTTTTGACCTTGGCATTCACAACTCACTATATTGCTTTTTCCAAGGGAAAACAGTCCTGCTTTAACACATTTTGAAATGACCTGCAATTTTTCCCTAGGTTCTGTTCTGTGCAATGGACACAATCCTGCTCCATTAATTACTCAGAGTAACTCTGGTAATAAAAGACCTTTAAAAGTTGTTACGGACAAACAGAACAAAGCAGAGGGCTTTGCCCAGTTTTATAGTGGATGCAGAAAACTGCATCCCTACTCAAACTCACTGTCAGCAGTTCTGAAATTGCAGGCATATACTTTTTAAAGCACTCTTATACATATTATTGCTGATATTCTGCTTCTTTCCCCAAGAATGGCGGTTTTACAAAAACCTGGGGAGTTTTGCAATAATTTAGGCCAGGGCAGAATACATTCAAAATGCAGCTTTTCTCTTGAAAGGATCTTAAAAAGGTGTACTTTTTCTTACAGTTCATTGGCTAAATAGAGAGAAAATTTGGCATGGGATGCTGGAGTCACAGCCTAGGATCATCCAGAAGAGAGTTTGAGAAATTTGTCAGGGGTTTTTGGTGAGATATAGAAAAAATGTTTGCTGTCTGTTTAAAACGTAGTAGTTGACAGAAATTCACATAAAATTGTGAAGATAGCGGAAGGTATAGATCTCTAATCAATTATTCCTGGAAAAACCAGATTGTAATTCAAATGAGAGTTCTGTCTTAACTCATTCTTGCCCCAAGCCACATGGGAAGGATCTGCTGATCCTAAGCCTCGCTACTTCTGGGATGTGTTCTCTGCTCCTGGGGGAGTTCTAGTGGGTTCAGTGTAGCTTGCACACTGTGACACCAGAGCAGGACTAAGGTGCCAGGATTAAGCACAGGGGATCTGTGGCAAACCCTGGCAGCACTGACTGAAGAGATGCACCAGGAGATTTTAAGGCTCTGCTAATTTGGCCAAATCTGACTTTCAAATAGGGCAGAGATGTGTATCTCCAACAGCAGTCTTCACTACTACTGCCAGAATGCTGTTCTAAGGTATAAATGGTCCAGAATGCATCAAATACCTGAGAATTTGTTTTGGTAAAGCTGCTATCTACTCTCATTCTTTGAAGTAGTAGAACCTCTGCTGAAATTTAACACCCATCTCCCTAAAAGAAAAAGTCTGAAGTATGGAGCAAGCATGGAAAACTTCAGTCTGAAAAGCTGACCTAAGGCAAAGTCATAAGTTACTGAAAACTGGGATTTCTTAGTGGAACGTATTATGCAGCCTCAAATACAGATTTCTTATGCTATCTAGTGCCAGAGGAAGACACTTTAATTTACATTTAGTTGCTTATTAATGATACAGATTTTTTATTAGAATTTCCTGCTGAGGTAGCAGTACAGAAAGACAGCACTTTATTATACAACCTGTGCTACAACTGATAAATACAACTTTTAATCTAATGTTGACAGTTTGATAGCAAAATTCCATAGCACTATTATTCTTGACAGGTGGCAACCAATGGGCAAAAATATTAGTTGCTTCACAAAGTTCCCCACTTAAGTGTTGTTTATAGAAATTTCTTTGACCTCAGTGCAGAAACAGCAGTTAACTTAGCTTCAGATAGCAAACGGAAATTGAAGCATCTTCCAGAATTTGGTAAGTTTGTAAAAAGGCTTTTATAAAGTGGGGGTTTATCCTGAAACTTTTGTTTAGTAGTAAGACTATTAAGCTTGCAGTTAGATGTTTTGCAGTAGGAAAGGAATGACTGCTTGACAGGTTTAAAAAGTCACGCTTGACAGAATAGTTAAAGCTGTTTTATAGTCAGACTTAAATTTTCAGCTTTATTGGATGACAGACTGAAGAACAGAAAGACTATCAAAATAAACCTCTTTTTAATATATACTCTTTTTTTTCCCCCTACTTAATAATCTAAGGTTAAACATGTATTTTAATCACAAACCCTCTGAACTTTCCTGCTCGGTCAGGGAAACTAGAACAAATTTAATGCTCTTTTCAATGCCTTTGTCAGTTTACATACTGAAAGTGCATTACATAGCTGTGTGAGCAAAGGCAAAGCTTTTTCTTGATTATCTAGGGATATTATCCTTGGACAAAAGCTTTTTGAATGGAAATTTTAGACTTTGCAAAATAATCAGAGTTGTGAATTTCAATCTTATCCCAAAGCTTTCTCTCACATTTACATTTATTACAAAATTTGGGGACAATTTAAAATTATTTCAAATTCCATTTTTTGTTTGGTATTTCCACATATTCAATAATATTAATAAAACACATTTTCACCTACTTTTTTCACAACATGCCTGATTCTTTATATGGGTTCTTTTTTTTTTCATATGTTATTGGAGAGCTCAGTCTTGATCAGCTTGACAAACGGGTCACGTTGCACAAACTTCTTTCAGAAGGTAGTGTTGTTGAGGATAAAGTTATAACATTAAACTCTGTTTACTGGCAATGACACAATATTCCTTGGGAAATTTTCATTCTTTAAAGCTTTTGCTGTAGTACTCTCATATCAATCAATAAACATGGCAGGTTCCTTGAATTGCAGCTCAAGGGTTCAAAAGAAGTGGCTTTTTTCAGTGTATTTTAGTACCTTTCATATTGATATTGGCATTAATTTTGGTATTATTATTATAACTATATCTCAAATCTATTCTTTTGTTTGCCCTTCAGTACCAATCACTAATTCACATTGAGGGGAAAAATTGCTATGAGGATATATTTAGAAAAATAAATTTTCATCTCCGCTTTTTCTCAGCTATATGAGGATGTTTTTGTCAGTGATAATATTTCTGCCTTAGTGTTTATTCCTATATATTGATTAGAATGCACCATTTACATATTTAGGACTATTGATTGTACATAAAAAGGTCATTCATTTGATGCTAAAATTCTCCTTAAAATGAAGAGAGAAAAGAGATTATTTTTTGAACTTGTAAAACAGTTTTAAAAATGCAGTCTTTCACATCCATCTCCCATGTTGGTCCTAAGGTTTTTTATAAAAACCTCTGAGACTTCATTTTTTTTCTCCTTTAATTTTCCCAGTCACTTGGCAGTAGGGGAGAAATATTCCCCTTTGCAACTCCCATTATTCTTCATTTATGCTGCAGCTAGAGCCCCAGTCCAGGAAATAGCTGAACACATCCTTTTTTCCTATTGGGCTCAAAATATTTTCACATCCTCTCTTAAATGTAGGTCAAATTTTGTATACATTTATATACTGAAATATATATAACCTTTAGAATACATTGTATTGCAAAACTGTATAACTGTTTGATACAATGAAATAATTAGAACAAAACCTTTATATGAGAAATAACTTGGTCTATATAGAAAAAGAAAAGAAATTAATACTGTGTTAAGGATTTATTTCAATGGTCTATGTAGAGTGCCTGAAATCCCAGAAGATTCCACTGAGTTCACTATAGTTTCTGAATAAACCAATTCCAGACATAATTATGGACTGGGTCCATAAGTCTTCCCTTCAGCTGGATTTATAATTAGCTTGTTAGTCCTCCTACAGCCTAAGAGAAATGACCTTTTTAGAGTCAAGATATTCTTTCTCATGAAAGCATCAGAGTTATGAGAGTAAAAAATGACATTAATTTGTTTATTGGACTTGCAGTCATTTACAGCTTTGCCTCGTAATACGATAAGATTATTTTTTAAAGTCAAATTATTAAAGAGTTAGAGACCATTTTTGTGAGAATATTATCACCCATGAGAGAAGGTACAGTGCAAATCACATCTGCTATCCCAGGCAGATATTCATCCTGCTTTGTGTTTTTTGTGACTGTGCAAATGCTTCACCTAAAGATCAAAAGGAACTGTATCACTGGAGAAAAAAGGATTCTCTGCATCAGAAAAACAATACTAATTTGTCAGTGATTTTGCTGACATAGTAAACGTTTTAAGGAACTCTCTGGCAACTTTCTCCAGCATCTTTGCCAATGGTCTGTGGTGATTCCACAGAAATGGAGATCAAAACCATAAATGAGAACCTGGCCTACCTTGAACTCTATTATAAAAACTATTCTGTTATTAAAATATTTGCTGTTCAGAGGCTCAGATAAGCAAGGTACTCAGGATTCCAACAAACCTCAGCTTGGCCTGTAGCCCAATGCTTTTAAAAGGCAAAAGCCAGGCATAAACCTAAACATCCCATTGAATAAGTGTCAGAAGAATGACATTCTCCATTTTTTTCTTTTTTTGAAACACACTGACATTTTTTCTTCCCAGTGGGATATTTTTGTTTCTGAAACTGCAGACAAAAATAAGAGCAACAACTAGGAGGATGAGGTGATACATGATGCAATTTTCCTTTCCTTAGAGAATTAGTTCTTGAGATTTTCTCAAAGGTCTTATATATTTAGGAAGTCAATCCATCTGAAATTCTGTCTATTTTTTACTTTTCCTTTCTTTTTTTAGTAAACCTAAGTGGTCAAACCCTGTTCAATAGAATTCAAAAGAATCAGTTTTTATAAATCCTCCTATCAAGTTGTATCCAAAATACAGAACAGAAAGGTATAATTACCATACCTTTGTAAGAAGAAAAACCAAAAATAAGTCAAAAGGCATGCAGAACATTGCTTAACAGAATGGCAAAGTATTTAATAAAAATTCTTTGTATTGGTTCAAAATAAATTATTTCTTTTAGCTTCATAAGAGTGGCTGGATGTTGAACAACACTTTTGTCAAGAAATGAAATGTTTTTCCAGTGGCTGCACAAACAGAATAAACCAGAAAAAGAACATTATTTTATATAAGCGATCAATCTCTTCATGGTCCTTGAGGCTCATTTCATAACAGATTTCTGCAAGGCTACACCACTGAGTCTGTGATGCATGTAATAGAATCGGAGAGCTCCCCATCTAATTCCAGACTGGGAGGATCCCTGTTTATATCCAAGCTCACATTTCTAGCATCAGGTCTAGATTTAATGGTTTTGGTAACTTTCAAAAGACCAATAAGCTGACCTCTGAAAACAGGTTTTACCTGTAGCTCTATCTGGTAGCTAATGTAGGTGGTATTTTACTTAGGAAACTAAAGGAAAATGACAAAGCTCTGTTACATATATAGCTTCTTCACATGTAAGCAGATTTGTCTATTCCTGCTGCAATATTTCTTCACAACTTCAAGTGCTGGAGAGTTTATGCTCTAAAAGGAAACACACTGAATTGAATTCAGTTGCCTTGAGCTGTAATAAAGAAGGTCTTTCTGGATACCTCAGTGGAAGCTAAGCAGCGCTCTGCAACTCCACAAATCAATGTAGGAAGACATAAAAGGTTTCTTTAAGCAGAGAGTTCAGCTCCACTCCACTGCTTCTTCTTACCGTTTCCCATACAGATGCCTTCAGTATTCACAGAAATTTCATAGTACATGTAGATGGTCACAGTCATAAAAAACTAAATCCTCTATAAGGGGAAAGCTTATTTTCATCTAGCTCCTGCCCAATATACTGAGAGAAATAAATACTTCCTGGAAATTAATAATGCTTCCCTTTGTTCTGAAATTAACCTTGGAGTGTTAGTGCTGTAAATATTCAAACAGTTGAATTGTGCAACCTACATAATAACGTGAAAAATAAAAGAGACTGTTGTTCTGACCCGCCTGCATTCACAGCACACTTTTAAGTTTGTGGAAAAGAAATCACATAGACAGATTCTTGGTGAAGAACAGACAGAAAAATTTATCAACTACCAACAGCAAGAACATCAACTTGTAGTGCTAATAGAATATGTACTCCTTTATCTGCAATTTTCACCATTGAAAATTCTTACCATCTGTCTGATTTAGAAAAGCTGCAAAACAGCAGTATTAATAAAAATAATAAAAAAAATTCAAAATTAAAAATATCCACTTTTATACTAGATATTTTTAATTTAATTAAAAAATGTAATTTTTTACACTTGCTTGAAAACAAATTTGAGTTTTCAGAACAAATTATAGAATTTATTTTACAATTTGGTTCATGTTCTCACACCCTTCTGGATCCCAGAAAGCAAGTGAGGTAAAGAAGTGTAAAGAAAATAAATTGAAAATCTTAGGAGATTTGATTTCAGATCTCTATCCAAAGCCAATATTTTTCCTAGGGATCATTTGAGAAAAGTCTATTTGAAATGTAAAACTACCCATGAACCTTGGACATTTACACCAGTTAATTTATTCACCTGCACTTCCAAGACAAATCATACAAATGGAATTTACTCTAACCAACACACTGTAATTAATGGAAAAGCTCAACTTTTTGCTCCAAATCTTGCCAGGCAATGTAGTCCATATAGCAGGACAGAGCAGGATAAAAGCTCACTTCATTTTGCTGATAATTGTTCAACAGGGTGTGTGACACATGTGAGGGAAAATTCCAGAGCAAAGAAGTAAGAAAAAGCTGGTGTCAAAGACTGATGATAGATAAAAAAACTTATCTTGCATGCATTTTATTTTTCATTGCTGGGGGTGTATTTTGCACAAAATTGAGCAGAGAAATCACTACTATATATCTATATTTTAAGATCAGTGCTTAAAAGACAAAAATTTATGGATTTACAAACTTTGTCTGGGCTCCCTAGCACAATCTGTACAAGGACTTTTTCCCAGACCAGAAGAGGAGCAGCTTGTAGGAAAAACTTTGACAGTCAGGAGCCTAATTTATAACTCTTTTAAGGATGATCACTGATAATCCAATTTAGAGATTGCAAAAATGTTCATCCAAGAAGACCCTGAACTTGCTGTTCTTCAGTAGTAAAATACTAAAATACTCCATAGAAAGATCATGAAAAGAAGAGAAGAGAAGAGAAGAGAAGAGAAGAGAAGAGAAGAGAAGAGAAGAGAAGAGAAGAGAAAAGAAGAGAATATTTTGGATGGAAGGGACATACTATGAAGGAACATACTAGTTCTGCTGCCCGATCAGTTTAGGGCTGACCAAAAGTTTAAGCATAATATTAAAGGCATTGCCCAAATGTCTTAACACTGATAGGCTTGGAGCATCACGTTCCTCTCTAGGAAGCCTATTCCAATGGTTAGCCATCCTCTTGGAAAGAAATGCTCCCTTAATGTCCAAATCTAACCCACAACTGGCACCACTTTGAACCACTATTGCTCTGAAGTACTCTTGCACCTACTTCAGCGAAAGATACCCACTGGCATCTGTCATCTTAAGGCATTCCGTGACTAAGGGCAACTTCCTAATAGATAGGAGAAATTTTATGTGCAGAGGTTAAGATTCATCTCACTTATCTTTGGCTGACTAATCAAACTTAGTCAAGTTTCTAGACAAAGCTAGTTGTTTAGGCTCCTTTGTCAGGATCCACCTGCAGTGGATGAATCATCCCACCTACCCAGATGAGTACCTCATCTGGGATTAGGCCATTAGGATATCCAGGTGATTAGCTTCACTTTAGACAACTCACTGTCAGACAGCTTCCTGTGAGAGACACTGACCTTTGAGTAGGTCACTCCTACTCAAAGTAAAGCCAGGCTTTCATACCTTTAGACTGCAGTAGAATATGAGATAACATGGATTTAAGGCAATAATTACACATCTGGGAAAGCCCAAAGACAGATGTTACAAGGAAACAGGTTTCCCTCTTTGCCACCTGTTTGATGTCCCTGTGCCACAAGTGATCAGACTCTGTTTGTGGATCCCACTGCCAATATTGGGGCCAGCTCCCCTGTCCCTGCTGCCTCATTCTCATCCTTCCAGAATGATCAGAAACCTCCAACAGGGAAAACTTCTTTCAGGAGCAGCTTTTCCAGACTATGAACAAAAGAGAGTTGTTAAATGTTACAATACCAGCCACCAAATGATCTGTGGAGCTTCCTCAGTTCTCCACTGCTGCTTCCTCATAAATTTCATTATCTATGTGACTTTCCAGGCTTCTAATGCCTTATTGTGTTGTTTAAACACAATCCAAACATATTACATTATTAGACCTTACCTGTCCTTGATAAAGTTTCATTTTATTGGTAGGAAATAGTGTTTTCACATCATAGTTTTGAATATAATTAATTCAGTATGGACTAAAACAGTATTTAGTTTTCTTACACATTGTACTGTTACATTAAATTATATGTCTTTCCTATTAAGTATCTGAGTCTGCCCTGCAAATTCTGTCAAAAAGAAAAGATTTTTCCTTAAATCTGTACAGAACCTGGAATAAATGGACATACTGAACCTGGTTACCTAACTATAGGCACACGAGGTAATCAACAGCGACACTGAAACTTTTTGAGACATTTTTTGAAAGCAGATCTTTTGATTTCTAGAATTTGAACCTTCCTTCAGACATTTCTTTCCTTCCTTCCCACAGCTTTCAGGCTTGTCACTATGTGGAACAGCCTGCTGTACAGGTTATTCTCTGTGAAGATGGGCTTTGTATGCCCTGGGTCACAGCTTCTGCAGTCAGCAGCTTTGCCCAGAAGCTTTTACTAAAAGAGCAAAAGATAAAATGGAAAAGAAGGCCATATATCAAATGAAAAAGTTGTATTGACTTTTTTTCTTCTTTTTCACTTTTGCATTCTCTGGATGTTTATTATCTTTCAGATTACAGACTGTGTTGGTGAGGGATTGTGTACTCCTCCCCTATTTTATTGTATATAGCACTGTCTCTGAGCAAGACTATACTTATAAAATGCACAATGCTTTTGTGTTCAGTAAGACCTGAATAAACAACACTTGCTTTGTGGCCAGACAGGTATACAGATGCTTGATGATGAAGAAATAAACCAGTTTTTTTCCTGAAGCTGAGAGCTAGACAAGTCTTTATTTTCCTTTCTTTGGCAGCAGCAGACTTTGATGACTAAATACATCATTCTATAATAACCAAGAAATGAACCATGCTGCAGGTTTCTTCAAGGAGATGAGTCATCACATCTTACATGAGGATCTGTCCTGGAGGATGGCCTGACTTCAGCTGAAGCTGAATTAATGGTATTGACCTTTCCTTCATTTTCGGAATACTACAGACATCAACACTAATTTTGATAAGGTTCACTGAGAAGTGAGAGATTTACAGACCAAAATGTCTGAATTAAAACCCAGGCAACACAGATTCAGAAGCTGCCATAAGACAAAGTTGTGCTCTGGATGAACACTCTCAGACAAGGTTTAGGTTACAGTAAAATCTGAACTGGTAGCAGTTTCTATAATTTGTTCTGCCAAGTATATAAGAGAAGGGGAGAAACAGCTTCCCAACTCTAACCATGAAGCAGAGAAAAAAAATCCAACCTGTTTTAAAGAGTACCATCCTGAAATCCAAGAGAGAAAAAGTTAAGTTTTTATTTTGTTCCTTCTATTAATAATCTCTTTGAAAATAAAAAGTCAAAGAAAGATATTCTGAATTATTTCTGTGGTTAAAATTGACCCCCAAATATTTATCAAAAGCTGTGCCATGCCCTTCCTCCTAGCAGAGGCTACAAGAAAAAGAAAACAAAGCCAGAAAGTCAAATAGTGGATTCATTCTCTCTTTTGTCTAAACTTTGTGGAAAAATGATCTTTTGGCCTTTCTGTCACACAAAAGCAAATATGAACATGTAGACATGCCTATCCTTATTGTTACATAACTGGAGTTGTATCACCAGTTAAATACCATATTTTCCATTGATATAAATGTAGAAAATTAATTTGTAACTTTCTCTGTGTTGGAGGGGTTTGGATGGCATTAGTTGGCATTACATGACAGAAAATCATATGTTAAAATACAGGCTATGCTTGATTAACAGCTATAATAATGACTCCACTTTTTTCAGTGTAAGAACTGTTCAGTCACTGCTAGTGGTTGGATTTCTCCTGACTGCCAGAGGAATTAGACCAGATCCATCAGCAAAATAAAATTCTACAACAGGGAATCCACAGCAATTAAAACCTCTTGGTTGGACAACTTGAGAAGTAAGAATCTGTTAAAATATCAGAATTTCTTTTAATAGTCGATTAGGCTTGTATTATTCTACTTAAGGATGAACATTTCTAAAAAAACATCTGCTTATTGATCTCTCCAACATGATGTCATTGGCAGTTTTTGCCTCTGAAAATTCCTGCATATAGAACGTAGATGGAGCACCATAAACTCTAATCAGCTCTTGTTCAGAAGAGCTGAACTGCATGCAGAAATATAAGTGGGTCTGGGAGGAATAAAAGTATTATTACATGGTACTTTAGAGTTGTCCAAACTGCTCTTCTGCTGTCTTGAAATGAGAAGTCTAGTATGCCTTTTGTTCATTTTCCACTGACTCCTTCAAGGGTCTGCAAGGAGTCAGTGGAAAATGAACAAAACCCCAACATGCCCCCCCTCCCAAATATGAAGCTCAGAAAACCATCAAATACTTTGTATATGTGTGTAACAGCTAAAATTCTTTTTTAAACTACTGTGGGGCTCATTCCAGTGCCCTGTGCAGCTCTATGGTGCTTGGATTCTGACTGCATGAGCATGGTGGTAGAGTGTCCCATTGCCCAGCACCAGAAAAACAGGCTGAAGAATTTAATTCAGAGGTCTGCTCTTCCCACACTACTTCTGCAGTTATTCAAGTGTGGCTGAAATCTCTAAATGGAAACTCAGAGAAGGAGATTAACTTAAGTGATACAACTACACTATAGAAAAGTTTATGGAAGTGTTTACAGGGCAGCCAAGCCAGCTGTCTGAGCGGCTGAAATCCTGGTCACTCATGAGACCAGAGAGCTTGCACCTACATTTTTGTGCAGGCAGCCTTGGAGAAGGCTCTGTTTCAGCAATAAACAGCAGAGGACAAGGTCTGGCACCTTTGGGCCATTTGATGTTGGATGCATAAAAGCCCTGTAAGAGCAGATGAGATGGATGAGGTCTGGCACTGACCCACGTGGCAGGTAAATACAACACAAGGTGTTTTGTAAGGCATCTAGCATTACCTCAATTTTCCCCAGGTGTGCCAAAGCATTTACAGCACTGCTTTTGCAGTTGCTGAATCAAATCTGGTCACAAACTAAGGCTGTGCAGCTGTTTCTGTGCAGCAGAGCATCTTCAGTCCTCCTCCATTTCTCAAGTCCATTGGATGCTTAAGAGGCTACTAAATGATTTATTTTGCCTAAAGATACATGAGGTGTCTATGATGTGCTTTGGTCTTTCATCAATGAATGGTTTTCATTTATTGGACTAACGTTATAGCTCCTGATTGGTCATTTAAGTGAAATATCCATTCATACTCTCACACCACTACCAGAAGCATTCATAGTCAGCACCATGACTCGCTGTATTAGCACAATAAATCCAGTTCAGTGGGTCATTTCTGGATTTGGGAATCCAAGTCTGAGTTGATCTGCTTTGGTATTAGTCAGATTCATTTCCACTGAGATAAAAAGAACAGGCTAGCACTTTCAAACTGAGCTTTTACATTCTGCTCCCAGTTAATTTTCTCTTTCTTCAAGAATGAGTCATCACAGTGTATCTCCTTGGTGTGGTTTACCATGCTTTCTACTGATATTTGTCCTAAATGACACAAACCCATGGTCAAGATAAAAAAAAAAAAAAAAAAACATAAAATTGCTTTTTTATTTCTACTATATTTAGATGCAATTAATCAGCTATGAGTGCCATTATACCAATACACTTGGCATTATTCATTTTGGCTGATAAACCTGGGCTTACAGGATGTATCTGAATTTGAAACAAACAAACAAGCAAAATATACATATTGTTAAAAAAGAACTCTGGAACAGGCTTTGGGAATGTTAAAATGCATTAGGAGGGATTCCAGTGACAGATGTACCAAAGCTAGTGAGAATTGCTAATTAGAACTTTTCAGGAGAGATAAAAGAATAGGCAAGAGATTACATGAAAATCATAAACCAAATGTAAATTTAGAAATAAAATATGTGGAAAAAAAAGACCAAAAGAGTCAAGCTTTTCTTTTGCTACATTATGTTAACTACCACTTGCAATTGTTATAAATGTCACTTGCAGGCTTCCAGCTGTTCTGGAATGGGTTTGTTTTTAAAGCATTGACTGAATAGAATAATTGTTTTGTAATGTTGAACTGTATGGTGTGTTGGTTTTGCTTCTGCTTTTTAATGTATTTAACTGAATAAACAAATAATGTTCATGCCTCACATACCTTCAATGTGATAGGAAATACTCACTCTGAGTATCTAAAGATAAATATTCACTTCAGTGATTTGTCTGTGTCCATTGTGCAGCACATAAGTCCTATGCCTCTGATCAAAGTACTCATGATTCAAGACTTCTGTAGGTTTAAGATATTGTTCAGCAGCTAAATTTCTATTAAGTTCTTTATGTTTTTGTACAATGTTGTACATTGTACAAATGTACAGTGTATCTGCATTGCACAATGTATCTGCGATACAGTCTCCAACTTCAGTAACACACTTTCTTAATTAGTATAGCACTTTCAAGCTGTAAGTTTGGTTTTATGACCTGCTTTGATGATGTCATCCATAATTTCCCATTCTCCTTTTATTGTTGCATAAGCTGGGTGGCCTAAGGCTGTGATTGTCTTGTCATGTTGGTTTTATTCTGGGAAATAAATCTAATGTCTTCAGGGAAGTTACTTGTGATTTAAACCCACAACAGAGGAAAGCCAAAGCTTCAGGTTACAGGATTACAATCAAACACAATTGAATTGCAGCGACTTAACAAGCTGCCTCCTGTCAGCTGAGCAGCTGCAAGGATCCAGGAGCATGTTTTTTGTCCAATTAATTATGAGAGAGTATAACTTAGCTTAAATAAATGAATGAGGGTGAAGACGACAGAAGACATCAGGACAAATAAGTTTCTAGGCCATTTAGTGCTTGACCCTAAGTTGTAGCTTTGGTCTGTAACCAAAATCTGTGAACTGTACTCTGGGAGCCAGGCTTTCACAAGCTTATTGCTCTCATCCTAACCCCAGGCGCCTCCATTGCCACGTTACAGGCTTCCATTTTACAGCCAGGGGAGGCAAGCATCCACTTTTAACTGTGATTTATATGACCTGTATTATTAGATGATTTTTTAGATGAGGTGAATTGCATCCTAGAGCATGTTAACTCTGTTAGATATAATTCTGCTAACTGTTAAAGGAGAGAAAGCTGACTGATTTAAACACAGAGTTATGCATTGCCACCTGTTGAATCCCACCTGAGTCTCATATAAGCAGACTTTATTTACTCAATGTAGTAACTGACACTGAAGTAAGGAGCAGGTTTGCTTTGATCTTTTTTCTGGGCACAGCGGGAGGTATTTGTGGTATTTAGTTTTAAATATGTAAAATGTAGTGACTGACAAAGACAAGCTAAACAAGATGTGAGGAATCTCTTTAGAATCAAGGGGAAAAAGTCCCTTGTAGAGGTAAAAAAATATTGTTCCTTCATACAAATAAATATGTATATTTATATAATATGCATATTTCATTCTCCTTCCTATATAATGCAGGGTATCATACTCTAGAGGAAACGTTTTTACGTTGACTTAAAATGTTAACCTGGATAATAGTGTCAGAGGGAGACGCTAAGGAAGAAGAATGTTCTAGCATGAGGTAACTGAGGAGAAACACACTCCACTTTTGTGTTATGTGTCCTGCCTTTTCCTCTTCTCTCATGCAGATTTTTCTCTCTCCACAGGGTGAGTGGAGGAACATAACATTTTCTCATTCCGTGTAAAAATGAGAAAGTACATAGAGTTAGCGAAGTTTTTTCAGGTCAGGATAATTGTAATTGTAGTGATCAAACATGGCACTGTGTTGGTGACCAAAGATAGTGATATCTTTGTGTGCCTCTTCTCCCAGTGACCTCTTTCCTTTTCCAGCTCTTTGATGGGTGATGTGGCTTGTCCTAATGCAAGAACACCAGGTGGGTATTTCAGGAGGAACTGTCTGGATGTTCACATAATCAATGCCTTCTAGAAATGGGGGAGCTGAGATAGCTGTGATTGACTTTGAAGCACATCAACTTGCAAAAGGGTGTAAAATGCTGCTAGAGACTGGGTTATCTAGTTCTAACAAGGTTTCAGGCAGGTTCCAGGTAGATTCCCTTCTTGTGTCCAGCTTGAAGATGGGAAACACTCACTTTTGGATGGGGCAGTATAAAGCACTAAGGTCCAGTCAAATACAGACATAAAGCTGTGGCCATGTAGGTGCTTTGTTGCTTTGTGATTGTGAATTCTTCAAAGCCAGAGGCTGTAAACCTGTACATTTCTGGCTGAATCTGCTTATATTATTACCCTTTAGACACAGCCTGTTGCCCAAATCTGAAAGTCAGTGGACTAAGCCACACCTAGACTTCTCTGAGAAGTTTAGGGAGCATGTGTGTCTCAATAAATCTCATGATGCAAGAAGAGGGACCATGATTGGACTATACTAAGATCCATTGTAGCAGATGATGAGCTGTTTAGATACTGCATTGGCAATATTTAGATACTTTCTTAGCAACAAAGCTAATTATAATCATCCACATGATCACTGAAACCTTCTTGTGCCTGGCCAGGAACCTCTTCTTGACCACTCTGCTACAGGCACACAACACTGACCTGTTAAATCTGGTGAGCTTCTTGCCCTGGTCAACAAATCTTTCTACTACACCCGGCTACAAATTACAGGAAAAGTAACAGCAAACTGGCAACAGAAAAAGTCGAATAACTGAACGTGCAGAGTAAAAAAGACATTACAGACAGAAGAAGTTCAAAATCAGTAGAAAAAAATAGTGCACAAACCTGCATCCTTTACACAAGTAGTTTGCAAATATTTACAAGACCAGGGCTTTTAAAATTAATGACAACTCTTCAAATTTAAGTTCTATAGACTCATTAAATCAGTAAACAAAAACCATGAGGTGTGAGAAGTGAATTTGAATTTTAACTTCACTTTGTAGTTTAATCCATCACAAATAGCTTTAGATACAGCAGTAAAATATCATAATCTCATCTTTTCCCCATCTTAGCTGTCTGCATTCAGTAATCCAGAAAATTGCTTTTCTAGAGTATGTAGTATGGCATACTCTAGAAAAACATGAATTTCCATTCCCCAGTTTGACTGTGTCCTCAGTTTCAAGAGGAAACAGAGACTAGAGAAAAAAACCACAACCCTTAGCTAAAATATACTGTGTGGTTTTGTTTACCTACCCGAGCATAAGCATTCCATTTTAGGGTTTTGTTTTCTCTAATTTATTACTTGAAAATATTTGAATAGACTCTAAGGAAAAACATGGGAAGCTCACAGTGACAAAAGATATAACTAAAAATAAAATATTTTTAAAGGCTTGCTTTATTTTAAACAGTGAGATAAAGTCATGATATATTTGTGTGGATTTGCATTTTATGTGTGTTTGTAAAGCACATAGGAAAAATGCAGCCTTCATGTTGATAGAGATTGATAGGATATTACTACAACACTTGGGACATGAATAGTAGTAAAGGATTATCAGCAAACAACAGTCTAGCAGAAGTAGTCTTGAATAAAATGGCATGCAAATCTCTGAAGTAGACTATGAATATAGAAGGCAATCATTAAAGATGAGAAACTCTTTAATGTAGAGGCTCATAGGAAAAGTTTCCTCATATATTTTCTAACTTTCTGGTTTTAAATGTTCATCTGTGGTAAATAAAGCTTTCTCACTACTTCATAAAATTTCAGTGTTGTATTGTTCTCTTATCAGTAACAGTTAAGTGTAAAAACACAGTGAAAAACCATAAACACTTGTGAAGAACTATGGTTCCCACAGCATACCCGTGTGCGCATTATTCCTCTTAGAAATGTCGTTCAGAGGTTTACACTTCTCGTGCCATTACAATTTCATTTGTATTTTATATTTTCAATGACTGTTACATTTTAGGATGCTTCTTTTAGATAATAGCCACTCTGTGCCTTGACTCAGGGACTTCACAATTGCACACATAAACCTGTTGCACCTTCATCAGGTAGTTAATCTCAGAGAGGCCTTTCTGTCTTGCTGCACACCACACTGGGTCACAGGCTTGAGTTGTACCTGCCTAGGGTTAGACTAAGTCTAGGAAGTTCTTTGTACTGCTACTGAATGTGTTTCCTAAACAACTCTTTAGACATGTGAGAATGTCTGCTCCAGCAGATGTTATGGTGCTCTTATTCTCCAAGGACATTCCACAGTAAAGATTATATTAATACTCTCATTTTTCTCTGTAGAAGCTAGCAACTTACTACTGGCCTACATTTGCTGTTCCCACTGTTCCTGTCACCAAATTAACAGGTGTAGGTGTAGCTTTTCTTATCTGTAAAAAGAAAAGCTATTCCCTTTTTCTTTTTACATAGAGGCTAGACAGAGAGAAAATTCTGCTTAGGGAAGACATCAGAAATTTATAACATACATAAAATGCCTTAATTGATAGACAATCTACCTTTGCATTTTCTTTACTAGACTTATTTAAAAGTAGTAAAGGAGAATCTTGTGAGATTTTAATTACTACTATTGTTTGGGTTCATTTATTGCAAGTACAAGTCTTACAAGGATTTGTTGCCATGATCAATTTCCAGTTTTATTGGCAGAAGCCATCTTGCCCAAGAGGTATAATGTTTCAAAGTGTCAAATAGAATCTGGAAAGTTATGGTGCATTTTTTGTGGTGCTGTGCTCCCTAAGCTTTCTACTGAGCGGTGTGCAATCGTGGATCTGCCAATTTATTATTTTCAGCTTTCTGCTTACTCACATAAATAATACATGTGAAGAGAGGAAGAGGGCTCAACTCTCAAGAACTACAGAGAAGAAGGAGTGCCTGTCTCAAAAAGAGATTTGGGAGTGCAATATTTGAAAAGTGATTGCAGACTCCTCAAAAGAAAAAAAATAATAAAAAGGACAGTAATATTACTTTTGAAAAAGTGTTCTGAGACTTAGAAAAACACCTAAACTGATAAAGGTAGAGGAAAGAGAAGCCAGGAGTTCTGATTATTTTGCTGCTTTAATCCTGACAACATTTTTTCCGTTTTATCTAATAAGGACCTGGATTTTCTGCAAACTTCACTCTTCTATCTTCAGTAAAATTACACAACTAGAATATTTGAACACATATCTCTTAGGTTAAGCTTTTCTCACAAAAAAGGGATCACCATGTTAAATGGAAAAAATACGCTCAAGAAACAATAAAATCTAAACTCCAATTTTAATTTTCACAATAAGAAATATTAAAGACTCAAGTAGCTAGTAGCAGCACCAAACAGAGACAATCATTACAGGTTGAGATACCTCACTGTAAGATGCACTCCCTTCCTTGTAGGTTTTGATTACTTATTTTAAACACACATACCCAACCATGCAGACAATGCTCATACATGAAACTGCAGTGGACTGAGCCTAAAACCTTCAAGGAAAGTATAAGTCAGGCCCATGAATCCAATTCATATTTGGCAAATAGCTGACAGTGTTTAGAACTGAAATCACAATTCAAAATCTCCCAGATACCATGGAGGTTCAAAATTCAGATTTTTTCCCTGGATTGTGGAAGATGTTTGAAAGGCTTTAACAGCAATTTAATATTTTACTGAGAAAAACAAATTTGCCTTGCAAAGGTCAGAATTACATAAAGTTTATGATTTTCATGTACTCTAATTTCTAAATGTAGCTCATCCTAGGTGTTTAAATTTTTTTTTTTTTTCTGAGAATTTTCCATTTTTCTTCAGGGAGATCCAGAATCCTTCTTGTTGCTGACATCTCTTCATAAAAATCCTTTCATTAGGATTTTTCCAGCAGAAGCTGAGAAGTCTCAGCAACAAGATGTAAACAAGTTGTTATCTGCTGCTGTGGAATGTAACAAGTTCACCTGTGATTGGCCCATCTCTGATGTTTATAATTAATGGCCAATCAAAGACTGTGCTCTCTCAGACAGGGTCCGGGAGAGCTGGATTGTTGATCATTCTTTCTATTCTATTCTTAGCTTTAGCCTTCTGAGAAACCTTCTCTCTCTCTCCATGTCTTTTTAGTATAGTTAATATATATATATATAACCTAATATAATAAATTAAGCCTTCTGATAATGGAGTCCACATTCTTGTCCTTCCTTCACCCTGAAACACCTTGTGACCACCGTCACACCTTCTCACTTTCAGATCTCAATGCTTTTTATCTTCTATATTAGAAAAAGACACTGCTGGTGAGTATAACTGCTGCTCAACTTTCTTTTGTGTTTCCTCTCTTAAGTTGAAGAGAAGAATTCCTCTCTTATTTTCCACAAATTGTTCAAAAGGCAGTTTTGATTTTCTCCTTGCCTGCACTAATTGAACAAACAGAGAACTCATCCTTGACATGTAAAACAATAATAAAAGTCTTTGAATTATAACCATTTTCTCTAGTCAGAGCTAAGCCAAAATATGTCCACCACTGATTAAATGTTTCCTTTTTACTAGAATCTAAAGGAGAGCTTCCTCAAAATTTCTCTTAGGGAGTGTAATTGCATAAGGCACTACTTAAAATGGTTTGTCTGTCCCATCAAGACCTTCCTACTCAACCAACACCTTCTAGCAACTGCACACTAAATATGGTCCATTCTTTTTCACAATGTGAAGGTTTCAAAATCCTCCCTCTTTAAAGATGTATATTTTATTTTATATTTTGTTTAAGTTGGCTATTAAAGCCTAGGTTTGCTTCTGTGGGCATGTGTTGCATAAGTGGGTCAGTTGGAGTTTGCCAATTTATTTATTTTGACTATGCATCCCCCGAGTTTTGGAGTATGTCAATGGACTATTTTCACTTGTCTTTAAACAATTCAACTTAAAGAATGGCTGAAAAAAATCCTTCAGATCCCAGGATGTCAAACCGCACATATGAAAATTTTGTTACATAAAAAAGTAAACCAGGTTTCAAACCAAATAGGATGTTATTCCACAAATATTATATAAACAGGTAAATGAAAGCAGTAGACTGTGTTAAGACCATGATGAAGTAAAACTTTAGCCAACTACTATGCAGTGATAGGAATAGTGAAAACAATCAGTAATGCTGACCCTCCCGCAAAGTTCACATCTGACCAAGCAGCACCAGTTAGTTGCAAGTTAAACAATTGAGCCTTCACCTTGAACTCCTCTTTTTCTTTTGGAAAACAAGCTCCCATCTCACAACAACCACGCTTGCACTCTCCGAAATCCCTTAATAGCAACGAGTTGTTAAGTGGAATTGGCCCTAAATTGTGCTGCTTGAATGGCAAGACCAATCTGGGAATGAAGCTATGGACATAAATTGACCATGACAGCTGACTTGGCAGGTGAGAGCCTGGAGTTCTGACCCCAGGTCACCTATGCAGTGTTAACGCAGCTTTAGAAATCTTGAGCAGAGAAAGGCAAGGTTTTTATATTTTGTAGTGGATGTTTATTATTAGATGTTTCAAATCTACATGTAAGACATAGCTGCTCATTGTTTTCAGAAGCACGGATTTTAGCTGACATACATCTAATCACCTGCATGTCTGAATAGTCTGGAGAAGTGACCTAAACGTCCCTTGTGATGTTTAGTTTTGAAAAGACATTCCTCTCCCAGAGTTTTGGGTACCCCCACTTCAGCCTAAAATACAGCTAAAGGAAGTAAAGAAATTACATTTCCTTCAAATCTGGATCTCTGTAATGCACTAAATTATTGAGAACAACCTATGAAATTCTTTGTTTTATCTCTGATATGCAGATCTGATATGCAGTTCTTACAGACAGGCTTGAACAGCAAAAGAATATAGAATAAGAAAGGAGAGATAATAAAGGGTCACTATGTCAACAGATGTATTTTAATACTATTCTATGTAGCTACTTATAAAATCAAGCATTTTTTTTGTTGAAGAACAAGATTCAATTTTGGTGAACCAAGAAATAAATTTTTGTTTAAGGTGTGGTAGTGCTGGATATCACTGCTGAAGAACCAAAACTTAATTTCAGTCATTTATATATAACTTTATATAACTTTTATTGAAACTGGTTTCCTCTATTGCTTTGGGACTATCCCTTCATGTACTGTTGTCATTTTGTTCTTCTCCCATAAGCAGTAGCATTACTGTCATCTAGCTGAAGTCTTCAGCAGGTGAGCAAACCCCAAACATGCCTTAGATGGAGATGCCCTGTTGTGATGACCATGCAGTTTTGTTTTGATCAAATTCATCAAAAGAGAGAATTTACTTTTCATTTAAGTACTCAAGACAGTGGGAAAACTGTTAAGAATTTAGAATCTTAGATAATTGCCATGTTAAGATGGAAGTGCATCAAAATGCATCAAAATCAAAATGCTTTGACACAAGGTTTTATAGGCAGTCCTGGGCTTGACCTCAACCTAGATGTGGTACAAGCCAGGTGCTGATGAAGTACAACAGGGACATACACCTTGTTTAATGAGGGGTTCATAAGCCATGTCCCCAGGACAAAATCTGCAGGTGGTCTGGCCCATGGGGCATCTTCCTTTCCAATGACTGGCAAGAGGCCCTTGTTCAAGGGGACACATCCAATCAAGGGACCTCTGGATGTCATCTGCTGCAAAGGGAGACAGCAGGGAAGCCGAAATAGCATGATCCACTTTCACTGAAGTGGACACACTATGTCACCTTTCTTCCTTTCAAATTTGAGTGGTTTCTGGATGAAAGATTTCAATTTTCTAAAAGCTAGGACAGATTTTGCTCCACTTCTCTTCTTGTATGATTCTTAGGGACATTTTTTTGTATGTTTTTTGTCTTAATTGGAAGGCAACCATTTTTTTAAGCTTAAAAATATTTTGTGAAATAAAATCACTAAATTTTCCTCTGAAATATTTTACCTCAGCTTGAAGTAAATGGAGAGAAGGAAAAAACAATCTTAATTTTACTCTGCTGGGAGGCCATGGAGGTGGTGTTTCCCTGGGTGCAAGAAGTGCACCTGCCACACTACCTCTGGGAAGCAGGTGTTTTGCTGAGCTGTTGTAGTTTGGCTCCTACCAAAAGTTCCTGTTAATGTCCACTTTTGGAGAGGACAGAGAATTTTTTAACTTTAATTTCTATTTTTATTTTCTAATATAAAATACAGACAACTTCAGAAAGTATTATGCACTTTATAAATATTTCAGAAGTTAAATATGTGGAAGTTGTGATAAATATGCAGAGATTTTAATGCTTTATTAATGTTGGCTTGCTTTTTGGCATAGTGTTGGGGTTTAAGTACTTCTCTGTGGGGATCTTTCAAACAGGGGGATGGGGAATGGTCAGTAGAGTCACCTGACAGTGAACATTTGCAATTCCTTTGTGCATGGGACAGCACATAACTAGTAACTCTGGGTCTTTGGTCTGATCCCTGCTGAGATCAGAAATGTACTTTGAAGAGAAGGACTAAAGGTCTCTAGAGCTGTTGAGAAACAGCCCTGGCAGATTTTAATGAAAATTTTCAGGTGGAGAAGGCAGAAGTCAGACTCAATTGTGTTTAGGACACAAAATTCCTTTGGACCTCTGGAGGCACCTGTTCTCAGGTGGCAGGACTGCCAAGTTATGTATCTGTGTCTTTCTAAAAAAATTAAATATATATTTCCCTGTATAAATTTTGCTGCACTGGCTGATTCAGGGGCTGTGATAGCTGTTTCCCTGGCTCTCTGCACCAGAACAGGAGAAACTCAGGAAGCTAGTAAGACCAAACCAGTTACTACAGCAGGTTTTACAGGTTATATAGCCAAACTGTGGGACAAGCGGCTGTAGAGAGGCCCTGTGAAAAGAGATCTGGGGGGTTAGGTGGATGGCAAGTTGAACAGTGCACCCTGTAGTGTGCCCAGTGTGTCTCCCCAGTGCAGCAGCCAGGGGCCAAGCGTGGGGGGCATCAGCACAGCACGGCCAACCAGGCAAGGGAGGGGATTGTCCCCCTCTGCTCTGCTCTGGGGTGGCCTCACCTCAGGTGCTGGGGTCAGTTTTGGGTGCCCCAATGTAAGAAGGCTATAAAGTTATTAGAGTGTACGCAGGGGAGACTGAGAAGATGGTGGAAGGACTCGAAGACAAGATTTATGAGGAAAGGCTGAGGTCATTTGGTTTGCTGAGCTTGGAGAAGCCAGAGGGTTTGCCCTCCTTGCTTTCTCAAGGGAGACAGAGGAGGGGGAGTTGCTATCTCTGTCTCTGGTGACCAGTGATAGGACATGAGGAAACGAATGGAAATACATTGTGTCACAGACATCTTTTATGAAAAATCCTTTCCTTAGGATTTTTCCTCCTGAGAAGCTGAGAGGCCTCGGGAACAAAATGTAAACATTGATTATCTGCTGCTGTAGAATGCAACAGGTGGATGTGTGATTGGCCCATGTTGGATGTTTGTAATTAATGGCCAGTCACAGCCCAGCTGGCTCGCACAGAGAGTCCGAGACAGAGCCTTTGTTATCATTCTGTTTTATTTTATTCTTAGCTAGCCTTCTGATGAAATCCTTTCTTCCACTCTTTTGGTATAGTTTAATCTAATATATACCATAAAATAATAAATCAAGCCTTCTGAAACATGGAGTCAGATCCTCGTCTCTTCCCTCAACCAAAAACCCCTGTGAACACTGTCACAACACTGTGTTCAGGTAAGTTCTGATGGACATCAGGAAAAAAGTTCTTCACTGAGGGGGTGACTGGTCACTGGAACAGGCTTTGTAAGGAGTTGGTCATGGGATCAAACCTGATAGACTTCAAGGAATGTCTGGACAATATTTGCAGCCATATGGTTTAGTTTTAGATAGTCCTGTGGGAAGAAGGAAATTGGACTCAGTCATTTTTACAGATCCCCTAGAATTTAAGATATTCTACTGTCGCGGTGCGTGGGAGGTGGAGAGATGACACAGATTGAGGTTTTCAAGCAGCAGAGAGACTATTTGGGTACCCAGCTTTTTTTATAGGCTACATAAAAGACTCCATATTCAACTCTGATTGGTCACAACCCAGCCCATGGACCAATAGCCACCTGCTTGTGTTCATATCAGAGACTGGGTCTCTGTAACCAAACTCCTCCTCCTCCTCCTTGGCACACAGTCCATCCCATGCCACAATATTCTATAATTCTGTGCTTCTAGGTAAGTGTCAGCAAGCTGCAGCCCAGGAACACAGAGAGAGATAGAGAAAGGGAGTTACACTGGTGCACTCCTCTGTGAAAAAGCAACAAAGGTGAAAAAGACAAATTTCAGTCTGGGCACACAGATCTTACTAAAAGTGTGTCAACCCTGAACTGCTAAGTAGTTAAAGCTCCTATGCAGTATTAGCTTACTTTGCTGAGTAAATAAAGTCGGAATATTTCACTGAAAAAAAGCTAGCGACTTAATCTTGAACTTTGGTTTAAGCCCCTGGTTTTAAATGAAATACCTAAATTTCCTTTAACTTAGCTATACCCGAGCTGACTGAAAACCAAAAGTGTCCCCTGCAAAGACAGCAACATAATTCCTTTGTATGATAATGTACAGAAACTGATTTGCCTTAAGAGGGCAGATCAATTGGACATCTAATCTCAGAACAGATCTTTGTTTTTTTTATTGTTATTTAACATTCATCTAAACTTTGGATTTAAAAGGACACTTCAAAAGATACAGCATTTTAGAGGAAATGTTCTAAGAATGTTTTAAATGGCCATATTTATTCAGATCATCAATGCAACAACATTTACTTCCCCCTGTAGAGTGGCTGGCAGTATAATGCCATGTTTATAATTCCTCCAAGAATAACACATAAAGTTATTTCAAATAAAAATAAAACATAGTTTAAAAAGTAATTTAAATTATTTATCAATATAATTAAGCTGTATTAATGCTCTTTATTATCCATATTAAAAATTCACAAGGATTTTCATCCCTTTCATCTTTATTAGATGTGTCATAACTTGTTATGTATTTTCATGAACTATTGATGAATGTGAAATGCTCAAAAGCAATTTTTCCCTTTTAGTTTTAATGACTATATGGGGAGCATATTAATATTTGAACAAGTAGTTATATTTCTAGTTAGTATAATTTCTAGTACTTTTCCTTAGCATGCAGTACAAAGGAACAAAGTACAACATCCTTAATGCACAAAGCCTACAACTACTTGGAGCTGAAAAAAATTTTATGTAGTATATAGCATAATTACCTATGCCTCCTTCTCTCATAAAAGTAATAGTATTATGACAACATAAATTGAACAGAAGACATTGAAACATTATGATGATATAGGCATCAGTTTCAGTGTTAGAGGCAAGTTCAAGAGGAAGTTGATTTTTTGTATGAAAAACATAGCGTTCTTCTCCCCTAAATTAAAGTATTTTCTCTTTTAAGTTAAACTCATCTTTTGGAGAGTTACTTACCTGCAATAGAAGGATGGCAGCATAACAATGAAGTAGTAGAAATTTGAAATATAGGTCAACGTGGATAAGGTTTTAAATTTTAATTTTATTTTATGGGTTTTTTGGGGGGTTGGTTTATTTTTTTTTTACTTTCAGTTCTTTATCTCTTCTTATTATATACCCTGGATATTGAGAAAGTGTTTCTAGCCCATAGGCATCTTCTTCTACATTTGGCAGCTAGTTTATCAAGAACTCTAAATCATTTATGCTATCTTATGCTGTCCAGTGCATAAAAATAGTAGCACATACCTTCCTAAATTGCTTAACTGCTTTGAGAAAACCCATCCTTTAACAGCCAAATGAAAAGTATGAAATTTTTAGTTCAAAACACTAACACTTAGGAATAGACTACTCTATTCTTAAGTGTTAGTGTTTTGACCTAAAATTTGTAAAAAGAAAAAAAATACCATTAGACAACTTAGAGAAAAAAATACAGCAAAACTGGAATTGGAGCCCTCAGACAACAATATTCTTCACTTCCTAACTCAAATTTATCTGCAGATGTTGCCTGGTGTAGGGGCAGATTCTGAATTGTGTTATACATTTGCACAAATTGAAACACAGGTCTAGTCACTGCTCATGTGCAGAGGAACTAAGGAGCTGCCTAACTACTTGCAGTAAAACACACTGCTTTTAAAGGGCCATTTTATTTCTTTGCCTCTAGATGGGCTGCAAAATTCAAAAGCAATATCCTCACATTGATGACATTAAAATCTGCATTCATAATTTCTTCATTAAACACAGCAATGGAACGCAGGAATGCACAAGGTTTTAAAGTTATTTTTTATAAAATATCGTGCTGATTGGAATTTAAATAAATAATTTTAACAAGTAATTAAGTCTCTTTGACCTGAAATATTCCATACTTCCATAGGGAAAGATGGGCAAAAATAAGATGTGAAAAAACTGGAAAATTTTATCAGTGAGAAGTTGGGAGTAAAGCTGTATGGATTAGCTTCTGGATTTAATAATAGAATTAATTAAATAATCAAAAGACAGATTTCATCTCTCATCTTCTACATTTTTAAAATAGTATTCAATTTGTTCTTTTTCTTAGATATCTCAGTGCAAACTTAATGCAAAAAAAAAAGAAAAAGAAAGAAAAAGTAGTTATTAGACAAAAGTTATTCTAGCAGTGGACAGTAGCACCACTCCAAAATTCAGGCAGAGTTTCTGAGGATTAGAACCTATTCCTCCAGAGCAGCAATAGCTGTCTTAGTATTTCTCTCTCTTTCAGGTTCTTGCCTTACTATTCCAGCTCAGCAAAGGAATTCCCTCAGACAGCAGTCTCTTTCATTCCTTGCAGGTGATTTATCTATTCCACTCTGCAATGAACAAGGCAGAGATACTGAGGAAAAATAGTAAATCATAATATAATTAAAGATGGTATCATAAGCCACAGGCAACAGAGGCAAATGAAGGCTTCACAGAAAACATTACTATTTAGATGTTTTGGAAGAATGAAGTAATTCATTTCTGTGAGGGTAGTGAGGCCCTGGCATAAGTTCTCCAGAGAAGCTGTGGATGCCCCATCCCTGGAAGTGTTCAAGGCCAGGTTGGATGGGGCTCTGAGCAATCTGGTCTAGTGGGAGCTGTCCCTGCCCATGGCAGGGGACTTGGAACTAGATGATCTTTAAGGGCCCTTTCAAACCAAGCCATTTTATGATTCTATGATTCTGTTTCACAAACTGAAAGATTTCTCAGGGCAGAGAAAACCAGTAAGTAAATATACTCTTTAGTCTGAGGGCTATTCCACAATACAGTAAGTATTCAAAATAATATTCACTCCTGGGAAAAATATGACACATTATAACATGCTCTTTAGATTCCCAAAGAAAAGATGCTGCTGCAAGTGTTTTACCCAAAACATAAAACAGAGGTGGTACAGCTCCCAGAAGACAGCATTTAAAAGAAGGAAATACTTGAAACATCAAAATCAAAAGTACATCAAAAGGCAAATGGCAACCTATTTGTCACGGCAGCTCATCCATAACCTAATTGCATGACAGATTCATCCAGAGGAAACTTGAAAGATGCTTACAGATGCGTCTGATGGAAATCTTTTGGGAGATGGATGCCACTTTTGGAAAAACAGACTTTATGGCTGGAAATTGGATTTGCTGTGATTGTTGTCCAGTGATAAGATGGCTGAAAATATGGTTGGGTGTTCTACAAACAGAATCCAATTTCTTCAGTAGTTGCAGCAATTTAACAATATGTTGACTGGGAGGATATGATGACAGCCTCCCAGAGTCTTTTTGAAAAAGAATCATAAAAAGACTTCGCTGAGTCATTTAATTTTTACAAGTACCACCTAGAACTTTCTGCTTATTTTTATGAATACACTGAAAACAGTGCATGCAGTCTGTAAAGGGCTTTAGAACCCTCTAACCTAAAGATGTAAATGCATTATTACTAAGGAATTGTACTTGTTCAATAAAATTATCTTGCCTTAGACATTTGGTTCTCTTCAAACTTGTGTTTGTTCATATTACACATACAGTTATTTGAAATAATTTCCAATTAAATGCAGGCAGTTACTTTATGGCCTCATCTTTATCAGAAGCATTTTTTTCAAAAGATGAGTTCTCAGAATTCTCAGCTGGTTGATGAATCAATGTTTGGAATGTTCTTAGAACATTTTAAGAACATTTTAAATTTACTGTTTTAAGCCCAGTAAGTACCATAAGAAGTTATACCTGATAACGTGTCCCTGGCTGTTCATTAGAGCACTTTGAAGGAGGGGAAAGTTGGTGTTTGAAAACTTGATTTCAAGTGTAGTTTAGTAATTACACCTTATAAAAAACCCAAGCCATGAGGCACTGGATAGGCAGGATTTGTCCTCCTGCTTTTTATAACACAGGGATTAAGGAAAACCATATGATGAGGTAGATTGACTGATATGAATTAATGCACAATCTGTCTCCTTATGCAGCCTTCAAAGGCTGAGAAAAAAGCATCCCTAAATGTCCATGACTGCGGGGTCACTGACTACATTCACACAGAAGAAGGCTAGGGATGAGTGGGCTGGTCTCAAGCTACACCATTCCCTGATCAATCCCTAATGTGTACATGGCAAGATGTAGACAGCTGCTGCTAAGTCATAGAGACTGTCTCTCACTGCATAATAATTTTTTTGTGCCTTCTATGCAGCCACCACAACTCTTTCAACTCCTTTGCATGGACTGTAAAAGTATTGTCCTAAACCTGTGATCAGAAAAAGAGGTGAGGATTCTTCCTACTCTTGCAAGAAGAACGTCAGCTTGTCACTGAGGATTTATCTGAAATCCAATTTGCCCAACTGATATGCAGTTGCATAAATTGTTTAAATTGGTTTCCACAGAGCCCACTGTATCCTGCTACAGTGTACTTACTGACAGCAGGTTTAATTTGCTTGGAAATTGAAAGTACAATCCACATCCTTCATGCAATGCAAAACATTGTGCATATTTAATAAGCTAACTTTTTATACCTTTACTGTGTAAACTGAACCTTAAAGGTTGATTGAAATATGATTTAAATGTAAATCTGTCTGCCTACATTTTTATCTTTTAAAATAGCATTAAATACTTTTTACAGCTATTCAGCCTAGTACGTTCCCTTGTAGGGGGGAGATAATTATATATAATTTTTGTGTGAAATTTCATATGAACTACCTCATTTTCTGAGCAGGTACAGCAGCATATATTAAAGCACATCAGAAATTATTCCCTTTGTTGCAATATAAGATAAAACCCTGATGTGAAATTTGATACAAAGTCTTGGTTGGGGTTGGTTTTCAGGTATCCTGATGTAATTTGAGAGTGCAAAACAATTGAAAAAGAAACAAAAAAAAAAAAAAAAAACCCAAACAAACAACCCCAAAGTAATTCTGAGTGCAGAAAGTGAAGCTTTGAAATGTGTTTGCTCAGCAGTGGGTGCAGTTCAGCACAGTTGTTATTCGGCAAGTGGTCTTCATGGGAGGTAGGGTACAATGTTTGTTTTCATCCTCTGAAGGTTGTGTCTGATATTTCACCTTTCCAAAAGTTTTCCTTGGAGTATTGTGAAGACAATCACTTGCATGCAAATGAATCAAAAATTCTCCTTCCATGTTACTTAGAATATCAGTAACAATCTTTATTTAGGAGTTTAAGATCAATTAAAATAGATTGGAGAGAGACTTTTGTATACAGGCTGCTTGAAGGAGTAAATTCCATCCATCCTGAAAACAACGAATCGGCCCTGTCATGATTGAATCCCTGGAAATCCAGCATCTGGAATTCAGAATCCTCTTTTTCTCTGGCTATGGCTCTACAGATTTGTCTTAGTGGAGAAGGCACACCCCTTCTTGAGAAGTGAACAATCTCCTCAGTGGGAAATAAAACATGTCTTAGAGGTAGTCTTGAAAACTCTTTGACACTTCAGATATGGATGTTTGTTGTTTCAGCATTTCTCTTCTGTTTATATACTTCATATTACTTAAAAAATTCCTTAGAAATAAACGACCATTAAAAAATAATCCTATGGGAAAAAATATGAATATTAACAGTAGTTTCAGTACTTTTTCTAATTGAGCTTGTCAGCCTCTTAAAAATTTTTGTTTTTATAAAGTAAACAATCAGAAGATATCTGGCTATAAAATAGTTTCTCATTACTTTTAGATGTGGAGAAGTGTAAAATATCAGCCACAGTCTTCACTAATGACTGCACACTGTATGTAAGCCTGAGGAATACAAAAGTGGGCACATTGATTACTTGGGAACAGGTTGAACTACTTAAGAGAAAGAACATATATCAAAACACACAGAAGTGGCACGGACTTGCAATAAAATAATCAGAACCAGACAACCCTCTTCAAAGACTACTTTTTAAAGATCTTTCCTGTCAGTTGTAAGAGACAAACAATAAAAGCATCATCTTTTTTCCCATTCTGCTTGTTCTTTTTCAGCTCAATCAGTCTTTCCAGAAGATTCTCAGTGTGCCTATAAGCCTTTCCAGAATACTTTGTCCTAGATACTGTACCTATAGGCTTCTTTTTCCTACCTCTACTATTAGACAGCCAGAGTTTCTACTCCCTCAGCAAAGAGCAATTTGCAACACTGTTGGATTACTATCTCTAAGTTAACATGCAATAGAGGGCAATAAAATTGTTTTGGTCACACTGAACATAATAAATATTATTTGAACACATAACACAAGATACTCAAGTAACAAATGTAGCAGAAATAAGATTCCAATTGTCCCTTGAAACAATGCTGCAAATCTCTGGCTAAATATGTGCAGGAGTATTGAAGAGACCTTATCTAGGTGATTGGAAGTCAAAAGGAAGAAAAGCCTGCACAGCAAGGTAGGGGTAGATGCCCACCAAGGCAGTGAGGAGCTCTGTGATGTGTTGCATTACTTGGGACACTGGGTTCCACCTCAGACCGAGAGCCTTAGCCAGAGCTTGGCTCCTCAGTGAATGCTCCTGCTTCCTGCTCTGCTTCCCAGCAGAGACCTGACATCCACCAGTGAGAAATGTGTCATGCTGAGGAGGGCATCTCTAGGCCTCCTGACAGCAACTGACCACCACACATAACCATTCTACTGTTACAGTGTGAAAGGCAAAATGCAATCTATGCAGGACACAAGCACGGGACACCAAGAGAAAAGCAGGCTGGGTGGGTATGAGCGTCTCTGCAAGGACATCACCATGGGATTTTCCATGAGATGCAGTGCTCTTGGATGCACTCCTAGGCCCTCCAAGGCTCCATCAGAGAGACAACTGCAATGCCTGCACAGATTTGAGCAGGTCCCAGCTGGCTGGCTACTGAGCTGCAGCCCACAGTACTTGGTGGGGGTCTTTTAGCCAAATGAGGCTGTGGGGGAGGCATACACCCTTCCCAGTACAGCTGTGCTGCTGTGGACACATCCATCCCTTTTTTCTAGAAGTACAAACATTGTTTAAATTATGAGAGTCAGGATTAAGGTTCGTGAAGACCCACACGCTCCTTCTAATTCTGAGTTCAGATCCACAACTTGCAAATTACAAACCTTTTATGTTTGGTAGGATATTTGGACAAAATAATGGATGTTACTTACCCTGCCCCTTCTCCCTCACCCCACAAATTTGCTGAAAACATGTTCCTTATCCAGGCTTAACTGGGTAGGATTCTGACCTAATCTAAAGGCAAACTTCTAGAAGAACTTAATCAAATATTAGCATTTGATCCTATTCTCTACTGACTATTTGGCCAGAGCTCTAGTACACTCATCAGGAATTATCAAAATCCACACAGTTATTTCAGCTGTTGGGTGCTTTAAGAAATGTACCTGGAAATTTTTTAATACCTCTTCTACACAAACTTGTTTTTGTTTGATAAAAATAAATTAACTCATCTCAAAAACACTTTTAAATTTCCAAGTGTTGCAGATGATTTGAACAGAAAATAAATGAGACCTCATAGGCCACATTTGCTCTGTTTTTCTGAAAGGTAACCAAACATCTTATTTTTCACTCTATTAAAAATCCCTTGAAAATATCTTGAAAATATCTTCTTGCATTATTCGTTAATGTATATGATAATTACGCACAGAACACCATCCTCATCTTCCTAACTGAGAGCAAGGATTACAGTGCTACATAATGCATTTTGTTAGATGCATTTTGAATGCAAAGCCATATTTTCCTGTTTGAAAGGCTGGGAATTATGCAGATAGCTATCAATACCATTAATAGAATTACCTGCATAAATCCTCTTATTTAAACAGGGCTCCACAATTTATAAAGATTTAATGTAATTTTTGGCTCCATATCTTATTTGTCATATAAAGAACTTTTTACAAAAAGTCTTTGCTCAGCTAAGAGAATTTAGTACATCTTGTTTGCTACATAAATCTGATATATCTATTTAAGTAACTTTTGTGGTCTCTTTTCCTATTAATGCCATACCACAGCATGTTCAAAAACCATGTTTGAGCAAAAAGTGGAATTTAAAGAGCTTGTTGTTGAGTTATTGGGGACTCAGTAAATCCCACTCAATTGAGAAAGCTTGTGCTTCCTCTTGAGTGCTGCTCAGCTCCCCACTGCAGAGCCAGAGTTCTTAGAGTTCTGATTTTTTATTATAGTTGGAAACAAAAAATAGAATTTTCCCATCACATTTTAAAAGGGTTCGCTATGGATCAAGTCTTTTAGGTGTCATAGTGAGAAAGATGCATTGCTGTCTTCTGTCTGAGGCCATTGATTCATGTCCTGGGGAAGCCAAACGTCCTCAGGTATGGTGCAGGCAGAAAGGAAGAGAGCATCCTGAGTCCCAGGATCTGTTTTTTTTACACCAGGTCCTGCTCATTTTAATCCAAGCAACAACAACAAAATGTAAGGCTGCAACAGTAGTATGTCAGTGCAACAGTAAGACACTAGGCACCTATAATCAAAAAATAGATTGTCATCCCAGAATCACAGAACACCAGGATGGAAGGGGACCTTAAGGATCATCTGGTCCAACCTTTCTTGGCAAAAAGTGGTCTAGACAAGATGGCATGCATCCTGTACAGCTGAATTTCAAAAGCGTCCAACACTGGGCAATCCACCACTTCCCGGGGTGATTATTCCAATTCCTTCCGTTCCCTTTCCACAGAGGTACTCCACAGCTGGCTAGATCCCAGCCTGAGCTATGCTCCTGGACTATATTTTCCCAGATGCAAGATCTTATTGGTCTTGATAAGATTTTATCCCACTCTTTCAGCCTGTCCAGGTTTTCCTGCAGGGTGGCCTCCCTTCCAAAGTCTTCAGTTTGGTCTCAATGGCAAATGTCATCAGAGTACACTTGATCCTATCTTCCACGTCATTTATGAATGCAGCAAGTAGCACTGAGCCCAATATCTCTCCCTGGGGATCCACACCTGGGACAGGTTTCCAGTTATTTCAGTATTATTCCAGTTATGAAACAGAGTTATTTACCAGCATGTCTGGTGTTCTGGGTGAGCTGGTCAGCCTCTTCCCCACCCACTTGCCTAGACCGTAAACCACCAGTTTCTCCAGGAGGAGGCTGTGGGAAACCGTAGTGAAAGCTTTGAAGAAATCCAGGTAGACCATGACCACTGCTCACCCTACATGAGCTGAGCACGTTACTTTGTCAGAGAGGGTGATCAGGCTTGTCAGGCCTGGTTTGCCCTTGGTGAATCATACTCATACTTAAATGACAGCTATTTCAAATTGCTGATGGTATCACTGTATTTTTCCTGCAGATAGACAAATGCAGGTGACAGGGGCATTGATTAAATTACCTGTCTTGAGTTCAGTAAGTGCCAAAACCATATCCTTTTTTTTTCCCCTGGGTAGTCTATGAATCCAGAAAATACTGCACAGTTTTTAATTAATCAAAAAAACTTAACCTCAAAAATCCAAATAAGGGCCACAAATGAAATATTTTTGCCTTTTTATATGAAATACTGACTTGGTCTGAAAGCGGTAAGTAAATTCCTTTTTTTAATTTTTAATTTTATCTACCCCTCTTGCTTTGTTCCTCCCTGTAGTCAGTTCTCTTCACACAAGGCCTGAACAATATAACAAGTTTTTCATGGATCTCCAATCAAGCCCAAAGACACACATGTAGGAATTTTCATGTGGGCAATCTGCAAATGGTGTTTTACTTCTACTGTTTTCCCAAATAAATAATTTTATGATAGTACCTAAAGCCTAGGCTTTGAAGTATATCATGCAATGTCATGTTCATTGGACAGGGGTTTAATAGTTGGACAGTACATGACAATAAAAATCCAGGAAAATCTACTAAGTTTCTGGAGGGTTCTAATGTAATCGTGCTTCTTGCTTTGGAAGATTTGGGGAGATACAATTTAATGAGGTCATCTCTTTCTCTGCACTATCAAAATATAGTTGTTCTCATATCTCATGTTCCAAACATATTTGATCTGTTTTTTGGCACCCCCCCCAAAAAAAGTATAAAATTAATGCAAGATATCTCTTCTTTCATTCAATATTCAACCTTACAGAAAATGGCTTCTTAGCTTTAGTGAATAAAACATATGCCTGATATGCTCAAATCCTGTCACTGGCATAGGTGCTCACAAAGGAAGCATAGCGTCTGCTCCCACTCTGTTGCACAACACTCAACCCTATAAAGAGCTGCAAAATGCAGAGCAGAAAGCAAGTAACACGTAACTAATTAACATCTCTTTCATGTCTCTGACTGTATCTGGCACAACAACAACAACACAATTTTTGATTTGGTTTTAGTACTGTGGTTTGTTTTCATTTTATATTTTCTTTTACTATGGCCATGGCTCTGCTGGTTTTAAACTGCACACACTTGCAGAAAGAGAAGAAAAATACATTCCTTGACCACCTTATCCAGTTCAGACTCTGGTCCTACTAAAAAGGTAAAAAATTGCTTCCTCATTACTGTCAGCCTTCTACTTTTCCCCAGAGAGCAGGGAAACCTCTCCACATAGCTGCTATTTTGCATTTATCTGTGTACTGTGAACAGAAGGGACATGAAGAGACTGGGATGAGAAAGACTTATTTCTGCTGCTCTTTGTCATGTCTCTTTGCACCATGCTGCTCTGCAGGAGCAGTCACGCTGCTCTGAGGAGGGATAAAACTCAGCTTTTTTTTTTCTTTTTTTTTTTTTTCTCAGACACTGTGGCAATACAGGAAGAGCATCCAGACTGACAGGACAAGACTGCAGCCTGCAGTAGGACACTGCAGGGCTCCCAGGGCAAAGACAAGAGAAGGGTAGCTGGATGAAGCACCTAGATGCCAGCAAAGGACTGGCCCAGGACTTGCCCTGACCAGTGGAGAAGAGAGGGAGTTTTGTCCATTGGGACTTCAGGACTGGTACCAATGTGGAGCTTTACTGACCCAAGCCCAGTGCGATTTTGCACAAATACCTCATGAAGCCAACACAGGCGTTGCTGACAGTGAACAAGGAAACTGTGGAGGAGAGGCAGGAGTTTCAAACAAGACAGCCCTAACCCAGGTCTGAAGACTTTCTGTAGCCACAGAAGTTGAGTGTTATACCAGGCAATCCCATCGGAGTGATGTTATCACTTCACCTCCAGGCTGCTCAACCAGGAGTGCAGCAACATTCTGCTGTCCATCAGAAACCCCAGGACACCCAGCCCAGTCCTCTGCTAGACTTTGAAAGAGATGGAAGGGAACATTTTCCTTCATTTGCCCAAGGACTAATAAAAATAGTTACAGAATGACAACACCTTATTTACTATACATAAAACTTGAGTACACTAGTCTACATATCATAGTAAATAATTTTCTGTCCTTCTATCATACAATGTAAAATCCGTATTACACAGTTGAGTAAAAAGGTACTAGAAACAATGCAGAAAATTTTTTCATTTTTTTTAGATTCAGCTGTCAAAACTTGTGGCATCATAAAAAAGCTAAAATATGTACTTTTGCAACTATTCACACATAACTTTTTATCCAGTTTGAAATTCATATTCTTAAGTCACAGACACTTGTACACACAGTCATGCATGCAGAACAGGTACAATTTTAACTGAATTTTCCTTTGTTTATTTCTATCACATATACTGTGATGAATTTATTTCTATTCTGTGCATTTAAGTTTTCTACACTTCTGAATTATTTCTGAAAAATAATGTGTCTGAGTCATTCTGGAAAGGAAAGAAAAAGAGCAGAAAGCACAGAAGCAGCAGCTGTACTGCTCTGTGAGTCAGACAGAGGTATTGGACTGGCATTTTCTTGCTGCTCCTCCCTCACCCCAAGGAGGTCCAGCAGTGGGAGCCAAACAGATGGTGCGGTGCTGTTCATTAGTGAGACTCCCACAGCCACATTTAGCAGCCAGAGAAGGTCAAGGGGGGTGTATGGCACCCCAAGAGTGCAGCGAGAGGCATTTTAGCACTACTTGTCTCAGATACACTACTCTGAGCTGGGCTTGCAGTCAGGATGCACCCAATGTCCACAAACTGGAGTGGGACAGAGAAAATAATGTTTTTCTGACATTTCTCAGAGGTCATACAGTGCTTTTTTGGCTGAAAATATTAAAAAAAATAGTAATGATCAAAAAGAGAAAAGGAGCTGGGAGGAGCCTGCTTTGCACAGTTTGTTCTCATCCCTCACAGAAAAGTGCAGCATTGACTGTCTATCAGGCTACTTTGTAAATACAAGAAGTGGGACTGATCTGGCCATTTGTTCTAATCACAGGAAAATACAGATAACATAATAAATGACGTGGGGTGTAGTGCTTGTTTATAGACTGAGCTCTGCTGCTATAAATAAATATTGCAGAACTGTAGTCCATGTGTTCAGTTGGCAAGATCTGCAGTTTGGGGAAATTCAAAGAAATTTTCACAGGATTCTCAAGGCAGTCATCTCAACAGACAAAAGGTGACTTGGCTTAACTCCTCAGGCAGGATATTTCATTTATAAAACTAGCTTTATCCAATTCACTTTTGGATGTGTCTTTATTTAGGGTTTTGTACAACATCCAACATGCTGTTCTCTCTTGGCATAGAGACTCTCACTGTTGATGGCCTCTGTAATACCCAGTCATTAGGAAAGAGTATTTAAGTTGTTTTATATTTTCTTAAGAGTATATTCTCCTTTACTGGAGTACAAGGAGGCAAGAAGAACTAAGCAAGCAAACATAATATTACCTGGATTTTGGTACTGCACTAGCACCAAGATCCATCTGTGCAGATTTCCAAGATTTGGAAAAAGACTATTATAAATGGGGAAGAGAGACCCTAAACCAGTTCTCTTTCTTGCACTTTTTGAAGGAGATAGTACTACTTTCATATTTCACAGCAACACAGGAAAGATAAGGGTTTTTTTAAGGATGCAGTGTTCCAGAGAGAACACTGCAGGTAGGTAGCAGGAATAATTTCCTGATCTGTCCTCCTTCAGGGAGTAGTGGGAAATGTAGGAATAAACACAGGAACAGAGGACAAATTAGTTTTATGCTGATGTAGAGTACCTGCAAATCTTATTTCTAAAAGAAGCAAAATTATCTAGAAAGAAGATGCTATCTTCTGGAAGATCTGGTTGGGATTTTGGTGGGGGTTTGTTTGTTTGTTTTGTTAGTTTGTTTTTGTGTTTGTTTTTGTTTTTAAGATCAGACTATTAGTCAGGGTGAGATAGGAAGGTGGTAATTTAAGACATCTATTCATTAGAATGTGCCATTTTTATTGCTATACCCTAAAATTCAGATTTCCATGAAAACACATTTGCTTGTTTCTCACTTCTTGATCTGTGCACAATGTTTAGACACATATGTTGAACATCTCAAAGTTACAGGACATCGTATACCTTTCTGCATTAGACAACAACCTTTCTCAAAGTATCCTTATGTTTTCCTATTATGGTGCTTCATTCTTCACTTATATTTACTACAGAAAGGAAGATGATTTCTTTCTTTCGTCCCTTATGAATGTTTTTTACCACTACACACAGACTTGTTTTATGGAATCTCTCAGAGATAAGAGGAAGGAAGAAATATTTTGTTGCTTTAAACATCTGTTGCAAGGTCAAGGACTGGATCAGTACAGGGAATGAATTACTCCCCTGGTCTCCAGATTCTGTACCTTCATAAAACCCAGAGGAGGAAATTTGTAGACTGAAGAAGAGATACTACCTGCATTATGCTGAAGAGTAGATACTACCTGCATTATTCTGTAGATTAGAAACATGGAACATTTTCTGAGCACTACAATAATTTTAATTCATAAAGAATGATACAGTAAGGAAACCTAAAAAAGATTAAAATGTGGCATTGATTCCACTGCAAGAGCCAAACATTCAATTATTTTCAAGCAAAATATTGTTCAACAAGGTCTTATCTTTTAAATGCAAAAATGAGAACTAAAGTAGTGTTAAATTTTGGGAGTTAGGGATTCAAAAATCATCAATCAATCACTAATGGGATTATTACATCAGCCACATTGCATATTTTGCAACATACATTAGTGCTGCAGACTAATACATTAGGATTTAAGGTAAAAAAGAGAGAAAAATAGCAAATCCTGCATTTATGCAATGAAAACAACCAGAAGAAAAAGAAAAGCTTTTGTGATATAAATATAGATATATAGATATATAGATATATATAAGTATAGATATGGATATATATATATATGCTGTGGGGGTTGTTGATCATGATGTCATGATCATGCTGCCATCAATCACTGCAGCAGGCTGGCTCTTGTTTTGTGTGAATGCTGCCTTCAGGCCCCGTGATAACATAGCTCCCCTGGCTCACCCTAGGATGATCCCTGGAACTGTGCAATGGTGTGGTTTTGTCAGTGCCTCAAGGTCATCTCTGTTACCTCAAAGAGTATCTGCAAATATCTTTTAAAAAATGAACTTGATGCTTCACAAACCTTCTCCAGGCACTGGTATGAGACAATTCTCTAACTGGAGGAAAACTTAAAAACAGTGTGTAAGGTAACTGAACCTGCATATCAGGGCTCTGGGTTCTCAGAGAAAATGAATGCATATTTAAAGAGTAGAATAAAATTTATCCCATGTCACTAAAATGTAATTAACATAACAGGAGCAACAACCCATAAGGTTTGAGAGCAAACATTGAAGGTATAATGCAGTCTATTTGTTGCTGGATGCAGAATAATTCCTCATTTCTCCACAGCTTTCCTACTAGAGGTACAGAAACTGGTGGTATGCACAAATCTAGCTAGACATGAGCAAGCTGAAAAGGGGAACTAAAAGCCTAGTGTCCCTCTGAAAGTGAAAGGTTTGTCTTATTCACTTAAGAAGACCAGGAGCATACTGGCCCTCATCAAACTCTTTTCCCAGATGTAGAAGAGGTTGGAGAAGAGGAGAAAGGCAACGTGCACAGATCAGCTTTTGAGATATCATGCTTTTGAATTGGTGGGGCTTGAAATACCAGGGGTCAGCTGCACCCACTGTGAGGGAAAGGAAATAAAAGGGTCTCCAGTCAGCACATTGCAGCACTTGTGCTCCCTCTGTTCCACCTACAGGAAGGACTGGTCAGTGCTGCACATGCTGCCAGCACTGAACTCCTCTGCTTAGCACAGGATGAGCCATGCAGGCTGACAACAGGACAGGCCCTGTGCTTCTCCATACCCCTGTTTAGTCCTCAACCCCTTTCCACACCACCCATGTACCATTTGACTTTTAAGGCTGCATTATCATAAGTTTTGAAATTGATTAGCCTAATATTTTTAACCCTTTTTCTCTTAAGCTTTGTGGTCATTTATTGAATCGTTCTCTGCCCTGGCATTTCCCTGTAAATATGTTTAGGTTGCTGATACATTTTAACTCATCATACAGTGAAAACCTGAGACAGACCTGAGCAGCAGTGATTTGTATTGATTTGGCTTCCAAAATTTACTTTATAGAAATTGAATTTCCAGACAGGTTTGCATTAAAAATGGCCTCATGAAAAATATTAGCATAAGGATTATTTTGTCCTTGAGGCCTTTTTCCTAACATCTCTTTCTTTTGTACCACAGCGGCAGCCTCTGTACTTTCTCCTCTTCCCACAAACTCATCCTCATTTCTCTGTCTCTATCCACTATCTTTCAATTCTCCCAGCTGTTTTCATGTGATTATCTGTGAGTTGGCATTTACCAACTAAGGCAAAGGCACATAAACAGGCAGCCAGATGCTTTTGATTATTGCTATTTACAAAAGAGACCAGAGCTGTGCATATCACAGTTTAGAAACCTCTTTCCTGAGGTAATACTGAATTCTGTGTATTTCTCCACCACAATCCCTTTTTATTTTGCTTAAAGATGAGCAGGTGTATTTTCATACCTTGTCATTCCTTGGTCAACAAAAAAGTGTGGGGTGTGCTCTGGAGGGGCAAATTCCCATATAGGGGATCTATGGCTACCATGGTGTATTTTTATTGTTGAGGACACAAAGGCTTAAGTCTCTGTGGCCTGATGCTTTGTGACAATTTTGCTCTGCACCAGCCTCTGTGAGATTTATACTTCTTTTCCCTTTCTTAACACACAACTTCACAGCAGATTGTGAGGTCTTCCAGAGGAAACAAAGCAAAGCAAAACAAAGCAAGGCAAAGCAGAGCAAGCCAACAAACTACAGAGCAATAGTAACACAGTGCTTTCAACATGCAGATCAGCTGTCACTTCTTTATTTCAAAATGAACATGATGTGCAAATGCAAAAGTCAGATTTGCCTGTAGCATAAATCACAATAGGCAGCAGCGTGTTTGCTATACCTGAACAAAAAAATCAGCTGGAGAAAAAAGAAAACTGGTTGTTTTTTTTAATTTTTTTTTTCTTAACAAGAAAACTAACAGTTATGTTGAAACAGGAGAGAAAGAAGTTACTTGTTTGTACACACACAGGCACATAGCTTTTATGTTGGGTTGTGGTAATGTAAAATAGATTCTTAATTTAAAAGAGAGAGCTTAGACAAAGAGCACTCTGAAAGAAACCACTTTATCATGATCTCTGATCAATAAATGAAATTTATATGATTAGAAAAGGTCTCTCTGTGTTTAAAAATGAACAATATGCCATGACATGTGTACAATTTTTTTCTACCCATCATGTGAAATAATGGTTATTTGCAAGCAGGATAGTTCCTAATTTATTTTTCTAATAATCTAGTCACTGAGTAGCTCTAATACTTATCGATTATGATTCTTCCAGTTCAATAACATATTGTCAAAACAATCCTTTAGTTGTTCCATAAAACAAAAGAAAAAATGATAAAGCAGTATTTGCTGTACAGAAATAGCACCAAATGCTTCTTGATTATGCCATCATTATGTAATGTTACCAAAAAAGACTGGAGTGTAGTCCACCTAATTTTAGTCATCCAAAGGACAGATTTCAGTCTATCCTCCAAACTCCCTTCTTATCCAGAGGGTAAGATGAAATGAACAACTTTCTGAAGACCACAAAATCCCAGCATCATCAAGGTTGGAAGAGACCTTCAAGGCCACTTAGTGTAACCCTCAACCCAGCATCACTGTAACCACCCCAAACCACGTCCCCAAGTGCCACATCTGGAACATTTTCAGACAGGTGCCTCCATCACCTCCCTGGGCAACTTATTCCAATGCCTCACCACTCTTTCAGTGAAAAAAAGTGTGTCCACCTCACTACAACCTCCTTTCATGTTGATGATAGATGCCAGTATCTCTTCAATAACTATAGAAGTCGGTGTTTTGATGGTTGCTACCAGCTCATGGTACCCTAGATAGCCCAAAATGAGCTATTAACCTGTGTATGACTAGATTTTTTGTCATCTTTTGGAAGAGGATGGAAAGGCTTGCTGGAGAGCACTTCTACTCATGCACTCTAATGCAGATTATTTATGAAAGGAGTCCAATCCAAATTTCTCCCCATGTATTTGGGTTGGTTTGAAACTTCAAACACATAAAAATCTTGAATCTGTCTCTGAGAATCCTGACATTTAATCTAAAAATGTGAGCATTAAAAAAAACCCAAAACTGTTTCCCTTTGTTGGTTTCTGAACCTTTTTGGGTACTGTGCCAAGACTTCAAATATTTCTTAATGAATGTGAGGGTTGTAATTAAAAAAAAATTACCTAATATTTTTAGATCCTTCATTAGCATATTCCTATGATAGAAGGGTATTTGCATGGTGGATTTTGTCTACAGGAATAGGAATTCAAGCACAACACAAAATGCTACAGACATAACTGCTGAAACTACAAACTTTTTGCAGTTTTAAGGAATATGAGCAACTGTACACTGATATTTGAAAGAGGCTGAAGATATTGCTATGATGCAGCACACTTTACTTCTTTCCATGGGTTCTGGGTCCTGAACTCCCTTGCCCTGTCTGAGTCAATCTTTACAGTCATTGCCCTGTGTTTTTGGCCAGGACCATGATAGAAAAAATAGTGAACTCAGAATAATGCCTTAAACTTCTCTCACCTTCTTATGCACACTATGTAGAAAACAAAAGGAATATATCTTTCCTAACAAGGAATTAACAACAGAAATATATTTTGACCAAAACCAATTAATACTTCATTCTGAAACAGAAAAGAATGCCTAATTGTGATACAAGAAATTCTTGTGTGCTGTCAGAAAAAATATTTCAGGTAAGCAGGTTAGCAATGGGGTGTCTTGCAATATCTAAAACCTTCATTTTCTTGAGATTGGGATAATTACACACTTTATCCTCTGAGGTTTTGTGAACAATAGCAAATAAAACAAACTCAAATGTCTTCTGTCACCTAGACAGGTGTTACTGTAAGCTAACAAAAGAAATACCAAAAAAAACATCCAGAGAATAAACACAAGCCTTGCTCACTAAATAGTCATTTGACACCCCTTTTCACAGAGTCTGCCCCTTCAGCAAAGAGTTCTGTGATAAGGATAACTCACATTGTAAATGCTACTTTATAACCAGCTATATTGAACTGTGCTAAAGGCAATATTTGTAGCTAACATTACTGTGCAAATTTCTTGCTGTTTTTGAGCTAGAAAGACAATGCTGCTGATATTTCTATCAGAGTAAGAATTCTCTCCAAACTTTTGCCTATATTTTTCAAAGCTAGTGGAATTGGAATTTTTAAAATTATTTTTCTTCATTTTTTGCTGATTTTCCTTTGCTTGAAGACAAAGCTTTCACTTTACCTATTAAATTGTCTTTATCCCAGGAATTTTCTCACTTTCTGTCTTAATTATCTTCCCCATGCCCCTGTGAAGAGGAGATGAGTAAGTGTCCGTGTGGACCTGAGCTGCCCACTGAGGTCAATCCACAAAATAATTGTTTTATGGTCAGCCTTAAATTCATTCCAGCTTTGGCTATCACTAAAAATATAAAGTTCATATGAAGTGAAACTCAACAGCAGATCCAGCCTGTCCTCTACCTTCTGATTATAGAAGAAACAAGAATATGCATGCAGATAAAATGATATTGATTTCCATTGTGATTTACACAAACCAAGGGTATTCTTACAACTGGTCTCACTGAAATTGCCCAATAAGAAAGTGTAAGTCATAGACAACAACTGACATGTGTAGAGGATCCTGTTTAAGTGATAGTATATGAAGATTCAAAAAAATACTTAATCACTACCCCCCTTCTGTTTTTTAAGATTTTAATATTTCTGTGTTCCTGTTCTTGAGACATCTTTCTTCTAGAAATGCTATGGCCAAAATTTCAAAAGGAAAATCTAAAGCCTACTACCAAATCTGCGCATTTTCAGAGATGATCACATAATTTTTACTCACTTGTGGCCACAAACATTTTAGGCATCTCATAATCCAATTTTGACTTATGAACACACTGAATGCTTTCAGAAATGTGCTTGCATGTGTAATTAATAGATATGGGGTAATGCTTACAGCTCCTGCCAAAGCACTCACCAGAGAGCACCCTGGAGAAGGAGATGAAAGCAACCAGAGCAGCAGCCAGACAAACTGGAATATGGGGCAGCAACAGCAGGAGCCCAGAGCAAATGAAAAGTTAATGCAACATTCCTGGGAACAAGATGGGGACTGTATCCCCGACAGGGCTTAGAACAGGTCCTGAGATTGGCATGAAACAAACTGGCAATTGTGAATTACCAAGATACTGTTCTATCTTGGGATTTGTGGCAACTCTGTAAATCATGTTTGCTTTTCTGTCATGGTTTATGATGTCACTGAAAACCCTTGATGGATATATAACCTCATAAACAAGATTTCCTCTGTTTAATCTCTATCTTGTATATCCAATCAACAAATATTTGTTTACAGCAAGTCTGACTTACATCTAATACATTTGAACTCAAGGACCTCCAGAGATGAAAAACAAAGCAATAATCTACAGCTTTCGAAGCCCAACAGAATACCTTGTCACAGTGATGGAGGGTGGGAGGGAGGGCATTTCTGCCTATGTGTCAGTGAAAGAAAAGGAAGGTGGACAAGTGCAAGGCTAGGTTAAGCATACGTGAAGCGAGGAAAATACATTTTGAAAGACTTGAATTCACAAAACTCCTTAAAGTCTGTGTGAGATACTTCACAAAATTCCATGCAACACTGAAATTTGAGGGGTGAGTCTTTAGCCATTAGCTGTGATATAATTTAGTTTGAAAACTTAATGAGAGAGGGAAAATAGCATTTTGGGGGCAAGGCATTTGCATAGCCCACTTCTTCTGCAGGTGTCTAATTGGTAGTGATACCTATTTCATTAGAATACGCAGCAGGTTGTGGAGCTATCTAAAATGTCACAGAAGATAAATGCATTTTGTTATCAGCAAATGTAACTGCTTGCACTGGAAACCAAATGCAGAATATACTGTATGACAATTAAAGTGCATCCACACTTTCTTCCAGCTCTGTAGAAAAAACCAGAACACACAAAGAGTTATTAACACCTTGTATGTTGCAGAGAAACTAGCTTAAAAGACACAAGTATGGAAATATAAAGTTGGGTTGAGTAGAAGCTTTAGTAGTGCTGTGTTTGCTGCAGTCCTTTCTGGAGCAAAAAAAAGGCAACAGAATCACAATTTGAAGTTAATGGGCTTCTGTACTTTCAAGACATGATGTAAGAAGGTAAAGGGGTTTTATACTAAATCCTGTGTGCAGGATATTAATTCTTAGATGTGCTGTTCTCTTACAGGTGTGCAGCATTTTTGCATAGAAGATATTAAGGATTGTTGCTTGAGGAGAAAATTGTCTTGGGCTGGGAGTGGGTAAGAAATACAAGTCACAAACCAGAAGGAAATATTACTTTTGGACCACTTCTGTCTCTCTACTCTTTGTTAAAATTGAGTGTGATAGCAAATACATATCTATAAAGCAAGTGGTATCAAATACAGTACTGGCCTTAAACCCACAAACATTGGCAAAAGTAGACAAAAGCAACCAGCCAAAGTGGAATATGGAATGAACAGGTAGCAGAGTTGCAGAGTTAAAATTTATTAAATGAAGTAAACGCTCCACACCTCTAGCATTACTGTTATCTAATGTTCCCTTGCCTTTTTGTTTTGTCTTATACTTGAAATTGTGAACACTTTTACATGGGACTCTCTTTCTGTAGAGCACTTGGCAGAGAAAGACTTGCCTGGTGGCTGATACTCCTGGGTAATCTGGTTACACATGGAAGAGGTGTCATTTATAAGAAAGCATCTGGCTATCTTATTATTCATAAGAGGTGGAGTTCTTGCGTATTTTGGAGAGAACCAAAGGGGAAATTGTTTTGTATTTTTGTTCTTCTAACAGTAAGAAATTTGAAAAGTGTTATCACAGGTGGAAAAAAAATCTCTGAGTTCTCAGCATGCTACGTGAGAACACTGGGAGGCACTTCCACCACTCAGAAGGTGATTTCTTTTAAGAATTATAACAGTTTACCTGCAGTTCCAGTAATAGAATATATTGTTGCATTGGGTTGTTTTTTTTTTTTTGTTTTTTTTTTTTTTTGGTTCTGGCATATTTTTTCCCCTTCAGGAAATGCACATAAATCTATAACACAGAGACAGACAGACACCTCACTGACTGGTACAAAGGACATCTTAGTATGGAGATGGAGAACCTGATAGATTTATTGTGCCCACGTTTGCTTTCAATAGCCAGGACTGCTCAGGTCTTCCTGGGCTTCTTGGCTGCCAAGCAATGAAAAACCACCAGAGCTAAATGTGCTAAATGTCCCTTTGGGTTCCCACCAGCCTGAAGATTACATGAGTTCCTTAGGCCACTAGTACTAACTTTTCTGCAGGCTTTCCATGCTTTATGCCTACAGCCTTCCTGCTGTGCCTGCCAGGATCCTACATTGCATTATCTGTCTTTGAAAAACTGCTATTTTCAATTACAGCTAATGTTTTACAGAAACTCTGAGGGTGTTCTGAATCCCATATTTTGTGTATTAATTAGCCAGTAAATAAGTATTTTAAGCTCTGTACTTAACTATGTGTTACAGGAATTTTAGATGAGTTTTATAAGAAAAAAAAAAAGCCTTACAGCATTCTACCACTTGACTTGATATATTTTCTTTCTGTATACCTCCTTTTTTCCTTCTCCTATGCAATTTTTGAGTGTGCTGGCAGATTTTAATCAAATTTAACAGAAACATCTAGATATTAAAATAATGCAAATTTAATGAAGAGAGAAAACAGAGAAGAGGAGAAACAGTCTATTACTACATCTACAGAGGGAAGGTTAAAATGTGTCTAAAGCTTTTTCTGCGGGCTGGCTTGGTGTTCCACCAAGCAGCCCATGTACCTGGACCAGAGAAGCAGCACAAACAGAGCTTGCAACTCAGCAGAACCAGCTTTTCTTGTCTGGCCAGGTAGGTAGCAAATGTGACAAAGTGTAAGTGCTTTTCTTCTGGGGTGTTGTTGTTGTGTGGTTTTCATTTTTTTGTTTGTTTTTTTTTGGCAAATAAAGTATTACTGCAGGAGAGAAGTGAGGGTAGGGATGGTGTGGGGAAGAGCCAGAGTTATTCCTGGAGGCCACTAAAGGAAAAAAAAGAGAGTATTGTGGAAAAAAAAGTCTTCTGGGCAGAGAGCAGGCACAGTAATAACTGCAAGGGAACCAAAATCACAGGAAGTAAAATATTACTAATTACCCTGCCTATGTAACAATTTATTTTTGCGTTTTCTCATCTATATTTTGTCCTCTTTTGATTCTGCATTTGCACTTTGTTTTTCTACATATAAGATTATATTCTAAACAGTTAAACTAACCTGTTCCACTTTTTAGCTATCCGCAGGATAAAAGCTTTCCCAGCTTCATGGAAGACTGAGTGTATGAACATATTTTTCTTGTCCAAGCAATGCAATAAAAAGTGGATATTTAATGTGGTTACTAACTATGGAGAACAACTTTTCTCAATGAATACAGTCATTATGCCAACTATTCCTGAACAGGCTGTTAATTAAATCTCTGCATTTGTGTATTTGTCGTAGTTTATATGCACAGTTTTAAACCTCCTGTAGAATTTATTCATAACTGGTCAGTATGATTATTTTCTGTTTAGTCTGCATACTGTGATTAATCACCAAATCAGATGGTATTATTTCTGTTCCAAGAATGAGTGACCTATGCATTATAAGTAGGAAAATTGCCTTGTTTGTTGATGAATTATACATGAATATCCACTGGTTTTGATGGCTCTTGTGATAAAGAAAAAAAAGAGGCTTTAATAAATGGCTATGATGCTTTTCACTAGCTGTGAATACTCTATAAATCTATTCTTTCTAATATTCACAATTCATTCCCTTTCTGGGAATTCACATGAATAAGGTCTTCCCATTTGTGAATAAAAACTCTGTGAGTATGACTGAAATAAATCAGCATATATAGTCACAAAACACAAGCAAATATCTCGCTTGGTGCACCTCCAGTTCAAACACAGTGGGAGACTAATCCTGCTGGCTATTTTAGACAAAACTGAAGTTCCTAAAAGTAGGAGAGCAGAACCATTGTATAGTCCTTGAGGACAGAGAGAATTGGGATTTTTCACAACTGAAGTTACACAGGAAGCCCAGCCCTGCATTGTTCATTAGCACACAGTGTGAGTGTCTTATAGTACACACTGCATTTGAAAAATGTGTAGTGTGCATGAGGTTATTTGTTAAGAGTACAACAGATTTCTGTTCCTATTGTCTGCATAAAGCAAGAGAAAAACAAGAATCTGAGGAGTACTTAAAAAAAAAATTGGCCTATATTAAATTCTGAGCAATAACAGTGGGTGCACCAGAGTGAACAAAAAGGATTCAGTTTGAAAAAAATATTATACTTGTCATGAAATATGTGCTCTATGAGACTCAGGAGGAATACTGTTTGGAAAGTGAGCAATAAATTAGAATAAAAATGCTTTAAAATGCATAATTATCATGCATTAAGCTGAAAAAACAGGGGATAGAAATATCCATGCTCCTCAAAATGTCAAGTTGAACACCTTGCTGTGAGCCTGACTGCTTAATGTAAGTGTGGCTTTCAGTTCTGAACTTCTAACACATAGAGGACAGCATGACAGGATGTTATAACTTTATAAAAAGGACATGAAAACTGTAACATTTCATTAGCATTAAATCAGTTATTAACATGTCTGAAGAATTACATTTTTGAAGTCTGATACTTTATTCAATGAACACAAGTTAAAATGTCACATGCCTGAGACCACTGCTGCGCCCAATGTCTTAGTTAAGGATGCAAAGTCAAGGGTCTCTGTGTTCAAAGATATCAAACAAAGCCTGTTATTTTTTTTCCTAATAAAATAAATAAACAAATCTTGCTAATCTGTGAAGTATTTTAAAATTGAGTATATTTTGTTCTTTTTCTTTCTGCTCCTGATTCATAGTAAAATCTGGCAAAAAGATTCTTATGACCCCTTTTATGATCAAAATTATTGCCTGAAATTCAGTACCATTTTTTTTTTTTAATGTCCATATAGCTGTTTAAAAAAGGCAGTTTTTTTCACTCTGGGCTATGGGTAATTCTCCTTGCTGACTCTGCTGTTGAAAGGCTTAATTGTGGCACTATTATTTGTGATGAGTGATGTCTCACTTCATGAAAATAATCCCCAAAGACAGTAAAAGCAATTAGAATCAGACTACACAACCAAGCACATAAAACACACCCAAACTTTTTGATCCCTGCTTCTAAATATAGCACTTATTGATGGGCTATGGAAGCCCAGATCCCAGATAAGTCTGTATAAGTCTGTTCTCTTTCTCTCTTTCTTTTTTTTTTTTTTTTTCCTAAGGATAGTTTGATAAAAGTAATCAGTTTAATACAATGACCTTGCTTCTAAGACCTAGGTTACTGAAGATGATTTTGTTTGCATATGTAAATGTAATTATTTCCTGTCTGAATGCAGATAGCTGCAGACCAAACCGCAATATGCAGAATGAACAATGATTCAGGGGTTTAGGTAAGATATCAAAACAGTTGTACATCCTAATTTGTCATACACATCCATAGAAAAGCCCCCCTATGAATGTACATACAATCAAGTTTATCCTTTGGAACTTTTGTTACTCTTCTATTCACTCGGCAACAGAATATAAGGGAAATAGGAGATGCTAAATGCCACCAGGATTTCAGGAAGTTGCAGAGGGTTTGCTCCTTGGAGAAATATATTAATATTTCCAGAACTGTACTTTTTAAAGTCAGAGGGGGGTGTCAATGGGATTTTCTGCATAACAGGACAAAGAACTTCAGACTGTTCCACCAGGTACACAGATACTGCTCAGTGACATTCTGCACAGAAATCAAAATAGCATACAAGTTTTTAACCACTTCAAGTGATGAAGGCTCCTCCAGTTCTTTAGGGAATGTTAATTACTTCTATTTCATAAACAAGCCCTTTGAATTTATCTACCTAAATTTTTCAATCATAGTTTTTACTGCCACTTTGGCTTCTCCTAGATTAAAAAATTATCTGCTAGGATTTTTCTGGTCATTATACTGGAGTGAACATATTGAATAAATTGAATAAAACTTCTTGCTATGTTTTATTAATCACTCTTTTCCCACTGCTCTCCTGTTGTTTGCTACCCTTCTAAAAATGTCAACAGCAGAATTGCATCCAGGAGAGCAGCAGCCTTTTACAACTGCAGTGTTCTATACCCACAGGTTGTCTTTATCCTCAGAGCTACAGTATCTGAGACTTTATCTCTTCCTTTATCTCTTGTGCCTCCAAATTTTGTCTGACATCAATGCAATCCAAAATATCCTGTCATCTCACAGGAAGAACTTGCATCTTTTTCTCTTGGATGCATGATCTTGGATTTTTTATTGTTTGCATTTTTCAGATGAGTCTTCTTCACCAAGCAATCCGCATTAATCCATAAAGCTCAGTTGACTCTGGGAAATTTATTTGTTTGCTTATAATTTGGTTTCAGTCCTAATCTGATCCCAATTTGTGCCCAAATTAGACATGGAACTGGAAGGTCTGCTCCATGGCACTGATCCCACAAATGACCCCTTATGGCTTTTAAATAAAACAGACATTTTCCATACCTTTGTTTGCGTAGAAGTGTCAGGAGTGTCAGTTTCTTGAGTGTACACCTATTTGTCATCCTTACAATTTTAAAATATAGAAATAGTTTCTCTATTAACTTCAGGGAAGGTTTAACAATATTACATGTTTGTGAAATCATATCTAAATCTCAAAGTCAAAATTTATACAACTTTTCAGCATTTAAAATAGGAAGCAATGTCCAAATCCACAGAGAAGAAATCTTGCATAAGTACTTGCCCTTGGCTGTCTGTGGATAGGTAAACCTCCCTGAAAACAAATTCATGGGCACTAAACACTGTCCAGACCCCATTATCAGAACCACTGATAACTCCAGAACCACTTTCAACTCCAGAAAATGGAGTTAAAAATGAAAAGCTAATCTTGAGGATCTTGTGCTAATTCTTTTAAGGAAGCTAACTTGGGGCATGAAGTGTTTCCAGGTGCTTGCAGCAATGATCAGGCATAGACTATGATGTTTAGACTCTGTCTTACAGAGGGCAGAGAGGGAATGGAAGGGAGCTCAAACACTGGCTGCTGTTGAACCAGAGTAGGGCAGTGGCTTGCCTGGGGTCTGTCCAGAAAGGCTGTCTCCTCCCAGCTGCTCCAACAGGAAATTAGGTTCCCCAAACCATGAGATTTCTGCATATGCAACTGTCTGACAGACAGGCACACATCATAGTGGGTTTGCTAGCTTCCAGTGATTGTGTTTTCCAGCTTTTCTAAGTGAGCTGCCACTCTGTGCCGAAATGTGCCAGCAATATTATGCAGTAACAAGGTCATGCATATAGACTTTTTTTCTGTTTTCTAAATGAGTGATTTGAAATCAGTAATTTCAGATGTTATTGTCAGTTCAAAAATAATGATATGACTGACTGGAATAAATACTGTATATTAACCTTTCATTTACTCCTGGGATAACAGCTTTATCTAAGACATATCAAAGCAATCCAGCTCTGACTGCTACTATGAGGAAAATGCTTTCTCTAATCTTACCAGATTATAAAGAGCAACAAACGGGTAGTTTTGTTTTCACCTTGATAAGGACCCAGTTTTCCTATTCTCTTGAAATTGTTTTCTCTTCCCAGAGTTAGAATTAAAATAAAATCTTTCCAGGCCCAGAGACTTAATAATATATGTGTATTCTACATGCATTTATGTGCATGTTCTGGTCTGTATTTGGGATGTGGTACTGCAAAAGGTTTTAAATGATGTTGTGAATTACATGGTTCATAAGATTGTGACAAAAATTGTCTGAGGAGTTTTGGCTCTAAAGGCATCTTTTATATTTTTTTCTAACTAGCAGTTGACAAGCTTGTTAACCTAAAAGGAGATGCTGCATCTCACTGAATCCAGCTGTATAAATATTTCAACATCATAAATGTTTTCCCTAGTGCTGCAGCACATGGTGGTTTCAACTTCTAAGCACATAAGTGTAATTCTTCTTTCAGCTGGCAGGGGAGGTAAGAGAGAGACAACAAACATTTCTAGTGGTGAAGGGAAGGCAGGTGAGGCTCAGTAAGGCAAGAAACCAAATGATTCTTTAATAAATTACCAGCTTGTGCTAATTTTGCATTCCATTTTTAAATCCCACTGGGATGCTAAGGTGCATCTCTGGAATCTATTCTTATTTTTAGTGACTGCAAGTATGTTTCATCTAGAGTAATTTATACAATCACTAGTAATTTCTTTGAAAAGAATTTAATGTAGACAGAGAATCTTGCTTTCAAAGTAAGAAATTGCTGCTAGGTGCTCTTAATTTTCAGTGAGATGTTAAATACAGCCTTCAAGCACAATTAGGAATACACTTTGGAAAGAAGAAATAAAAATCTTAAGAAGATATTAGCTTCTGTATAAATTTTGATAACGAAACATGTTGCTCCACTTTGCAGCATCAGAAAAATATTTATTTTGAGACAATATTTTTGTAGCCAAATGTAAAGGGTTTTTTAGATAGCTTTTGGGGCTGCTATACAACAAGCTAGAAATAAAATTTTGTGTGATAAATGTAAAGCTTTATAGCGGCAAATCCTTGCATCCATCTTTGCCTAACACTCAGCTTCCTATTTACTTGTTCCAGGGATGGCAACTGTACCACCCCTGGCCACAATCTTTCCCTCTTCTGGGAAAGTCTGAGATTTCCACTGACTCAACAGAAGTGCCACAAACCCCCAGGAGGGCTCTTTGGCTGTGTTTTCTGCCTACACAAATGAATGAGTTTATGAAGTGGAAACCTATCTGATTTTCACTTCACTAATCTGTACCAACCATAAAAAACTATAAAACCTGTGCTTTTACACAGTTTTCAAATTATTCATTTTGTTGAATTAAAGTGTCACAGAACTGAAAAGCCATTGTTTTAACATTACAAACTGCAGAATACATTGAGGACCCTTACCCCGTATATCTGATACTGTTATACTTTATGAATAAAAACTTGGTCTAGCCAATTACAGAACAGTCTTAAATATTGATAAAACACACTTTTCGTATACTTTAACCCAGGGAAAGCAAAGCTTTCTGGTGCACTATTGCAACACTGGCCTTTTAATACCATATGACTTGTGATAAATTATTGACTACATTTTTCTAAATAATGTATCTTCATCAGTTCAAGAAACTCAGTAAAGCATGGTAGAACCATCTGCCACTAGCTTGAGTCTGAAATGTGTGGTTCTGTGCATTTAGAAAACTGATCACTGCTAGCATTACCTAAACATTTCTGGAGTAATGAACATAACCCTATTGCAAAGTACCCTAAGTTGCAAGAAACTGGATCCCCACACAGGAGCAGGGCAGATCACATCTAAACCTTCAGCTTGCAGGGTTATGAACTGGATATCCTTGCCTTCAACCCTGACCGTGGCCATGTTCTGCTGCTCACCTGGAGGGACCTTGGACATAACCCATTACATCTTGTCTGTCAACAAGGCCTTTCACTGGCGCCATGTGGGCCTTGCTTGGAGCTGTGCCCACGTCCTTGAGGGCACTGCTTGTATGGTGGTCAGCCAGATCCCCCCAGCATCCTCCCACGCCAGGGCAGCCCTGCTTTGCTACTCCAGCCTGTACCAGAGGACAGTTTGGACAGCACAGCCTGCATAAGGGAAAGCAAGGGGCTGACAGAAGTCCTGAATGTTTTCCATGTTCATGTTTTGAAAGCTTTCAGCTCCATCTTGATGTTTCTTGCTTGCATTGTAGAAGAATGTACAAGACTAAAATACAAGTTTCATAAAATAAAACCTGTCTACAGAGATACTGCAGCTGCCTACCATTATGGCTGTTTACACATGTAATCTGTTTTCCAGGTACCAGTTTCAATCCTTTTTCCTACCTTCTGCTTCTCTTCCCTCCTGAAAATTAATTCTGCTCTGAAACTTCTGGACTAACCTGCTGGTACCAGATATGCAACAATAGGGGAAAGTCTGCAAAATGATCTTCATTATCAACTTTTTTCCTTTAATTACCAAAACCATTCTTCTGCTGCACTGACCAAAATAATATCCTTTATCTTGTGCTTTTGCCACTGAGGAGAGACGGCTCCCAGTCTAGGACAGTTTTTCCTATTTTAATGTTTGAGTGTGTAGTGGCATAACACAATCAGGAGCCTTTGAGGCTCAGCCTGTTGTCTTTCACTTGTTTTAGCTCAAATGTGACTGAACCTATCAGGATTACTCAGTCTCAGAACCTCAGCTCCTTTGTCATTGAAGGGTGCCTGCTTAGCCTGACATTATCTCAACAGTTTCTTTGAAGTGTTTGTGATTCCTCTAATGGACATTGCACAAAACTCTTTGGCATGAGAAAATGTTTTGCCCTTTTGGTCATTCCTGACAGCCATTGTTGAGCTTTTCCCATATTCCTTTTTCAGTGTTTATGGGGTGCTCTCCTCCTTCTTGGAGCACTCTACCTACCCAGATAAGCTTGTTTGTTCACATACAGAAATCACTTTCTCCTGAAGGGGCTGAAAGGTGTGAACAGCATCACTGGACTCTCATTGATATCTTCTACACATTTTGAGAAACTGTTTATGTGCTGGGCAGAACTCCACTTCATGTGAGTCCTTTACTGTTTCCTAGAAGGTATTAGAAGTTCCAGCATGGCCAGCATTGCCTTTTCTTCACTGATTTACCATTTTCTTTCCTCTGAGGTGCATTAAAACCAATAAAGTACTGCGTATTGTAGTATCTTATGCCGCACGGTGGGATCTACTTCATATTTTTCTTACTGTCCTAGTGGTTATTTCCCAGCACTATGCTTTTGTTTTCTATTTACAAACTCTACAAGGCCCTTATAACTCTGTTTCGGTTTGACAATATCTTGGTGCTGCATTGAAATTAAATAAATGGATTTCAGTCCAGCTCCTTAGTGCTTGGTGCCACTGATGTTTGCAAACATCTATAAACCTTGACTTTCTCAGGAATTTCTTATTAAATTACTACATGTTGCCACTGGCATCATAATGTTTTCGTATTCTAAAACACTGTGACTTGGTCATGTTCCTTCAGCATGGTACTTTTGCTTTTCAGTGTGGCAGGGGTTACAATGCATCCGCCTCCATAAATCAGCTGGTATGCAATTTTTCACTGATCTAATAGCATAGATGCAAAATGCAGCAGTTGAAAGGATTTCATCCTTTGTAACAGATGAGATGTTTTGGAAGAACGCAGTAATAAATGTTCTATTGACATAGATACAGGGCAAATGATGAAATATCCAAAAACTATTGCATCAGTGTACTGCAAGAGTTATATGTATTTCTGTGCAGATACATATATTAAAGCACATGGGTGTTACCTGCTCCTATATCTATAACTTCCATAAAGGGGAGGATGGATAGGATAGGATAGGAGACATTAAATCAGAACAAAAAATCACAGACTAAAGAAAATTAGCAATAGGCAGTGTAAGGAAGGCAAGGTGTGACTGTAAGCTGCTTATTGCTCTGTGATTTATTTCCTCTCTTCTTTCATTCTGAAAAATATATACTGTGCTCTAAAAGCCTGACCAACTTTGACACTGCCTGGAAGGAGCACTGCTGTTGGTGCTGGTCTCACACAGCCCTGCTGGGATAATCAGAATACAGGAAGCCTTGAAGAGATGGCTAGGATTATTTCTTACTCTCTTCCCACCACTGGATATCAAGTGAATGTTTTCCTTCCACATGCTGATCTTAGTGATAACTGTAGTGGACGCTGTATGACTAAACACTCAGTGTTTCTGTCCTGCTGCTAGAGCTCTTGAAGCTTAGCCAGAAGTTCTTGCTCTCCAACAGGGATCATCACCTTTTAACTTCTACCCTTTGCAGCTTGGTCTTGTCTGGGAGTCACTTTAGTGTAGCTAAACTTGCTGCTATTAAAAAAATGCCTCCTAGAAATTGGTATTACAAATCTCACATCTGATTCTGACTTTTTGAAAACTTTATATTCTTCTGCAGTGACTGGTGCAGTGTATCTTAACTAAGAAACAAATATTAAGGAGCAATATTAGAAAGATAGAATGGTTATAATGAGTCAGACAAAAAATGTATCCTGACTTGTGTCCTGTCTCTGTCAATGGCCAGAATCAGGTGCCTTGGGAGGCAGATAAGAAGGGGCGAGCATATTGCCTTTAATGTCGAAAATGCTCTTACAGCACAGTGGATTATATGCGTTCAATAATCCTTACAGAATTTATTCTCCATGAAAATAATTTCTTTGCATTCAAAGTAATGAAAATTAGGAGAAAAAAAAATCTAGAGCTACTGAGGAACTTGAAAAACTAATTAACAGCTTTGACAAACATGTTAGAAACTTCTTAGGTAGAGCCTTGTGGCAGCTGTAGGGATCAGCAACTTCCTGAGGCCCATTTCTGGTTCCAAAGAAGGACAGTTTTGTTTTTCTTTTTAAATGTCATCAGTTTGGCCTTTTTTGATAAAATCTCTTCCACTCAGCCTTTTAGTTTCACTAACACTGAACTAACTGAAGACTTCTATAAGAAATAAATAATCTTTGGCTTTTTTTTTAATACGATAAATTGCTTCTGAAGAGATTTCTCACTAGTCACTACAGAGGGAGTCTGCAGGGATTTACATTTAGACGGGGCTCCCGATATCAGTAGCAGATCAATTTTTCTTAGAAAACAGCTCATATCCAATTTAATCTCTCCTGTGTGGCAGCACTCCAGTGTTTGCCAGCCATTTGATACAAAGTTATGTCTAGCCACACTGTCTCATTGACTTCCTAATTTGTCCTTTAAAAAGGGTAGTAATGAACTTCATATTCTCCGTTTTTACCCTCATCCCCCATAATTGCTACAAACACAGATTTAATTTTTGTTACCACCACTTTCCTGTTTATGCAAGATTGCTTTATTTTCCTGGAAATGAGGATTACAGGTAGCCTGAATCTTTCCTGGATGCCTCCTGCTCTGTTCCAATCTGTTGCTTTCTTTTCCTATTAATCACCCTCTCTTCCTTGCTGTGAGAGGTTCTACTTTTCTTCATGCATTGTGCACTATGTAATTATATTAGAAGACCTGTTCTTTATAAGTCTAAATTGTTGCTTTACCTATAAGAGCTATTTACAGAAGTGGTAAAATTAGATGAAGAATTTCAGCTCTGTGCACACAGACTGGTGTCCTGCCTCTTTTTCCAAACCTCTTTCTTTTTTTGCAATTACTGTTTCTTCACTCAGATTTCAAGCATACCGCTCATGTACATTTCTGACACTGGCCTAGATGTTGGGAATAACAAGCTGAGGAATGTTACAGCTGAGGAATCCTGCAGTTGATGAATCTGTTTTTGAAATATATTTATTGGTGTTCATAGACTAGACTGATGTCAAAATGGAATTGATTAAGCCACCATAGCTGGATCACTACTTGCACTAGAATATGAAATCCTGAGGAGGATGACAGTTCTATTTAGGTACAAACACTTCCATAGGGGAAGGGGAATCTTTCTGCTTCAATGACTACCCTGTTTGCTATCATTTCAAGAACTGCAGTTTGATCCTTGATTTTCACTGCTACAGACAAGTCAATGTAATATTGCATTTGATAAAAGACAGTTAAAAATAACAATAAAAAAGCAGCAGCAGATATTCTTTGTTTTTCTGAATTCTTAATCAGCCAACAGGAGGCATCCATAAAATTATACTGTATTTGAAAAGCTAAAAAACTTTCAGTGGTTCAATTTTCTGTATTTTGACAACTGAGATCAGAAGAAGAAAAACACCAGTTTTTACTTTGCAACGAGGGTTCAATGCTATTCACCAGAGCACTTGTTATGTCATACACTCGGAAAGTTGCAATCATATAAGATTGAGTGCTGAGTTCTGTAACTTGAGAATAATTATTTTTTGTATATATGGTTAAAAAAAGGGAAAATCAGATGTTGATGTTGTTGATGTTGATGAAGTTCAAGAGGGATGATGTTCAGGGATGAAGTTCAAAGGGATGATCAGATGTTGATGAAGCGAAGGGCAAAGCCCCACACCTCTGGAAGAACAAACCAAAGAACCAGTGCAGGCTGGAGGATGACCATGTGGAATGAACCTTTGCAGGAGAGGACCTGAGGCCCTGCCATGAATACACTCTCCCACCAAAGAAGGCTAATGGAATCCTGGGCTGCATTAGGCAGAGCACTGCCAGCCATTCCAGGAAGGTGGTCTTTTCCCAGCTACTCAGCAGCGGTAGAGTCACGCCTGGAGGTCTGGACCCAGTTTTGGGCATCCTTACACAAGACAGGTATGGACATACAGATATGAAGATGAGGGACTGGTGCATCTGTCATATGAGGAGAGACTGAGAGAGCTGGGATTGGTCAGGCTGGATAAGAATAGGCTCCAGGGGAAAAGGGTGCACAAATACCTGCAGGGAAGGTGCAATAGGATTGAGACTGGCTTTATTCAGTTACAAGAGCAGAGGCAATGAGAACAAACTGAAATGTGGAGGTTCCCTCTGAATATCAAGAAACACTTTTTACTGTGTTGTTTACATAGTACTGGCACAGACCACCCAGAGAGTTTGTAGAACCTCCATCCTTGAGATATACAAAACTTATTAGGCATGGTTCTGGGCAATGTGCTAGCTGATTCTCCTTTGAGCCGGGGGAATGGACTAGACCCTCTCCAAAAAGTCCCTTTCAGACTAAGTTATTCTGTGCTTAGGCCATTCAAACTTTCTGCATGCGTAATGTTTAGGTAAACCCCAAACAATGCTTATCCAAAGGAGAACTATCTTTGAAATACAGTATGAGTGGAGATCAAGTGCATCATCAACACTGATGTCACGCCATCCTGCAATGTCATTCTAATGAGCAATCATATATTCTCCCTTCCTTAAAAAAAAAAATGAAAAAAACCAAAAAACCAAAGCAAAAGAAAACTGCAAATAGCAGGGTTTTTTCAAAGGACCTTATCTATCTTGCAGTGATTTATGCACCTTGGTTTTTTTCCTCTATGCAATAATTCTCAAGTGAAAACACATAAAACAGTCTGGGGACAAGGGCTTGAATTGGTCTTCCTCCCTCAAGGGGAGTAATCTAACCTTTCAACTAAAGAGTGTGATGCTTTTGTGTTCCTTTTTTGACTCATGAATACTTTGCTGCTCTGTTTCCCAGCCTTGGTTTACCCACATATTTCTCAGCTGTTCTGTACCCCATCTACTTTCACCCTCAATGAAAGTAGCAGATAAGGATTTGAAACCCTGAAATCTGATTAGAGACCTTTTACTCAGATTCCACAAGGAAAATATTTTCATTATTACACTATTTGTAAAAGGTAAGGACTATCATCATTACTCAAATATCCTTTTCCAGCAGCTGACTTTTTAAATAAATGAAGCATGATCTGTTGGGCATTTACCTAAATTCTGTACAATTTATCTTGCAAAAATGTTTTATGTGTGAATAAGAAACTTACATTCCAACAGATTTTTTTTTTACTTTCTATCATGATTTTTGGTATAAGATTTTGCTTGGTCCTTTAGATTTTGAAATAATTTGAAACATTCAGGCTTTCTTTTATTGTTTGTTTAATTTTCCTTTTAGAATTGAAGGGTATAATATGAAAAAAATCTCAAAAGAAAAACTCAAGTTTTTAATTTTCAAAACATAAAATGTACACTTTAAAATTTAGGACTTATTTTTAAACTGATATAGTTTTGATAAACAAAGTGATATATGAGAAATACTAGTGCTGTAATTTTGTCTTTTGCTCAAAAAGAACATGTCTTGGGATGAAATGTTTCAATCAACATTTCTTCTCCTTTATTCTTTTATTCTCTATTTTCTTTTCTTTTCTTCCTTTAAGTATCAAAATGTGTGCCACGATATGATTTAAAGAGGAAAAAATAAAATAGGCAAAACATTGGTCTTCCCAAGTATTCTGAAACTGTCATTAACAAAAAAGAAACAACAGAAGAAACCAAAAATACCATGATTTCACTGGAAAAATAAGGACATTTAGCAAGGCTACATGTTAAAATTTTTATCAAAAAACCTTTCAGCTGCTGCCCATAGTTTCCTTCTGATATGTGGGGATTTGCTACTTATGTAGCAATCTTACTTCAGCAATTTTAGACCGAGGGGGAAGTAGTGAAAAGGAGCCAGTTTCCCCCCCCCCCCCCCCCCCTTCGAAGCAGCATCCTCAACTGAGGGCATCCTAACTCACACCCAAGTCTATCAATATCTCTATTGATCACACCTGTATGACAAAAGTGGATTTTGTCTCTGAGAGGCTAAAAGCACTCATTCTTAATTTTATGCACAGGACAGTCTCATGAAAGTGAATTATTCAGCTCGTGTTTTTTACATTAGGCACATAACTCCACAAAACAGGTCTGAAGTCAGACGGTCTCTCTACAGTGGTTTTTTAGGCCAGTGGAGGATCTTAAAGCAGAAAATGGCTTGTGGATACAAAAACTGCATTTTTCAATATCTGACTACCAGGTCTTTCCCAATACTAGTCCGTGACTTTGAGGTGCGGTTGCATTCAATCATTGTGCCGGTGTACAGGCTAATGGTCTTACAAAAATGTTTCACTCCAAATATTTCAGAACGTTTTTGGTCTCCATGCGATAAAGCTTCCATCTTGCAGAAAAAACTGAGTTATAATTTTTATGCTTTAGGCAGGTAAGGAGTTCCCTTCCAGCTGAGTTGAAAAATCTTGCAAAAAATGTCAAAAGAGCAACTGCTATTAGATCAGTTCTAGCAATAATTCCAGTGACCTTATATGCTTAGCACAGACAAGTATTTTTTAACCCCCGATCCCTACCTTTTTCACTCAGTTATTGAATTCCAGAAAGAAGTACAAGACATTAATATCTCAGCTGGAACAACCAAGACTGAATATTATTGAGCTTTCTTATTAAAAGTGGCATTTTCATTACATTTCCTTTCTTTGTCCTGAAAAAATCATGATGTTGTATTGTCTGTTCTGATACAAGAGTGTTGCAGCAAGTGTCTAGGAGGTAATACAGTTTAGGGAAAAAAAATACATGTGATGGCTGGCCCAGAGGTAATTTATACATTTGTTTCCTTGTTGGCAGGCTATATTTTTAACAAGAAGTTATTCACCTGAAGCATCAGTGCACTGATTTGTTAGTGACAAAATAGAGAGAAAGGTTGTTTTCATAATCTGATCTACAAGGACATGTAAGTCTGTCAAGAATGACAGGAGTTGGATGTTTCTGTTAAATTCAATGGACTGTCATGTGAGAGTAAAAACCACTTCAGCAAAAAACAAACAAACAAACAAACAAACAAAAAACCCACAAAAAAACAAGACCAAGCAATAGAATAATCAAAGGGAAGTGAATGACATACTGTAAATTTGGCTTATGGTTTGATGTAGAATTACAGATACCATCTCTCTTCAAATCCCTCACCCCTATGAAAACTTTGTGCTCTGCGCAGACACAAACTGGTTTGCTTTTACCATAGATGTTCAGTCTTAGCTTCCCTTCTCTGGAGGAAAAAGAAGTCAGTAAAATAATTTAATTTCCCTAATCACACATGGGCACCATTTCTCTGTTTCATAAAGAAGCACCTTGCTGTCCCTGGACCCCCTGTCAGTGAGTGGCACGTGAGGGAAACTGGGGAAAGGCTGCCCAATGTGAGCTGGGGAGTTGTTTCCAATGTCTTAGCTCTGACAGCTCTGTTTGGACTGTGCAGTAGTGAATGATGTTTTTAACCACTTTGTTTTCTTTGTGACTGAGATACAGCTACTTAATGCAGAGGCATGGGCATCTCTGTTGCCAGGGCTTCTCTTTGTCCTGTATCCCAAATCTATCACCACAGCTGTGCAATGGGGTACCATGGCCCACAGCAGCAGCCACAGTGGTTACCAAAGGAAAAGTCTAACAGAATCCTTCCAGCTTTGGCACAACACTCAGGCTTTGAGACAGCAGGAGTGAGGCCAGTTTGCATTGTGGATGAGGCTTGCTTGCAGTCACCTGTAGGTAACTACAAAGACATCCAGCTTCTGGTCCTGCCAATTTTCAGATGTGTACTTAATTTTGACCTTTTCTTTGCACGAGCTGCCCTGCTGGAGTCAACAAGAGACTGGCGTGCTATGAGACATCGACGCTGGCAGGGCCAGTGGCGAGATGGGCCCTGTTCAAGCAGGCACTCCAGCCTGCGTCTGCCTTTGCCCACTCCACAAGTCCCTCTAATGGAACTCAAGTGTGCGCCTAAGTGCTTTCTTAAGCCTGAGCAGCGATAGCTCCTATAATTGGGGTCAATGAACAGAAACTGTGTTAGCAGCCACATAATAAATGACATTTTCTCCATGTCAAGCACAGATGAAGTGTTTGAAAGCAAGGAATGGTATTAGCCATTCCTATTATGTATGCAAAGTGCAAAAAATGATACCTTGAAGTAATTGCACTCTGGAAAAGAATCTTTTTTCTTTTCTATTATATTTTGTCTATATTTATCTGGAGAAATGAAGATGTGAATTTTCTACATAGATATCAGTTGGAAAAATAAATTGAAAAATGCTTCTCAAATCAGTGGCAAAGCGGTAGCATCCAAGAAATGTGTAAAAGTAGTTGAAATTGTACAAAAGTAATTTATCTGATTTCCACCACCAAAAATGGAATTAAGAATCAAACCTTAGTTAGTATTATACTTACTAATGGGTTCAAATCAAAAGCATTTGTTTCATATTGAAAGGTTGATTAAAACTTGTGAAAAGATAATTCAGAATCTTTTTTTAAAAACAAAAAAGTAAAAACAGAAAAAACCCTTAAAAATATAAATTCAAAAGTGATGATTTGATAAAAACAATTTGCTTTTTTGATCTAGCTCCTAATATGGACCACAGAATACAGTTTTTAACTAAATTATATAAATTAATAAAACACACCAAGTTAGTCAGCTACAGTCTCAGTACTAAAGTTAATTTAGTTCAGTTATCAGAACAATTTGAACATAAAATTATCTTAGATATTTCTAGTTTTAAATTTGCTAGAAATCAAAGTCTGGATCATCAGGAATGGAAAACAGAGAAGACCCTTGCTCTCTAAATCTTATTCTGTGATCTGTCATGGGTTATGGTTTGCATCATTTATAAAAACAGCAGAGAAAAAACATGACAAATCCACTTTTAAGTTACAGCATTACTCTTTGTGTTAAAAATGCAAAGACCCCAATGGCACTGCAATGAGTTCTCATCATTACTGCAATACAAATTTCCATAAAAAGTAGAAGTGATTTCTGAGTATCAGATCATAGAATTATATGAAGGCTTGAGGAGACGACAATCAAAATTTTTGAAAGATATTCAGCTTGTCTTCAAGTGTTAAGGTAGTAATTCAGGTAAAATTTATTCTTCAAAATACTTTTTACTTCCTGGTTTGAAAGTGGTTCAGGGAGCACTTCTGCTAGATCCCTCAATACTCTTGGATGAATCCCATCCAGCCCCACAGACATGTGTGCATCTAAGTGGTGTAGAAGACCACTGACCATTTTCCCTTGGATTATGGGAGCTTCATTCTGCTCTTGGTCCCTGCCTTCTGGCTCAGAGGGCTGAGTACATTTATGTTGATGTTCAATTCTTCTAAATTTAGCTTCTTTCTTAAAACACAGATGTGCCTGCTAATGATCTTCCAGCCTTTCTGCCTTTTCACGTCTGTATCTTTAAATTTTTTCTTTGCCCATCACAGAGGGACTCTTGTCACTGTAAAGCAGGTAGATCTTGTCCTTCAGTTCCCATAAGTGATGCAGAAAGAAGTAAAAGAAAGTGGATGGAGTAAAATGAGGGCTGTAAAGCTAACAGAAGTGATTTAAGTATAGCAAGATGACCCCAGCCCTCAGCTGTGAGGCACTGTCTGTGTCTGTGCATGAGAAGAGGAAAAAATCTCTCCCTCAAGCACATGGACAAATGAGTTACTGCTCTTCCACAAGAGAGGAATTAATAACAACAGGCAAAGAGAGAGGAGAATTATTCATTGGCTGCAAGATTTCCCTGCAAACTAATATTTTCTAAAATTTACTATATTACTGGATAGTTCCTGTAGAACTCAAAATCCTAAATTCACTCCATAAACATATTTATTCCAAAACCAAAAATAAATTCATGTTGTAAATTAAAAACTCGCTATTCTGCCAGTAACATACAGTGTTAAGTAATCTGGTTTCCCTGCAAAGGGAAGGCAGCTTTTTGAGTCTATTCTGAGACCCTGACATTCTCTTGCTGAAGTCACTTGCATTTTCACAATATACTCCCTCTTTAAAGATCAGTTTATAAAGATTTACATTTATCTGAATGATCCTAATGTGAATGATTTGAAGAAGAATACTCTGCTGATACTTATAAAGCCCTTTGGGAGATTCATCGTGGCCAGGTTCTGATTTCAAGAAACAAATCCAGTGCAAGATTAAGACATCTAATGTTGTGTCTCATGTATGTGTCTGCTTGTGTGATAAATATCTACATTCCCACTGTATGGGCCTATAAGGCTCTGCTACAGTGAATGGAGATAGAATCAGTGGAGCCCAAGGGGTGATTTAGATGACTAAGTGATGGAGATCTGCTTTTGAAGGAAAAGCCTTGCTCTGATCCCACAGGGGGCTCCACACTGTTGACAATATCACCGGCAGAGTTGCATGACATGGCACACAAGACACCTCTTTATAAAAGGTGCCTAAATTCTGGTGCCATGATACTGACCTAAAGGCCTTGTCCAGGGGATGGTGGGGTTCCCCTGACCCAGCTGGGGTTGTGCTGCTTGTGTCAGAGCTGCCCGGCCAGCACAGGGTAACCAGATGTCACAGGGGATTTCTAAGGCCACATGTTTTCAGGTAGCTTGCTCAAAATCCAAGAATCCTTTTAGATTTGAAATTCCTCAGTTTCCCAGATTTTTCACATCACAAGGGTGAGACTAATTTAGGGATTTTTTTTTTTTTTGGGACATGACAGCAGGTCACCTCACTTTTGGCCTCAGTTTACACTACAGAGCAGGCCCAGAAATACTGCAAGGGAGTCCTTTTGGGCAAATAGAAATATTCCAAAGACTTCTCACTGCTGCAGGCATTGAAGCCACAGAGTCTGACCCTGAACCCTCCATACTGTGTGAGTCAGGTCCTCAGCACCAAAAGTTTCCTCTGAAAATCTCCTACTGGGCTGCATTTATGGCTAATGGAGCTGTAGGGCCAAATTAGCAAAGAGCCCATTTTGCTGCCCCTGGGTTACAAAATAGGTTCTAGAGAACCTGGATACTGAGTTCTGCATGGGGTATTTCAGGAGTGAGAACAGCTAACTCTATGGATCACAGTATGGATTTTTAGTTCAGATGTCATGCCTGATTAACCATCTGGAATTACTTTAGTCATTGAGTTATGTAGTGATAGGTCCAATGAACAACTTGGCTAACTACAAGTTGTTGGAAGTGTTTGAATTTCAAGCTTTTATCACAAATAAAAGCTGGACTTACTGGGTTAAATACTAGAACTGCAACCTAAAAATCTCACACAATGAACAAGCATAGTTAGGTCATATGTAAAAAAAAAGGCTGTATATAAAAAACCACCTTGTGTTAATGTTATATTCACTCCTGTGTTAAGCATTTCTTTCCCTTTGATATACACCTCCTTCTGTCAGGTCTTCAATGTAAAAGTGAGAGGGAGTCCAACCTAAAATTTGCATTTCCATAAAAAGCACCATTTTTTCCATAAAAAACAGGTGCTATGTTATTTGCTATTCATGCTAGAGATAAGTTCCTTCTATCTTTCTGAAGTTGTATCACTGCAGGAAAGGATATGGATTCACAGGGCTTTGGGAAGTTCATTAATAAAATGATCATCTGGAGAGATCAGGGTTTGGATATGTTCTCTGAAAGATGTTATTCAATATTTTAGCACTGGCTTTGACATACAAAATGCACAAACACAACAGAATTAGTATATTTTTCTTATGAAAGGAGTGCTTCATTTGCAAGGCTGTAGTTTTGTGCATCCTCCTCTACAAATTCCCTCTGTTGAGTTCTTCATTGTCCAATCAATCCTTCAAACTGGTGGAGATTTTTTAGCTTGTTGACTAAGGCACCATCTAGGAGTTGGGAGACATTTTGGTTTTGAATGCTGTTACAAGAAGGAAAGAACTGAATCCAGATGACCTACTTTCTAGGTAGAATACAGGCACGCAAAACAGAGCTCAGGTGTGAAGCAGGATCCTCAAAAAACAGCAGTTCTGGATATGTGCAGGATCCCTGAGTTCTAAAGAGTTTTTAAGTCAGTGATGTGTCTGATGATATCTTTGTGGTCAGATGAACCTGAATAATAATTATTTTGTTAAAACCACAGTTTGCACTTTTGTTGCTCAATACACATTGATCAACAATGAGTATCAGATCAGCACAATCTTCACAAGACCTAAGCTTCAGTTCTTCCCTTATCACTGCCTATATTTTTTCTGCTTGCCAAATTTGTTAGCAAATCTATGAATGTAAGCCTTCCAGTCGCTATTTTTAATGTTGATTTTGTTCACTTGAAGGCAATTTCATTAATATAAAAGGAAATTTTAACTTTTTGATCAAGTTGAAGCTTTTGCCTTCTAGTTGTTTTTATATCATACAGCACAGATTGATCTCTGCAGTGTTTTGGATGCAGAAATGAATAAAAGCTACTACTGAATACAGCAGATGTGAAAATGTTGCTGAAAGGTCTGAGAAGAAACATTAATTAACATGTGACTATGTTTCAATAAAGACAATGAAATAAAAGTGTCTTGCAGGATCATCACACCCATCAATTTTCTGCTCATCACTAGACAAAATTTCAGTCAGCGGCATATTTGATCTTGTAGAATTCAAAGAAACCAATTTTCTGGGCTTTTTGAGTTCAACACAAATTCAGTGAGTCTCATGAAGGATCAGTGTTTCTAAGTTCAGTTCTCGATCAACACAGCCCCTTGATTCTTTCTCCTTCTTTCAAACTCAGTAATGCAGAATTGAATAAATTCAAAAATTATTTTTTACATAATCACTGAACAATAATCACATTTATAACACAGATTATTGCTTTTACAGTTAGAACCGTTACATACCTACATATAAAATCTGAAAAATAGCATAGCATGCATTATATAGACACAGATGATGTGATATAAACTGCTTGTTTTTCAGATGACCTTTCTGTCCGCCAGACTTAATTCCCCTAAATTTTACAAGTCTCCCCTCTCTCACCTTTTAACTTCCTTCTCTTATAGTCAGGATAGTTACATTCATTTTCTTAATCAAATCCCAGTTTTACAATTGTTTAAATAACAATAAAAATGCTGTTCTCATTTCTTTCATAGTTTTAATTGGTGATTTTTTAAATAGATTAAAAACTGATTAAATCTTATATTTACCTTTTCTGGGGTGCCCAAGGACTAGAATACTTATTTCCTACCACTGTTTTACATGATTCTTGTTCACAATACAAATAAGTTTTATAAAAAGAGCTATTCCTGACTTTAACATGGGTTTAATGCCAGCGATATTGCACACACAAAATTAAAAGAAACACCAAAAAACCCAAAAACCAAACTGGATCAAATCAAATCGAAACAAACAAAAAAACCAAAAAAACCCCAAAACAAAACAAAAAAACCCAAAACAAAACAAAAAAAAAACCCACAAAAAAAAAAAAAAACACAAAAAACCAAAAAAACAACACAAAAACCCACCCCAAACCAAAAAGCCATAAGCTATGTGATTTGAATTCTACAAAGGAATTCCTGGGGTCCTTAGGATAATCTATTTCATAGGTAAAGTGAGAACTGTTGACTGACATTAAAATAAATAATTTTGTTTATGAGATGATATTTAAAACTAAAATCTTGGAACCCATGCTCAGTATTCTGAATATCTGCAATTTCAGATACTGACTGTAATCAGAAATCATGATTATAGGTTGAAGTCCATAAGATCTATTTTCATTTTCTCTTTGACTTGTTATTTTAAACTTATATCATTATTCCTTTGACAGCAAGAAATAGATATAAATTGTTCTGCTGCAGAGCATCAGACATCAGTTTTGATGGTATTTGTATGATCTCAACAATGTTAAAAGGACCTGCACAGTGCAAGTGATAACTACCATACGCCCAATAAGAAAAGAAAATCTACTCTCAGTGGTCATAAAATTGTGAGGGTAAAATTGTCAGCAAAGCCCCCTAATATTATTTCAATGTGGGGGTTTATTTTTGTATATACTTATGATACCCTAGAAAAAATATTGATAACGGAGGAAGAAGGAAATAGCAGGTAAGGTAATTATGCTGCCATGGTTACTCTGAGAAGAGAAAGCTCACAGCAAATTTTAATAAAATTCAAGAAGGATAAAACCAATAGCATTCAACCAACACATAGAATGTCTATGTAGAATATTTTTACAAAAATGTTGCAAAGTCTGCCTAAATTTGTGGGCCAAGATATGTATGAGAGTTGTGGCCTGGTGGGAAATGCCCTTAAAAATAAGAAAAGAGGTGTATTAGTATCTTCACTGGCTTCATATAGGTTAATCCCAGGATAGAAACTCTTTCTAAACCCTGTGTAGAGGATGGTGCTGAAACGAGGGCAGCATCTAAGAGACCCCACCACGGAGGTGAGCCACCTATCCCTGGAGCTGTCTGAATGATCCTGGGCATTGTGGAAGTTCAGAGGAGGAAGGCACAAGAACATTTTTGTAGCTGCCTATTCTATTTTGAAGCTATAGAGGTGAAGGGACAGCACCAAAAAACTCACAAAAGCAGGCTTGTCTTAAGGAAAAGGAATTCCGAACCAAGACTCTCCTTCATAAAAACAAACCCAAAGAATAACTCTTTCCCCCTCCAACTTCCTGCTTTCATGATAGATTTGCAGAATTGCTTTGTTAGAGACAGACTCAGCAAAGAAAGGTAAGGTCCCTTGGTTCTTCAACTGATATAGTTTGAACATTTATGTGTTTCTGAAAACAGACTGATCCCATCAAGTCTTAGGGAAATATCCTCCTTGGAGTTTGATTAAGGTACCTTTATGCACTCTATCAGCAGTAGAATACATTAAAATGTTTCTGTGAAGAGACAAGTGCACCTGTCCACTCATTGTAAAACAAAATAAAGGCATTTTAGGGTAAGTAGCTCCTTAAGGAACACAGCTTTTGGCTCATGCATCATTTCCATAGAAAAGATGCCTACATTACCCTTTGTTAAACTCAAGTAAGTTTCCTAGCAACCCAATCATTATCTCTGTGGGGTGTAAAAAGACACCAGCACTATAAAGAAGTTGAGTCTTTGACAGCATTGTGTTTTTTGACCACAGGTAATCACCAAACCTGCTGGCATCAGTCCAAAGTCCTCTTCTTCAATAAGATAAGTATCAGCAAAGTACTTTGTTAATGTTAATGCATTTTATTTTCTCTTACAGGATAAAGTCATATTCTGCATATCTAGTATACTATGCAAAGTATAGAGCATCCTAAACAAATCATCTTCAAATTAACCTCCTGTTTTGCATCTCCAGTGTCAAGGATAGCCAAACACCACATCACAAAGGTGACTTCTTAAGATTTATTTTATGAGGTAATTAATGGTCTAACCTTTCTAGAAAAAAATTGCTTTTTTTCCTCCCACTTTTGGGTTGTTTGTTTTGCTTAACTTCCTGGTTTGTTTTTAAAGCAATTTTTCCAGCTCTGTAGTGTTAGAGAATAGCCAAAAATTTCAAATAACTCAGGACTGGCTACTAGCTCCAGGACTGGAGCAATGAAAAATGTAATTGCAACTGAAATATTAGGATTATTAATTTATGTCGCCCTGTGTGTATGGTTATGCTATCAATAGATGAAAGACATCTCAGAAAAACAAAAAGCAAGACACAAATGGAAAAGTGGAAAAAGATTCCCCATTTTTACTTCAAAACCTGTGTTGACATATCTTTGTACAGACAAAACTCTTGCCTGACAGTTCTCAAATTTATGGAATGTATAAAGAAATTATTTCATTAAAATTTACAGATCCTTTACTTTTAGAGTAGATTATTTGTGTTTGAACAAGCATGTTCTTGAATAAACCTTGACTTCCTCTCCATATAAAATTTCACCAACAGTTCAAAATATCAGGGTTTTGCAGTAGTTGCTTTTCCTTCACATTAGAAGTAGGTACAAACCAAACTGGAAGAACATGTCACTGCATACTATAGTAAAAAATTGTAATTATTTATTGGTAGTCAACCACTTTAGGAAAAAAGAAAAAGAATTTTAAAAGTTGAAAAATAGAGAGATATTTCTTTCAGATATATATAAGGGACAGCATGAAAAAGGAGCAGCTAATTCAAAACACTCTTTCTTTAGAAACCATATTAGTCCAGAAAGAAAAGGCAAAAGAAACTTGTGTGATTTGTGAGGAACCTATGACAGCAGCTCCTGTATTATTTCTTCCCTTACAAGCAGAAGAAAAAAGTGGGGCAGTTTTGATGACTCCTGACCTTTCTTAAAAGGTAAATCTCCTACCTATTTTTATTTGAGTATCTGGACTCAGCCATCTTTGAAGCAGGTTGTCCCTGTCACCTACAGTGATACAATAAGGATTATTCACCTATAAGGCAGTCTATTACAGAGATGTTTGTTTTCATCACAATGATTCCCATAATATGCAGGCAGCATGACTACAAAACAGAAACTGCAAACACCTTGTATTACCTCATTGAGGTTATGGACTAATGTTATGGTAATCTATAGCTCCATTTCATGTGGTTGTTTAATAGAATTTAAAAGAAAGAAAAAGAAGCAAGCACATACAGCCCTGGTCTGTAGCTTAAGACAAACCACTTTTTGATTAAATGACCTCATTAAATTTTAGGAGTCTGTTATTTCTTGTCTGATTATTACTCTGAATATAATACTATGGTGTTTGTGACTCATGCATAGTGCCTTAGGACAGATTTCTTTTTGATGTACGCTGCATTAGTCATACTTATCTATGAACACAGATTATATATGGTGCAACCTCTACACCTACGGCAGTATTCTCAAAAGGAAATATTAATATTTTACTTGGTTCTGTAATTAACACTAGTACATAAACCCAAGCAAATCCAAAATAGCTTTTAAGATTCAGGACTGGATGATTAAAAAAATTCTTCTCTTCAAAGTTGTTTCATGGATACTGTTAGACATAATTTATTATGGTAATAACAGTTCCTCTAGTTTTTGTAAGAAGTATGATGTAAAAGAAGAAAAATATTAAAGCTAATGGAGAGTCTCTTCTGCAAGACACAAAATTAGCAGTCATAAAGAAAGTTAATAGTCTTTGCATGCTAAGAATCCAAAGACCTTCGATTATAATTTTTCTCTGAAGAAATTAAAAATCACACCAAATGAAGTGATTCCTTATTGGCTCATAGATGTTTCACTGCATATTTCCAAGTCCAAATTGGCAGGTTCCATGCTAAGATTCGAATGGGTGTATGCTAGGAGACCAATTGCAAAAAGACAACTTTGTTAATAGTGCATGACCAAACTTCAAGTGTGAACTGAGGAAAGGATGTCTGAAAAAGGAGCAAAAGCATCTGTCCTTTAAAAATTGCACATCATTACTCTGACCTCTTCATAGTTAAACAAGGTGTAAGTTCCTGAACCTGGGGAAGAATAACTCCAGGCACCAGTGTATATACTGGAGGATGACTATCTGGAAGGCCTCTTATAAGAAAGGAGGGACCATGGTGGGCATCAAGCTGAATATGAAGCAGCACTACACTCATGGCAAAGCTGGCTGACAGTTAGTAACAGGATTAGACTCCATTAGGAAGAGCACTGTCAGCAGGTGAAGGAACTCCTGCACACAGCATTCTGCTCAGCACTAGTGAGATCACTCCTGGGGTGTGGAGTCCAGTTTTCAGTTTCCCTGTACAAGGTAAATATGGACAAATTGGAGAACTCCAGAGAAGGGCCACAAAGTTGATCAAGAGTGAGCTGTCAAATTAGGAGAGTCTGAGAAACCGTGGCTCTTCAGCCTAGGGAAGAGAAGGCTCAGGAAGATCTTATCAGGGTATATAAATACATAAACAGAGGGTACAAAAAGTCAGGGTCTTTTCAATGATGCCCAGTGACAGGACCAGAAGCAATGGCCCCACACCAAAACACAGGAGGTTTTTCTGAGCATCAGGAAATACTTTTTCACTAAGAGGTTGACCAAGGACTGGCACTGGTTGCCTAGGAAGGTTGTGGAGTCTCCATCCCTATAGATATTCTTAAGCTGTCTTGATAGAGTCCTGGGCAATTGCCTGTGGGTGGACCTGCTTGAGCAGGGTTGGCAGATCAGATGACCTTTAACATCCTCTTACAACCTTAGCTACTCTGTGTTTCTGCAATTCTGTTTCATATCCTTTTACAGATGCACCATCCTGTACCATTCCTTCACCTCCTGAGGAATGCATCTTATGAAGGAGCTGAAATGGAACTACATTTTTGAATCATTACAAATCCAGCAGCATGTTCTAATAGGGAAAAAAGGTTATAAAATGACAGAGTAGGGAAAACACAGTCACTAATCCTTGTCTTTCTAACTCCACACAGTAATAACAAGAGAATGCTGGATCTTCTAAAAAGAGGAGAGCAACTTCTGTGGTATTCAAAGTCCTGCTCTCCCACTTGTCCCACTATTGTTCTTGTGAGATATTTTGTGGTTGTCTTTCTCTCCCTAATCTTAGTGCTGTGAATGCTTTTAAGTCATCTAGCTTTGCAGGTAGATGGATATTTGGGATTCAAAATTAATGAATTTTTCATATGATTGGAAGCTGTCAATCAGATTTTTTTTTAGGAGCTGAACTGAAATTTCAAATGCAAGTGAATAAATTTTTTTGTGCAAACCAGAAAATAAAATGTCATTGGGAATGAATGAAACTTTTTATTTCTCTCTGCTCCTTTTACACTTAAGAATAATCCATGTGATATGACCAGAATGGCCAGTATCAGATGACTTATCAGCAGGAAGTTTCCCTTCCTGCTCTGCTCAGGGAAACTTGACATAGACTTCAAGTCCAACTATGGAATCCTGCACCTCAAAAACTTCAAAGTCATTACACCTCAGTGTACTAGGTACATTGTTTCAAACCTCCATAAATAAAGGATGGAACCAAGGACTGAGGTTTCCTGATCCCTGTAACTATACTGCAAGGCAAAGCCTTTCTTTCTTAGTTTTGTGATACAAACTGAAGCACTGAAGATTAAAGTTGTGATTTATGTCATAATTTGTAAATACCTGTGTCTATATTGATTTTGCTCCCTAATGCTCATCACCTGACCCAAAAAGGTGTCCCAAGGTGTTAAGTACTGCCTGCAGAAACCCTTGAAATATGTGTGAAAAAGGAATTCCTATAGCTATGGCAAATTCAGAGACTGTTTTTTTAAAGTGTCCTGATGGAGCACTTGATCCAGTCAAGTGGCAGCACTGCTTTAAGCACCCCCAGGAGATTGTTTCTTGTTGCATGCAGTTTTACTGTTAGAAAAACATGGCTATAAAAGAAAATGTGCCTAAATCCTTCCCTTACTTCCATTCAGTCACTCCTGGTTACTTCTCTTTGAGCTACCCTACCTGATTCCTCTCTCATTTACCCCCTTAAAACACTTACAGATATTTAGCATGCCATTCATGAATCATTATTTAGACAGGCACTCCATATTTAGCTCTTCTCCTTTCCTCATAAATCAGTCCCTTCCAGACCCTCAATCATTTTTATTGCTCTTACATAACTGCTGATAGTACTCATAAATGAAATGTCTGTAATGGCACTAAGCAAGAAAAAGGGAACAAGAGACCAAGGCTGGAGTTAATAAAATAAAAATAAAGCATAACCTAACTTGGGCATCCTCTTTATTTTGGCAATCAAATAGGCATAAATGATAGCACAACATGGGAAATTAATTACCAGAGGCCTAGGCACACCTGCTGACATTTCTATTTTCCCTTGTATTTTTTTCCATTCTAGAGAGAGAAGTAGAAAAATAGCTAATGTGAACATCTATTTCTGTTTCTTCAAATCAATATTCTAACATTCTGTGGACATGAATGGCTGCTGAAGCCATCAAACTTCAAACATCTCAAAGCAGGACTTATGTTAAGTCCAACATTTAAGAGCAGTACTTGCTGTCACAGGGAAACTTTCTGGGTACTTTTATCATAACTCTGCTGGAAGATGGGATACTATACAGTAGTTTAGATACTAACAATACACAATGTACAGAAATTATAATTTTACAGGAATTATAATTTTAATCAAGATAGGTTAAAGGCTTAGCATGGAAATAGTCATGCTTTTGGCACTCTGATATTTACAACACTGCACCCTTATAGTTTTAGTTTAAAACAGTTTTTCCTGAGTGAGGCCAAAGAATTCTGGGATCTTGGTTTTTTAAAATTAAAAGGTAAGAAGCAAGTTTTAGACAGCATTTTAATTTTAATTTCTAAATGACTTTTTATAGAAAAGGTGAAAACTTTATGGAAGTTCAAATAAACTGCCTTTGGCCAGTGAGCTGCTCTCTCTGTGCTGTGTGTAACAGTGAACACTTCTAAACGTATGGAAAACAGGACATGTGAAGAGGAATCCAGTTGCATCAATTTTTTAAATATTTTACTGTGCGCTTGGAAAATAAAGAAAATTGGAAAAGTAAAATTTATTCTAAGAATTACTTTCTACAGGAAACAGAAAAAATGTTGAAAATAACTCTCAGTATGTATTTAGTTATAGCATGTTGGTGCTCAAATAGCTTTTACAGCTTTTCTTATGGATCCTTTATCTAGCTTATCTGAAAATCTAATTTTAATTGCCTGTATCTAGACTGGTTTAGGTTTGTTTTACTCTTAAACAACGATCAAGATGTTAGCTATTAAGACTAATTCTAAATTTTAAAAAATATTAAGTGTTAAAATGTTTTGGCACTGCAGGTATGTAAAAGCATACAACACTAAGAGTAAAATGTGATACTGATAATAATAATAATAAAAAAAAAACAACCCAGATATAAATAAACCAAAAAGAAACAACTGGCAATGCTCTCTATACGGGCTAGAGCCTATATATCAGACCAGGTCATGCCTTGTCAGCAGATGAAGATTTAAACATGTTTATTTTTTCAAGCAGGAGAACATCAAATGCAGAAAAGAAAGATTAAAAAACTGTAGAAAAGTTATTTTAATAATAACCAAATATCTACTCACTTATATTTGGAAGATTTAAGAGAACATTAGGGGTCATAGTTATAAGGCTGCGACTTCCTAGAGGAGTTGCTTATTTTACAAAGAACTCAGTTCCTCTTTTATGCATAGACTCTCCTCTCTATTTCTCTCAAAGATTTAGACAAAAGGAAAGAAACTGTGCAGAAGTCTCTCAGACCAAAACCCTCCTTTTTTTTGTTTAGGTGAAAAATAGGCTGAAAATCAGGTATCACTATGCAAAAGGCTCACACCTGCCCTCAGCACTTCTATCAGAAATTTTTCAAACTTTTATCTGTCGTCTGACTTAACGGAATACTTTCCTAGTTTGAAGGCTCTAAACTTGTCTAATGAAACATTTATGACTTCAGTGCTTTAAGTTAAAATGGTAAAAGAAATAATCTAGAGTGAGTATTAAAAGCTGAAGCTTTAATCACTACCTCTGATGGAGCAACTCCATTCATCAATCATTCTCTTTCAAAGTCCATGAATAAAGAAGGAATATCTATACACTGCAATGAAATACAGGCATCTGATAAGATACTCAAAATAAATCATAGTCTTGGCACCCAGAAAATCTCCTTTAAATGGTTGGGATATTTAAAGGAGGCAAACAAAACATGCATTACCTTTACTGGAGGTCTAAGAACCATAAGACCACGAGAAAAGATTTTCCTTAAACAGCTGTAGAAGTAGCAAATACCATATTAAGAAGCAAAAAGAGTTTCTGAAGACATGCAAGGTAATCCTTTTCTCATCCCAGCACTGGAAATGACACAACTGGTGCATTCCAAACACTTCTTCTGAGCACCAGGTCCCCAAAAATTCATGGGCTGGCAGAGATGCCCATGACAGAGCAGAGATGAATAGTTGCAATTGTGAAAATCTGAAGAGAAAGTTCAAGGTTTTTGGCAACATAAAGGCAAATCTGAGTGGGGGCACAGCAAAAGTTGCTGCTAAGCAATTAGCCTATTGCCTCTATGTAAATACAGGACAAACCTAGCAGATTTAAGTAGAATATTTCCCTTTAATATAATAAATATCTTCTAATTGTAAAGGTAAGCTATACAGTCATGATTTGAACAATAAACTTTTTTTAATAAACTTTGAAAAATAAACATTATTTCCTACCTTTTAGCTGCATTTAAAAAGCCCTGTTTTGAGGGCCAAAATGGCACCTGTAAATTGTCTAGGGCAATGATTTGATGGCATAGGACAAAAATATGTCAGGGACCTGGCTAAACAATGCAAGAATATGGAGTTGAACCAGGGATTCAGTCTCTGTCTGAGTTCTTTTAGGTTTAGTAATACAGACATAGGCTGCATACCAGGACCAGAACCAGTTACATCTTTGAATAAATAATATGTGAGAGAAATTCAGGGCTAACTGCTGCAAAGTAAAGCATACAAAGAAAAATATAAATCTCTGCTTATATAAACTCATTGATCACTGAGTTAGGTGTAACTAGTCAGAAAAGAGCCTTTGGAATGATTGCAGACCTAAAAAAGTCAAAAACAATGGAAAGACAGACGAAAAATATTAATTATTTTCTATAGAGAGTGTAGGAAACAAAAAAAAGGACAAATTAAAAAAAAATTATGTTACTATACAAATGCATAATGCATGGAAATCTCAATTACTGTGTGCACACTTCAGGCCACTTATCTCAGACACGAGGTTATGATAATACTCACAGTACCATAAAGGGGCAAGGATGGCTGGTAGTATGGAATAGCTTTGTATATCTCAGAAAGTTTCTAATACTGTAAGTCACGGAGGCAGGAAGAGATATCAGGAAAATAACACCCTCCTCTAGCCATCTTTCTTACAATTTTCTGTATTCAACAGGATAATTTGGATCCTTGTAGTCATTTCTTGCAAGCTCTCCAAACCTCTGATCATCCCAAAAGCTTCTGTTTACATCTTTTGTTTTCAAATACTTAGTTCTTGGCTGCAAACCCTGGGACTATACTCTGCATTTTGTATGAAAATTCAGCCATGCCTTATAAAACAGTCTCAGTACCTCTCTACTTCTACTGGAGATACCTTACCTGACATAAACCAGTGCAACATTTGTCTTTTTTATGATCCCATTACATTCTTAATAGTCATTCTATGGTCAAATAATGAAAGCTACTGAATCAAGGAGCGCAGAAGATGCTTTATGACTTTGAAAAATCAATCTATTTTCATTTAGCTACATGTTAAAGAGTCTAACAGTCAGCCATCAATTAAAAACAAATAAACAAAACCACTGAAAACAATGTAGAAAAAATATGAAGTGGGAATAACTGGAAGAAGGTTAAAATAAAAATGGGGAAGAAGCTTAAATTATGTTTTCTCTTCTGTTTTCTTTATTCTTTGCATGACTAATGATTTCTTCCATTGTATTTGTGTTTTAACACAAAACATCACTAACATACTAATTGTTAGAGTCTACATTCTAATTTTAATTAAAATCAAATATATCTGGTGGTGTACATTTTGCTTCAGAGGAATAATTGCACATTTATGCTGTTTTAAATGAGAAAAGAATTTAGCTCACTTCATTTTTACACACTTCACTGGCTTGGTACTGAGAATGTCTTACTGGATTGGTTAGACTTTTTCCTCATAAGAAATAGACATGATTATTTTTATTTGGCAGTTAAACACCTGGTCACTAAATATTTAAAATTCTGAAATGAAATGCCTCTCAATAAGCTGTGGAGCAATAATATGCAAATACTTACTTATACTCAATTGGCATATAACAAGGTATGAACAATGTGTGTGCATTGTAATGAAGTGATGCAAATGACCTCAGAAGCTGGAAGACACTGCCAAAAGTTTGAATTGTATCCAAAATAAGAATGTCTGTTTTCCCTACAATCTGCTGAATGCAGAACACATTAGTATCTCAGCACTGCACAGCTGTGTTTTTCTATCAAAGAAGGATAATGCCTGCTTTCAGACTTGCAGAAAAAAAATCCTTCCTAATGGAGTTGGGTACCTTTATCTGCATTCAAGCTGCTGCTTATTTATTTTTAAATAACTGAATTCTGGCAACATTTTATCCTGAATAAAACGCACAGTTAAAAAAGAGTTAGACATTCCATGTCAACCCTCTGCTATAAAAACACAGTGCCCATTTAAGATGGATCTTGACCCTTTTTTTTAAAATGTTTTCTCATCGCTAATCAACCAAAATTTCTTGGTGATCTAACTTATGGCCTCAGGCCCTCTCCTCCCTAATGTCTGATACAGTCTTACAGGGCAATCGTAACATACAGCTACAGTCCTGCCCTCCCCTGCCCTGGTATAATCTCCAGCTCCATGCTTCCTCAAGGGCAGGCTCCTCTTTTAGAAGGGAAGACTCTCATCTTTGCTGAGAAGCTGTCCACCACTTTCTTCTCCAGGCTATTCACATGTCAACAAGTCCAGAAGATCTGGATTGCTTGGCAAGACAATATCAAAGACAGGGCTTCTCAAGTGAAGACTTCAATATAAATCTAAGTCATGAATGGTGCCTGAACAACTCCATGGCCCCAGACATGAAGTGTTTGTGATATTTTTGTGAAGCACCTCTTCTTCCTTTATCATTTCCTGGTGTCACATTGAGGACATCTATCCTGCTGCATTTGTCACATGCGAGAGTGCTGTTGAGGTGCCTACAATAAAAGTGTTTACTGTTTGCTGGGAAAGAATTCAGATATTAAAAAAAATATATCAAAGCCTGATGAAAGTGATCTTCAAAAAAATTTCCCATTAAGTATGATTCATGAATGATATCTATACAAGTAGAAAATATTCTTCTTTTGCAGCAGAGCTATACTACTCCAAATGCCTCTTGTCCACAAAGAGGCCTCAAGTTGCTGAAATAAAAATATTTCCAAGGTACCCTGTTATTCTGAAGTCAAAAGCAATTTCTTTTTTCAGTCATACTCCACTAGAACACAGGAGAACCTGTACTTACATGTTTAGAGATAATAATGGTGCAGTGTCCCAGTGGGAGGAAGTCCATAAGTACGTGCTTAAGTCTCTCTCTACTCAGGAGTTTGATAGAAGCAAGGCACATGCTTGAAGATATTAATTATTTATCTTTAATATTTTTCTTTATAACTTTCTTGGTCTGCATTCACATTTGTGTATGAAAGAATCACATTTCATTAGTATGTTAGAAGAATGTAGATCATTAGATAATATAAATAAATCATTGCAGTTCCACCATCTTCATTATAGTGAAGAACGCATCACCTGAACCAAGATATTTTGTACATTTTATTCTTACCTCTCCCTAATGACACAAGGACTTGCTTTTCAGAGATCTGATTAATTTATTTATATTTTCTAATAAAATAGATTTTCAGTGATTATACTTGCTCTTGTATTCTAGCAAAACTGAATTTTTATTTCATAACTTTCTATCTGATATAGATCAGGGAAGTGCAGATGTGTCAAATGTGCACGTGTCAAATGTGACTTGTTCTGTATTTTTCTACCAAGATGTGGAAACCATATTTAATAATCTTTTATCAGTTTTGTATAGGAAGAATAAAGTTTTGTTCACACAAGAGATTTGTCAGTTATTAAGTTTTTTTCATAAAGTGAATTAGTTAAACTCCAGTGTGTATGTATAACTCAGTTTAAAAGCAGTTCGTTTCTGTTTAGCTTAAACAGATCCTAATTTATATTACATTGAAAAATGCCTCATTTAAACTGCAATAAAAGTAGCTGCACAACTTCATTTAGTGGTTTAGTTAAACTAGTTTGATTTATTGCATTTGATTGAACCAAGATAACAGGATTGTAGAATTAAGGCTGAAATTTTAGGCTAAAATGCACCATGTCATCTGACAAATTTTCCAATTCCAGCAGCAGATATCTGCCAGTATTGCTAATTGCCTGGCTGCTTTGGGCAGTAAGTAACAAAGCCCAAGCCTGAAAAGAATTACTGTGCAAGGCAATTGCACTATGCATGTGAGACCTAACAGCATGTTACAAAAATCTACCAAATACTTCATACCAAGTGCAAATACTCAACAGTCCTCAAAAGCTATGAGGTGTTTTAAAGAAAACAATGAGTTTTATGGAGATTATCCTTATGATAAGGAACTGATTTGGGAAATACATGTTTGTTTTCTGAATAATTTTTTCACTGGTCTGAGTGAGCTCACATTGAAAAGGGCGAGCATTACTTTGAGCTTTCTAAGGATTTTCTGAAGTTATGGTTGTGTATAACCCTAGCCCAGGTGATAAAAACCCACTACTGATGTGACTCATTGGTGCTTAAACTGCATTTTTAACCAGATTGAAAGCTTATTGAAAGTATGGGTGAGGATTCAGCTGAGCAAAACAGTCAGCAAGGAAACTCAGATGATTACAAACAGGAGAAAGAAGCTCCTGACCTTCAGGCTCCCTGGAATCTGGGTTCCCATGCAATCTGCCACCAGCTTTCCCTCAGGTTCTTGATGACCAAAATGAATTCAAGCACATGCTGAGGCAGCACCTTGTTATTAATCTAATGTATTTGCAGAGATACAAACTTTTGCAGAGGGACATCAGATACCAGAATGAAACTGCATAAAATTTTAACTTTACCAGGCAGAATAAATAAACATTCACAGAAATTATAATTATTTAAACTCTATGAGTGGTTACATGGTCAATTGCCACTGTTCTTTATAGTGTTTTTCCCAAGCAGTCTTTGAAATGATCAAATAATACCTGTAGCTACCATTTTTTCAACTACTGAAGCCTTGTAATTCAGATGTCATTCAAAACAAATTTGTGACTAGACTCAATGCATTTTTTGCTTTATTTATATTTGCAGTTTGAAAACATACTCAGCTATTCATAAAATGAAACTTTTCATCACAAAGAAATGACAGAAAGCATGAGTTCTCTATTTAATATTTCACTAATATGTATTTTCATTCATCTGAATAGGGCTGCTATAAGTATTAACTCTTTCCCAAAGCATTTCTTTGCCTACTTAAGTCATAAACTAAGCGCCACAGTGCTTTGCTTTCCCACTGCATAGAGTTAAACAACTCTAGAAACTTCCAACTTATGCAGTCATTTGCATATATCTGCATACATTCATATGCATAAATATAGATAACACAGAAGGTGAAACTCAAAGAATGCGAATAAGAAACTGAAATTCTCTTCAAGGGCTGTGCTAACTTTGAAGGTAACTCACTGACCTGTGAGGAAAACCTAAATGTATACACTTACTCTCTTCTTAAAAAGAGAATCTGCCTTGCAAGCAGATTGCAATTAGCACACTACCTTGTCAGCTTGCAAGGTCTAAACTAAGCACAGAGTCCTTTTTTGTTCTCCACCTAGTTTGTGATCCTTTTTTCAGAAGGAGGGAATCTGCTATTTGGAAATTCCATTTACAAGCATTTTCATATCAAAATAGATATCTTCACATGAAAGTCAGAAGAATCTTTTTTTGAAATATGTCCTTTTTAAGTTTTTCAAAGAATTCTTTTCAGAAAAGGCAAGAACCTCATCAGCTCCCACACACACAAATCTTCAAATGTTGTTTTTGAAGAATTGCATTTAAAAGTATGTTCACTCATATACCAAGCATGAGAAGCCGAAAAAAAAAAGTCTTTGAATTTGAACTACAGCTCATCATAATCTGGTTAAAATTATCTTCAACACCACCTGTCATTATTAATGCAGGAAGAGAGGCGGAAAAATACCTTCAGCCCAGCTACATTATTGCAAATAAGGTCCATCTGCTTTTCACTGTTCCATCATATAATAATAGCAGTTATATTTATGATGGATTTAGGATTTTGCCTGTAGTAGATGAATGTGAAACTGATTTTATTAAAAATGTTTTACTTTGAAGATGTTCTACCATTTTAGCAGACTATATATCCAATTTTTAATGTGGAGTCCTCAGTCTTTGATATATTCCATTGCTAGGTAAATTATTTTTTTTCCAATTAATTATATTCTTATATATAAGACTACATATACATAAATACTCTATTTAGCTTTTTTGTTGTAAATGGTACAGCTGTGAAGAATCTGATTTAAGGCATAATGGCCATAAGAGCCTTTTCATAATAGTCATGGTAAAATATTCATTATCTGCCTACTTGAAGGAACACATTAAAAACATAAAACCAACCCAGTAAGAATTTCTAAAAGAGAAAGCAAGGATGTTTTATAAGAGCAAATGAAAAGGTAAAAACTAAGACACAAAATGCTTGCTGTTATCATGGGAAGTGTTCAAATCATAGAAAGGAGATTCAAAGTAAGCAATGGGTATGTCTATATTAGCCATTAAATTGTGGCGTGGTGCATCAATTCAGGGCCTGTGGTGTGATTTATTCTTGGCTTGCTCTCTGCTTTCCACAAATTCGAGTGACTTTGTATAGCCTCAAAGAGTATTATTGTACGATGGACACTCATTAAGATTTTTAACAGAACAAAAAAAACAAAACAAAACAAAACAAAACAAAAAAAAAAACCCACAACCAACCAAAAAAAAAAAAACAAAAACAAACAAACCACAAAAATCCTGGAAAAAAAAAAGAAGCTATCTTCAGTAGAAGATATCTTGCAATTAAGTAATTGTAATTTGTGTTCAGACTAGAAGAACAGAGAAAGAATATAATATCTGAGAATTTAAATGCAAAAGCACGACAACACAGGCCAAAAAGAAAGTGTGAGGGAGTACTTTGTAAAGGCACAGAAGTCTGAAAAAGCCTTTTTTTCCCCCTAGATTCATTAGAAGAGCTCAACCAGACAAATAGTTCTCAGTGCCTACAGATGTCAGTATGTTGTATGAGCACTCAGAGATGGCAGGAAATGAGATGTTAAACAGTTAGGTGTACAAACACCTTCAATTTCCCCTCAGGTTAACAGGTACTTGTTGAAAAAGAAAAGAAACAGCACCACTGAAGTATATGGCTGACATTCCAGAGCCTGTGAAGGCCAGCAATCTAGTTTATGTTATCTGTTGCTACCATGGGAATAACTGATTGTGGTAATGAGTTTCTTAAATTCTTGAAGCAAGGTCAGCTCATGAGGAGAGAACCAACAGAATTAAAATTCCTAATCAGGCATTCTTTTTGGCTATTTTTCATCTTAAAGGTCTTGCAAAACCTGCCAAATTTGGTGGCTAAGGAAACTGCATTGAAGGGATATTCTTTTATCAGTGCTTTCGTTTTAACTAACAATTTGCATTTCATTACATTCAGGTGCAGCAGATGTAAGCTACAAATATGCAACAGCTAGTCTAGTGTGTTTTGGCTTTATGCCTGTTATATGAATTTGCTTCAGTAGGATTGACTTTTTTCTGCTATTCTTGAAAAGAGCAGCAGATTCTTGTGTAAGGGTGGATAGAGTTAACTGCAATGATGTAAACAATTTTAAGCAGTAAAAGAAAGGAAATATCAACAACCTAAAAGTGCTAGAGAGACCTTTCTTAAGCAAAGAGTTAATAAATTCTAAATAATCATGTTTAATTAAATTAACATATATCAGAGAATGCTGAGTTACAATCTTATTCCATAAAGATTACTTACTGAAATCACATGGTACTGTTAATTGATGCCATTTGAAATAAAAACTACTTCCATCCAAAGCCCTGAACAATTATTGACTTTTATATCTTCATATTGCAAGCTCAAAACACAATTTATATTCTAATAATTTAATAAATATCTCCTGAAAGTTTTTTTTCCTCTGCAAAAGAGTATACCAAAAGAGTACTGAGAGAGGATAAAGCATACAGAAAAAGCTAAGTTCTCTACTGTTAAAACCACTAGGGATTTATTTCTCCCCTGATTTTTGAAAGCTTTTCAGTAGAAACAAGACAGCAACATAGCAGAATACAGTGGGTTTTTTTTGATTTTGTCAGGCTAAGGATACTTTTTGAATGCTACAACTACAAGTAACATATCAAATCAGTTTCATGTAAATTAGTAGGTGGTTTTTGTTCATTTTCATATTTTTGAGGTACACGGAATAAAATCTATATTTTATTTTATAACTGACTGAGAGAAAGGATTCTGAATTAATTTACCTTCATGGATTTGAAATAGTGTCAAGTCAATTTAAGAACTGTTGGAAGAAATAATTATTTTAAACTTAAACTACAGTGAATGATTTCTGCTACTATGCATACATGAGTGACAGAGTAGAAGTTTGCTCTGATGTTTTCCAGAGAGTACAGCCAAGTCATTCTTTGTGGAATGCTGCAAACTGCAGGCCTCTTTTCATATTAAGGAAGTAGAAAGATTTATTATAGCATTTTGCTGAATCTCACTTAAACGTGTGCCAAATTCCTGACAAGCCCCGAGTTTTGGATAATTCCTTTAGTCTGTTCGAGCATTTTCCACATACCTGATATTTACAAGTCCTGGTCTGCCATGACTAATGTATTTAATAATATTATTACAAGATTTTTTTATGGCAAAAATACCATCTTCATTGTAACGAAAGCAGAGCAGGAAAATCTAACTTTTGAAAAAACTTCCCTGAATTATCTATTTGAAATTGAGAAGTTCCTACTCAAGTTGCTGGGAAGACCTACTCACAAGCATCTAGTGACTGTGTCTGTAGGAGGTGCGACTGAAATGTGGGAGACCCAGATTAAGTACTCAGCTCTGAGTCAGGACAAAAGCTCCATGTAAATGCCTCCTCCTTGGCAGTCATCTGTGCCTCAGGAGTATTCCAGGGGTGATGTCTCTGGCTTTGATCAGTTAATCTGTCCACAAGCTGTAATGAAATGCTGTAAATATGAAGGTTTAAAAAAATTGCTATCTTCTCACAAAACAAAACAAAACAAAACAAAACAAAACAAAACAAAGCAAAGCAAAACAAAACCCCCAAAAAACAAATTTCAAAGAACTCTAAATAATCAAGCCAAAAAGCTGCAACATAAACAAAATTACAAAGTTCAAAATCCTGAAAAATTTTGAAATATCTTTTTTTTTTTTGTCATGAAAAAGGATTGTTTTGTGTCACAATTGGGATGAAATACTAGTATCCATTTGGATCAGGACAGACCAAAGTGTGTTGAAATCTGTGGTATTTTCAAAGCTCAGCTTTATCTTCAAATGAAGCTGCTAAATGTGATGCATGTTTTATGCAAACTGGATGAACTCAAGACGTAAACTATACCAATAAGGTAGAGCTATATTTGGAAAGTATATCTGTGTTGTAGGTTTTGCCTAATCTGATTGCTAACGTTCTATAAACCAAGGTATTTACTGGGAGAAACATACATGACATATATTTCTTCCTGTAAGCTGTATAATAGAACCCAGTTCAAGGAAAAAAAAAAAAAAAAGAAATCAGTTCCTTACTTCAGAGTCCTACTGAATTACAGATGAAAAACAACTTTTTATTGTGCTCATCTCCACCATAGCTTCTGTGAAGGTTTCAATTCACCTGAATAGTAACAGTCTTTAATCAATGCAGTGAAGATAGTGGATTCAATGCTTTCGTCTGTGGATTCATATCATCACTCCACTAGCTGTTTTTCTTTTCTGACAAGCTTCAGTCACTTCATTTTCTCACATTTCTGGCTCAACAGCTCAGAATGAAACTCGGCTGATGTTGCAGTAGGAATTGTTCAAGGTTTTCTGTATAAATTTCTTTTACTTATACTCTGCAGGCTTTATATTTATAAGCATCAATGGTTATTTTTCTCCCTGCTTTTCTGAAGCCATAGGATTAATACACAGGATTTTGCTTTTGAGGCTTCAAGGCAAGTATATTGAAGTGACTGCTGCACAGTAAATATAACATCAATTTACACTGGATTTTCAGATGTTTACAATTTAAACTAGCAGGAAGGTACCTCTCAGAAAACTGAAAATTCTATATTGCAATTCAAATTCCTACTGTTCCCTTTAATAAATCATTTTTCAATATCACATCAAAGGCCTGAAGGCCACTTTTTATTTACCATGGCAAGAGCATACATCGATACCTCAATCTTTCCTCCTTCTTTTAGGACTCCACTGCAGATGTCAATCAAATGGCAAAACCAGAATACTTGTCAGAACTTAGCATTTGGCATAGCTATGAAAAGGAAGGATAATATATTTAATAAGGATGGGATAATGATTACTACTATTAATAGGTTTTGTTTTCATGTAATTCTTTTTTTTTCCAGGTTAAGTAATATTATACAGTTCCACAGAATGAGCTACCCAAAATGAAGCACTGATATGACAGATCTCTTGATGACGAGTAAATGTGATACTGTAAAAGATGCATTTGGTTCTGGCACTGTGTGAGTTATCTCCAATTAAAACTTCCCAGCATCCCAGGCATATTTTACACTAAACACTTCTAGTTCTGTGTATAGAAATTAATATGCATTTAACATGCATTTTTGGAAGTAAAATAGGATTAAATGATACAGATGCATTCCATACATACTGGGAATATTCAGGTGACAAACAGCAGAGATATGTAATGAATCCCATCCGCCTTGCAGTTTATGTATTGATTTTTTTATAGCACCCACCACACTAAGTGTGAATTACACATGCAGCTCTGAACACTCCACCTGCACTCTGCCCACTGCTGCATTTCTTCCAAGATTAGTTGTAACATATCACACCTCTACACAGTGTGAAATGTTTGCCATTTTTATTTCGAAAACCCATCTTCTAAGGAGCTGTTTCTCTTCACTGAAAAGTTACAGTTGTTTAAGAGGCAACACAGGCTACATAGAAAGTGAGAAAAGGGTGGAGTTTTAGCTTTGGCACCGTACGACACTATGCTGAAACAGAAGATACACAAATTCCTGCAAGGAGAGTGATTTTGGTTCCAGTGGACAACCATCATTTCACTTTGGGGGAGCCTAAAGATACCATCATCTTTTTTTCTCCAACAGCTGTCTCTGCAGTGTCATTTGAAGGGCCTCGTGGCTACACAGCACTGCCTGGCACGCGCTATCCAATAACACCTAGCAGATAGCATGCCAGCTTCAAGGACTTCCATGGAAACTGTACCCACATTACATTAGAACTTTTCAGCTATTATCATTCACATTACTCTCATTCATGCAAAGCAGTTCATTATTAATCTGAAAACATACTACAGCATTTAAAGTACAATGGCCAGAAGAACTCAGGCACTGCTTCACTGCCTGTGTGTTGCAGGAGCTCTCGCCTGTTTAGACTCACCACCACTGTATTTTTCATATTCTGACACCTGCAGAGCTTTCTTGGGCCACCTGCTTGGTGTGCCAAGCATTACAGCTACATACACATGTCACACCCAAATTTAGCACTGTGAAAAGACAGCTTTCACTTGGTAGATGGTATTTATGAGGTCTACACATTTTGACCTCTTTTGCTTAGAGACACGTGGCAGAAGTTAATTCTTTTTACTGCCTTATTTAAATCCATTTACTTTCTTTAGTAATAAACTCAAGTTTGATATTATTTAAGCTCATTCTTATGCAGAGATGAGACCTTAAGTTTTATTTTTTTAGAGATCTAGACTAGACTCTCCAGCACTGTCTTAAATGTCTCCATTCTGGAGAATGGCATTTGGCAGTTAGTCACTTATTCATGTGTGATGCTGATGGGAGAGAATTGATGCCATAAGTATGCAGAGGATCACTGCATCTGCCTCCTGTCAACATCTTTCCTAAATGGCAAGGGCAGTCTGCTTTTACAGTTCTTTGCCGGAAAGAAGAGGCAGTTGGCAGAAATGCAGCCATTATAAGGGAAGTAGCTCAGACAGGGCAGGGAAGCATAAAGAAGATGCTCTCTCCATCTTTTACTGGTATAGAGTCTTAATTCTCCATTAATATTCTAGCTATTTGCAATGGCAATTTGAGATCTCATAGTAGCATCTGTGGCCAAATGTCAGCACTTAAACCATGTGTACTCTGAAGTTTTTCCAACAGTCTGTCATTAAGTATAACCTGACAAAATTTTAGTCATGCCAGTATGAGATGAAGACTGTGCTACTGCAAAGCCTTTTACCTTGAAAAAGCCTTTAATGGCATTTGGGCAACTAAATATACATTATAGCTCTGAGCTCTCAGTTTCCAGAGAGTAAAACCAAATTCTTTCCATCCATACAACACTCAACCGTACAAATGTCCAGTGTCTCTTTTTATGACACAGAGGAGCTTCAGAAGAGAACATGTGCACACATATATACAGTCATCCTTTAGTGCATTCTTCCAGCTTTGAACACTGAGTAGCTTACAGACTGATCTGCTCCTGTGCATCATGACCCTCTGTCACACAACTGTGAAACCTGAAAACTGGAGAAGTATGCAGAGCATTTTTACAGTCCAGTCAAGCAACACCATGGGATAGTGTAAGGATTTAAAGTATGCAGTTGCCTGTCTCAAAGAATAGTCATGGCCACAGAAGGAGCTACAAGATAAACCACAATAGCAGAAACTTGAAATAAGCAAGATAGCAACATCAGGAAGGTTCTAATTCCTGGCCTAATGGAGGTGAAGATTTGGTTAGCACACTGGACAAAAATTCCCACTGTGCAGACTGTGAGAAAGGAAACAAATGCTTACACCCATAGGAGCCCATGTTGTAGGAACATCTGCGACCACCCTGAGGATACCCAGAACTTGAACTGCATAAAAGTAGTACTGCCAGAAGAATGACTCTGAGACCCCCACCACTGAGAAGACCAGGGTAGAGGACCAGCAGGATGCCACTACATCCATGGGAAGTAATTATCTTCTGATTGATTTCTCCATTTCTCTCTCTCTCCCTCCCTCACCCCTCTGGCCCCCTTCTTTTTCCTATTTCTTTCTATTTCTCTACCTCAAATTTGCTATTAAATAAAATCCAACTAGTGACTTCAGCCTATGATCTTGTTTGCACCTTAATTCAGGCAGAGGCATCTTTTAATAATTGGATAATAGCAGCTGGGGGCAACTGTCAGTGACCTGACTGTTAGTCACCCACTTGCAACCCTTAACTCGCTGGGATCTCCTTACCTAGACACTGATCCCATATCCTGCCCTTCCCTACCCCTCCCTGCACAAATGCAGTCCCATATCAGACTACCAGCAGAGTCCTACTGAAGTTATCTGTGTTTTCTTTTCATCGTGTCAGGGGTTTATGGTGCAGAAGCTTGAGATATGCTTTTATAAAAACCCTTAAAATACCACAGAATTACACTACTATGTAAATCAGCATGAGGGAAGAAAAAAATATCATTTTATATGTACATCCCAAAGCAATATAATCTAAAAAATTACTAGAAATTTATAGTTGCAAGATTACTGGACTTAAATTTTATCTCTTATTCTGACTTTATCTTTTCATTTCTCATCTTAAAGTGCACATACTTTTCAATTAAAATTATACAAACCAAATAATTTACATTTATTTCCTATGGATAACTGAAGTGCAGTTACATTGAAATGAAACAGCTGAAAAAACTTTCTAACTATTTTCAGCAGTAAAAAGATTCTTGCAAACACTTCTTAATAGGAAAATGCTACATGGCTGATTTTGACAGCCAAACAGCTGCTCTAGAAAGATATATCAAGTCTTTTAATGAGAGAAAAAAGATACCTGTTAATTACAATTATCTTATTATTTTGTATCAGGATTGTCCCAGACATGTAAATATGGCAAGTATCAACTTCTGAAAATAAGAACTGGCAGGAAAAAGAAGTCCGTTTTCTGTTCAGAGTACTTGCTAAAATGTCTATTTGTGTTATATTTTAATTTAAAAAACAGCATATCTACTTATATATTCACATATGATGCTTTAAATTAAAGATTACTTGGCAAGCCCATCTAATTTTATAAAGGTATAATTTAAATTTTATGGAATCTTCAATTAATATTCCTAAACTTTCGAGGTTGTGGCTATGACAAATTTTAAAAACAATGAATGAATTAAGAAACAAACTCATTATTTTTCCTGACAGAGAAAAAAAGCAATATTACTTGGGAGGCTAATTATAAAATGTTTTTGTTAATCTAGGGGACCTCAAATATTAATTTTCAGAGAAACTAATTTTTTTAATGTTACTTTAGCATTGTTTAATAGGTGGAATGGAGACTCTGAATGAGTTTCCAATGCCAAAATTCAACAATTCACATAGAAAATTTATATTTTTAGGATAAAATACTATTAAAAGATTGTCCACATTGTTTATAATTCAAAGAATTTTCACTCTTCCCCCCCGCTCTTTCTTCAAGAAGAATCCCTAGAAAAAAGTTAAGCTACATTTGACTCAGCTAATTTGATTTTCACGTGAAATCTGATGTGGCTGCAAATTAGTTAATTTTGTTGTTTAATCCATGTGGTTTTACTCAACACTGCAAACCAATGTTTATATATGATAATGTATATGTGAGAAATCACCCTGAGATTTTTTTTCATAATTGTGGTTTTAAAGATGTCATCATCAACTGCTGATTTAATGAATTTTTAAAAAAATTCTGTAAAGAATATTCCTCTTTCTCTAGACAGTTACAAAAATTTTCAGTCTAATTCATTTTACTTTGGTGCCTGAGTTGGCAATTGAGGATAGCAGACAAGGTAAACTATTCATAAGGGGAAATATAGGTCTGAAAGTGGAATAAATTTTTTTTAGAAAAATAATATTTAAAGACCCACAAATAAATACATTACTAGTTGTTGGTTTATAGTAAGATTTTGTCCATTTGGAAAATATAATTTACACCAAGCAAAATCACTGTCATAAGAAAGATCAATACACTCAAATCAATGGAATTATTCTTTCTATAAGGAAAATGAAGGAGAAATATTTCTGTCTAGATATCTATTAAAGAAACAAAACAAACCCTAGAAACAGAACAAACAAACAAACAACCCAAACCCCCACAAACTGAACAACATTTGAACTGAACAGTACTGAAGCCTGGCTGAGTTTTATTTGTCCATCTGAAGCAGCCCAGTAAAACAATGCCAGATGGTCATGTTATTTCACTCCTAAATTGAATTTTAGATTTGAGTCAGATAAATACCTATTACATAGTTTGCCTTTGAAGCATAGTCTGTTGTCTAGGAGACCTAAACAACATCCATTTTTCGTTTCAGCACATAAGAAATTATTTAGATCCAGTATGCTTGACATGTTGAAAGATCACAGATAGGCCCCTTGTGACTTGGGAAAGATGTTGTATAAATGCATTGCATTGTTACTGCACTGAAGAGACTGTTTAAATTCTCCATTGCTCCTAGGTCAAAACCAGCACATTTTGAGACACAAATCTTATATCTCAAGTGAAAGAGCAAAGTCTTGATTCTTCATTACATACATTTATTGAGATACTGCACTATGTTGCTTTGAGGGACATGATTCCTTTCCCATTCCATAAATTTACAAAACAATACATTCTGGCATAAATAATGCTTATCAAAATATGTGGCTACATTCACCACATCTGCATCTATTTTTACTTTTCCTAGAGACTGAGTATAAGCTTCTGATGCTGAACAAGAGTCCTTACAGAGGCTGAAGAGGTGATGCTGGTATAATGGAAAGGGATTGTTGGTGAGAACAGCATCTGCAAGAGAATACTGTGTTTAACCCTGAGAAGAAATGATTACTTCTCTATGTGTATTTCTCTCTCCTTAAAGAACAAAATGCCCCGTGAACACTTCAGCTCTCTTCTGTTCATTCATTGTTTTTGAAAAGAAAACCCAACAAATAAACACCATACAATTTGAACAAAAACTCCTGAGATTTAATATTGCCCTTGCTAAAGAGGGAACACTATGAGGGAAGGCTGACAGATACCAAATTATCCCTATGGTATCTTAAACACCAAATTCAGTAAGGAAGCCCTGTATACCTTGGAGTCACTTCACATCAGTTTTCCCAGAAGAGAGTAACTCCCATATTTCCAGTAAGAGAAAGGTAATTGTCTACATTTAGTGTCATATTCTTAGAAATATAATTGACTTTTAGTTCAGTTTGACCTGAACAAATCACAGGCTAGGCTGGGAGTTTATTTTTTTATTTAATTACTTCTGAAATAGAGCCATCCTTTCATACTTCACCCTAACACTGACCTTGAACTACAACACTTGGTAGGATTTTGAAAAACAAAAACTACATATATAAAAAGAAGAAAACCTAGATTTATTAATTTTCCCATATTTCTCCTTACTCCCATAAAGCCACTGCACAAACAGCAGATGTGTGCCAGAATTTTTTTTTTTTTTTTGCCTATGTACATTTTGCATTTGGCAGTGCTGGTCATAGAGATTGCTGAAAAAAAAAAAAAAAAAAAGAAACCAAACAAAACCCCAACAAACAAAACCAAAACAAGCTGATAAGGAAGGATGTCCCATGAAACAATCAAATTTAATCATAAGTTGCAGTTTTGTAACACTTAGCAACAGTAGAATGGGATATCAAACCTTACAGAAGAGAGGAAAAAGGCTGAATGGGGGTACAACTTTTCAAAAAATATAGTTTGAGTGGGGGATAGGTGAGCTTGCAGAGGTGCTAGGTTTTATTAATTCTCTGTAAACATATAAAGATTTGTCATCATAGTATTCAGCAGCACTTGCCAATATAACGAGTGCTGGTGATGTAAAGCATATTTTTTCAACTTCTGCATATACAATGCAATATAATTTGAGGTATCTTCTAAGTGTCATGTCTCCTAACTGAACTGCCTAGAATGTCTAACTTGAAGAAGAATGAAGTGTGTGACAGATTCTGAATTTATAATTTTTAATTTTTTTAATGAGATACTCATACTGTTTATCACTGAGCTGAGGAAAATCACCTTCAAGTATGAAAGGAATAAAGTAATTGTCCATGCTGTCTTAGTCCTGATACTCTGCTGAACACAGACTGAGAATTGCCAATTAAGCCTAATTGTGATAAATTATATTCTCTTTATTGAGGATAATGGGGGACTATTGTCTAACAGGTAATAACCCTAAACAACTCTTCTAATTGTGGTTAAAACCTCAGGTTAGATTTAAATGACCATAGATGTAACATGCCAGTGCTCCATGTACTAGACCATTATTACAGTATTCTCATTTACATACACAATTAATTTTGGCACAGTGTTAGACATTATTTGCTATAAGTATGGCTGAATAGACTTTCTACTACTGTGAATTTTCATTTGAATTCTCTTTGCTTTTGAACTCTATCTGAATCTGTGTTAAGACAGAGAGACAGGAAATGCTTTTGCAGCTCTGCATTATATCCTCCTTTTCTTTCCTTAAAACAGCCCCTGTAGCAAACAGCATTCTGAAATATGCACATTTGAAAAAATGCAAGTATAAACTTTCCCCCATATGAGAGAAAAAACTAGCCAAGAAAGACCAATCATTCCTGGACTGATCAATACACAGACATGGCAAAAAAAAGCCTCAAAAAATAATTTCCTTTAGGCAAACATATACATTAAGTGTATCCATAAAATTACTCCTTGGAAATACTTCCCAATTTTCAACCAAAGCCAGTCTTTGTAAAAGCTGTATTTCCAGTCTTTCACTGTGAAGATGAAACATTCCTCTATGAATTTTAGAAAATAGATTATGTGCAAATTATCCCTTGAGATAAAAATGATACTATGATAATCAGATGTATTCAGTAGCTCAAAAAACATGTCACCATCACTTTAATGTGCAGGAGCCAAACTTCAGAGAACTCTTCCTCAAAATTTTCATCCAAAGTGTTAGCTGATTTTCCCAAAATCAAGCCACAGCAAAATGGTAAAAAGAATAATAATAACAGTAAGACAGTTTTGTTCCCCAATATCTTAGATGGCATAGGTGTTAATGAAAAGAAAGGAAGATACATACTATAATTTGTGGAGAACTCTAAATGTTCTTATTTTCAACATATCTGGATCATATTTCAATGATTATACATGTGGAGAGGGAACTTGAAAAATCCCAATAAAACTACAACACAGAACAATTCAGGTTGCATTGTGGTTATCATGATTTTAACCGGCTTTTTCACTGACAGTTTTGCTGACATGTACTTTAGAGGCCTTCTCTATTGCTTCACAGCTGGGCTACATCTATTTTTCATGCATCACTATGAACTCCTACATTGTGCTCCTAAGTGGTAGATTTCTAACCCTTAAGCAATTTGAAACATACACACCTGAAGTTCTCAAACACATAAAGCAATTTAAGAAATGCAGTGATTTTGATAAAAAGTTCAAGAAGATTAAATAAAAAAAAACCCTTTTGCTATGGATACCTTTACATTATGGAAAAGGCTGAATGAAATTCTGGAAATCAGCAAATCATGAACTAAACAGCACGCATATTTTATTTTCTCTAACAATCTGTTCTATAAAAACAACTTTTAATGATTTCTTCACCCCACTATACATTCCCCATTCTGTTCTTACCTGTTAACAAACCTCCAATGTTTTCTCCAAAGAATTTTGCATCACGAAACCTGTGTTCTATCTGTATTAATATATCCCTCAGCTTATTTTACCAACCAGATGAATGTTTTCTGATAAAATGCTTTATCCTAAATATGTATCAGAATATTCAGCATTTAAAGTATTGGACTCAGTGACATAAAATAAATTGATATTTGTATTCTCCTTTAATATTTGTGTGACAGTTCTATAAGTCTATGCATGCATTGAGTGTGGAATATGATTGGGATTGAGAGATGAGTTTATCAAAGATTCATATATTTTTGCTGAGAGATTTATTTTTTTTATTGTTTACTCCAAATTTGAAAGGTATTTTCAGTTAACTAAAATTCAGCTTCAGGTTTCAGTGCTTAAAAGTCTGGAACAGTACATAATAAGATTCTGACTTTCCTCTTCTGATATGGATAGCATCATTTAATGATTCAGATCCTTTTTTCTGTGACCTACTTTTAGGAGAAATTCCAGTCTCTTAAGCTCAGGGCATGTTTTTGAGTTTGTGATTCGAAACTAAATTTAAAGAACAGGAACTTAATACTGGTGGTTTAGAATCAGTCAAGTACAAGCAGGCAATATCACAGCTTTAAATCTACTTTTTACTAATGTTTATAATTTCTGAGTTACAGAGCAGTGGCACACTAAGAATATTTATAACCTGCTTATATTTCAGAAAAAAAGGATTCATGTGTTATGTTTTCCCTTTTAGTTTCTTTCTAAAAGGCACTGCCTTTGTTACAAGACTGGAACTTCCTAATTACCCACAATGCATTAACAATTGCCAAAAATCTGATTCATGGTGCCAGATGAGCTCCGGCACTTGTGGAGACCTATTCTCTCCACAGCAGCCCTAAGAAAGGAGAGAGGAGGAAGAGACTTCTCCTCAATGAAGCAAGGGAAGGAAATTACCTGATGGAAAGGAAGGATGATGAGAGAGACAGAGTCATTTCTGTAGGACCAAGTGAAAGACCAAGAGGTAATGGACCTGGATGACAATTTTCAACAATGGAAAGTGCCAGATTCTGCACCTGGGAAGGACTAACCCCTGGATGTACAGACAGACTGGGAAGCAGTGCCACAGAAAGAGATTTGGGGATCCTGGTCGATGCAAAGTTGGATATGTGTCAGCAGGGTCCTTGTAGACAGGAGGGCCCTCCATGTACTGGGGCACATCAGGACCAGCTTCATCCTGGGCATCCTGCTACAGCTGACCCTGCCTGAATGGGGAGGGTGAGTGTGGTGCTTGGGATGTGTGGACTAGATGATTTCCAGAGTTCCCTCCCAACTTATCTTCTGAGATACTGTAATTGTATGAGCTGAAGTCTCCCAGTCCTAAAAAACAGCATGGTCCACATTCTGATTTCAAGGGCACTGAAGTAAAGCTTAGGAAATCTGATGCCTTTCCCTGAAGTCAAATCAAAACAAGGAAATAGGTTCCTCAGAACAAGATTCACAGCCCCATAAAAGCTTGGGCATTCATGGAGATCTTCATTTCCAATTGGGAAATCAAAACAATTTTGTCCCTTAAAGAAAGGAACAAAATTAATTATTCCATCCCACCGGGAAGAAAGTAACCTGAATCAAGAAAATAAAAACTGACAAGCTTTATTTGAGCTTCTCTTTGATTCTTGTGTGGAAAAAAATAACTCTTGGGTCTCCTCTGAGCAGACAAGCAGTCTTACACCACTGTTGAAGTAGTCTGTAAGTACTGGGATGAAAATTCATAACATTTCAGTCAATCACCTGCTACGTGAGTCAGAGAACAGTAAGCTGAGCAACACACCACCTACATTTAAATATAGTTTAAATGTATGTTTAGAATGAGAGTTTAAATCACACTAAAAGGAAAAAGTGTAAACCTTCAAAATTTAGCACAGTCCAATAAACGTGCACTTCACTGAGGTTTTTTTTCTTAGATAAGGGGCAGAACAAGATACAGATCATAAAAAAAGAAATAAAATCTGACACTACACTGAAGACTTAATACTCACTTTTTTCCACTGCCAATGTAATCAGAGAAATAAAATTCCAACTACTACAAGCAAAGCATATTAAAGAAGCAGAGTTTATCTTCCCCAAAACACTGCATTCATTGTCTTGTCAAGTATTAGTAGTTGAGTTTTATCCCTTAATGAGGAAAGTGTCATGAATTAAGAAAAGCAAAATGACTAGAATAATAATCATAAAGTTAAAGAAAATGAATGAAAGGATGTGCACATTTTTTTTAAAAGTGTGATGATTCGAGATAGAAAAACAAAGCTAAAGAGAGAGAAACTCTCTCTTTAGAGAGTAAAAGTAGCAAAGCATAGTAAAATCATTATCAAAATAAAAATACAAAAGCAAAAGACATATCACAAAGAAACTACATAAGTTTAGTATAATGACACAAATTATCCCCTGCAAACTCAGTAGGTAAATATCAGAACAAAATGCACACAATTAACTCAGCATAAGTAAGAGTGTAATTCTACCTTACTCGTTTCTTCATAATGTAGGATAATAAAGTCTAAACAGAATATAAAGGGATCATCAAAAGCTCAGAGAAAGGCAGAGGAAATTCACAAAATTCCATAACACAGTCAGAAATACACAAAGGCAATTAAAATATACCAAGATTTTAGAAACATTTTGTGTTACAAATATACTCATTTGCTATGATAAAAGTGTTCCACAAGAACATTGGCAGACTTAGGAAAGCTTGCTTTAGACAGAAATAAAAATATCTTTATTTTCAGTTGATTTGAAATGCAGCTGACATTTTCTACTGTAAATCATTAACACAAAATTTAAAATTAATTATTGAATTAGGAAACAAAATTTTCAACTGAAAAAAAAAGATTCTTAGTTTTCTTATTCAGTGTCCAGTGAAACAAACTATTAATAATGTAGTATTTATGAAAGCAGTGAAAATCTGTGTCCTTCATAGATCTGGTTATATTCACGATGCATAGCAAGCTTTCTGAGAAAGAACAGACATAACTACTAAAGAACCCATGTTCCCATTAATAAAGACCAAAAGGGTTTTGTTTTGTTTGTTTTTTAATAGCTAAGAGCTATAAGCAAGAACAGTTATGAGTGTTTCAGGTAAGACCTTCAATAAACCTGGTAGTTTATATCAATATGGGCAAGCATGTGCAGAGGCACTATGGTACTGTTGAAATCAAAATGAATAAGACAGCCTACTCCTAAAAAGTAGTTTGGGCAGGATTAAAGACTTATTTCTTGATACAAGTGGGAAGGAAATCAGTCATGCTAAATACCAACCAGTCAGTGAATAATTAAAAGATGTGGCTGGAGACTGTCATTTTGTGGAACAAGGGGGACCCTCAATCTCTATTTTTAAATGCTTTTTTTTGACAAATCAAGATAATGGTATATAACGTGCATCAATGATTTCTAGATGTCTCTGTTTAGGCAGAGGAAGAATTCTTGCATGTCAGTGAATTTTCCAGCTTGTTGGAACTGGATTGCTACAAATTCTATGTGACAATGAAATCATTAGTTCTTGTTGCCAACAGAAGTGACAGATTTTCATTTACAAAAGAGGTTTGACATGAATTTGGTCTCTTGTCAGATTTTTCTCAGCATCTTGCAAAAGGGAGCTGGATGCAAATTCACCAAATGAAAAGTTTGCCACTGGCAAACATCAATTTGAAGAAATCAAGATATTTCACACAAAACCACCAATTTCTACTAAGACTTTTGAAGATAAGGAAGGAAACAATGCTCCTCAGATCCCTGTGGGTATCTAACACTCTTGGTATCCATGCTCTGAATCACAGGGCCATATCTTCAATCCCTAAGTAGAAATGATCAGGAATTTTATGGCATATAAAAGGATATATAAGGATAAAGAGTATTATTACTTCAAAAGAGAATATTGCTGCCAAACCACTTTCTAGTATGGCTGGAGGTTTAGGGTTGACTTTCCCAAGAGAGAAGGAAAATCTGAAATACCCCCCAAGGCAGGTGACTGCCATATTACCCTGTAACCCCAGTGCTACTGTGCTAAATGAAGAGCCAAAGCTCCTGTGGACTGGCTCTCCGCCTGACCCAGTGAGACCTGCCCAGGGTGGCATATGCTTCAAATCAGCAAATGATATCAAATCTGTAGTGACATATTGCCTCCCCTCTAATACATCATCAGTAATACAGGAGTTATTCTCTTCCTTTCTGCCCTTGATGGAGTCTGGATCATGCTGTGAGAGCCCTACTGATAGGAATTGCAGAGGACTGCCAGGCATTTCACATATTTTCCCCAAGCAGACTATTGATGTGCATTGAGTAAACCCAAATGTTTGAATGAGCAGAAGTTCTTGTGGACAAGAAAGCAGAGGACATGGTGAAGCCATGCAATGGGGACCATGAGCCAGTTCCACAGGGTACTCTGGGCTGTGGGTTTAGAGACAGGGAGGGAGGGAGGCAGTGCTGTTACATCTTCACCTGTTACACCTGCATCTCTGAAACTAGGTAAAACAAACCCACAGCTGGAACTGTCCCTTGCCTCCTGCTGATGATCCTTTATTTCATCTCCAGAAATATGTTGGCCTAAGCAGCAAATGTAGCTGAGAGATGTGGACTCCACTTTGGCCCTTACTCTTATTCATTAGGCTTTGTAGCATGTATGGCATTGCAATGCTCAGGTGAATTACACTCGCAGAGAGGTACTTCATAATGGTTTGCACCAGCCAGTTATTGAGGAGAGGTGTATATGTACAGCTCAATCTCATATCATATAAATTCAATAAATCTAGCCCTGTGCTAGTTCCTTAGTTCATTTATCAGGTTATATGGAAATGAAAGAACAAATGTTATCCTTTCTCTGGAATTTTCTCTGCCATAAGCTTGATGGCAGCCTTAAAGAAATCTTTCACGTCAAGATATGTTTTTGCCTTTAATGTTTATCTGTTGTTGATTGTGGCCTCATTTTTTTAAATTATGGATTTTAAAAAAGCAACTTTCATAGGCTCCTTTTAAGTTTTAAGAAAATAAACATAGTATCAGCAGATAGTTAACATTCAATCATCCTGTTGGTACCAGGATGGTATGATGTAAAGACTTCCTCAACTTTACTATAAACATTTCAGTCTTTCCTCACTGTTGACTCTAATTCTTGAACACTGTTGGAAAATCTAGATTATTAAGGCTCAAATAAATAAAGCAACAGCATCCCTACTGCGGTTCTCATCTAGCTGGATCATGTATTGAGTCCAGTTTTCTCCTTTAGATATTATCCATTACAATTTCACTTCAAGAAATGGAAAAGTTGTCATGTTATGCCTTGAATTGCTGTACAGAAACAGCACTCCATTACTGAAAAACAGAGAATATAATAAAGAAATTTGAGCAGTGATTCAACTACTAGAAAGTAAATTATTTGATCCCTGAATTACACAATTCCTCACCCTGTAAAGGACTTTCATGTTAGCCCATGTGAGAAAAGTGGAATGATGCAATTTGGTGACAGATTCACCTATTACTAGATGCACAGAGATTGAAAATGGTTCAGCTGCATTCTTACAAGCTCAGTTTTACAGAAGAATTTATATAATTAATCCATGAATAACTGTGACAGCAATTAATACCTTCTCGTAAGTTCTTATCTTTTTTACACAGGCTCTCAACCTGTAACAGCTCCTAAAGTTTTACTAGAAAATAAAATGGAGATAATGTTATATAATCATGCACATATTCACCTGAAATTCTGTAACTGAGAGACTTACAAGATACTTTCTTCTTTCTGAAGATAATTTTAATATGTAATATATGTACAGAAGGGCTGATTCAATTACAGAAGTCAGGGCATTGTTGCACTGACTTCAAATCCTTTGGTTCTCCACAGACTTTGGTTAAAACCCCATGTATTTGTGGCTTTTTGTCCTTGCAAGTACAAAATTAGAGGCAAAGAATAAGACTCTCATTCAACAGGATGTTAAAAAAATACTAGAACCAGTGCCAGAAATCGTGGGAAGGCACTCAGGCAGGCAATGTGGAAATGCCCATGTGATACTCTTCAGCTATGCATTCATCCTGCCTGATTATCTCAGTCCTGGTTTGCTTCTGCTGTTGGTCTTGCCAGCTTTCATAGCAGTTCTGTGACACAAATATCTTTCAAATGCAATATGTGGACTGAAACTGAAAATTCAGTTGGGAAATATGACAAAAGACTAAAGGTGTATCAGTTACCATCAGAACTTTACAAAGAATATTTCAGAAAATTCTTCAAATTCAAATGCTGCATTTCAGACCAATGTTTTTGATAATCAGTTATAGCTGGGCAAGATGGGAAAATACTTTCCTAGAACTCTCAGTCAAGATGGACACATCTTTAGTGAAGTGGAAAACAGGATAAAATTAGACAAAATCTTGGCTCAAATGAGAAATTATTACCACCTCAAATTTTGGAAGTCTTCATAAACTTGTGACATGCTTCATACTAAGGCTACAGGAAACACAAATCAGCTTTAAATTTGAATTAAATTTAAAGAGAAATGACTTCTGAACAATAACGTCAACTCCAGTAATATTTAACTTCCTGGAATATCTGCTAGATGAGAAACCTGACATGTATGGTTTTCTCTTTCCATTTCCCCTTCTCTTTCCACCTTTCCTCTTCCAGTTCTTTTCTCCTGATTTTTCCATTTTTGCCTTCTTTCCTCATCCCCTTCTCCATTTCCTTGCCTTTCTGCCATAATATTCCCACACAAAGATGCATGTTTTTCAAGAATGTGAAAAATAATTTGATATTCTGAAAAAATGCAATTCCAGTTCATGCTCCATGCTTTAGTCATTGGAGAGAGCAGGAAACAGTTGCAGTGAGATAATACTCATGGAGCCTTGGTATGCTAGTTTGCTATCCCTTTTTATGGTCAGTTAATGTGAACCTAAAAAGAGAAAAACTGAAGAGATGCAGGAATCCCTATGAGTTCCTGCTCTTTGCATAGAGAATTTTAAGGCTCTCCCACAGGATCACTATCTCCTGTGTTCAGCTAAATGAAAAACCAAAAGGAGTGGAAAAACATGTGGTGATAGGTTTGTTAGGATTTCTCAAGACTAGATTAATGTGTAGTTCCTTATGTTCTTTAGAGTTTAAGAGGACAGATAACTGATATGAGACATAAGGACTCTATGACTGTAAACGTTCTGTACTTTCCTTACTCTGTCTACACAGAGTTTGATCCATTTATGACACACTTTGCTTTTCTCCTGCTCCAGGAGAGAGGAATACAAATCAGAAATTGTTTCTTTGTATTTATTATTCCTAGATGGAAAATGGTCTATTAAATGACAAACCCGTTAATCTGATCTGACTTTGAAATATTTTTTTCTATTTTTGAAAGTGTATTTACTGAGATTCTCAAAGCTTAAGAGAAAAAGATTAAAGATAGAACTGGTACACAGCTTTCAATCATTTAAGCAAATGAAAGCAGAGCAGTATTTGAAAAAATAAATGGTACCTATTAGTAATGACAGGAATGGCTCAAGCACACAGGAAAAAAACCTACGCAAAACAAACTAGCTAGCAGTGGTTTAAAATTCGGGTAAGAAACCATCATTTTAATATTGGTAATATTTGTTCTTATCTGTACTTTTCCACAAATGTAGAATGTCGTTGTTATTCTAAATCTTCATAGCAAGATAAAAAGAAATCAAATAAAGCCTGTCATCATTAACTCTTTTGGCACTAGGTTAGTCATACCTGCAATGCCTGTGTAGCCTTGCTCTTAGATTGTAAACTGAAACACCATCTCAGCCAGACCAAATACATATTTGATAATAATTTGAATTCTTTTTTTTTCCTGTGTGAACTCTTCAAATTTTATTGTCAATGGGCATATGATGGAAGGAGTTTATGTAACTGAATAGGTATTTAAATTTGTTTTGTCTAATCTGTGGACACAGGCAAAGTCACGGAGTCTGTCTCATTTTTGCAGATAAATAAGGGACAGAGATATAGTTCTGTTGATTCATAAAGTTGAAGTAGTGTTTGATTCACAATATAGATTTACAAACAGAATCTGGTAAACAAGACATATCAGGGAGAGTGAGAACATTACAGCCTTGTTTCTGACTGTCATATAAAATTTTCCTTTGGGAGTGTATCTCTAACTTAAAAAGCAGCCTAGCAATAACACCTGTGAGTTTTGGGCACCACAACATAAATAAGACATTAAACTATTAGAAAGTATCCAAAGGAGGGCCAGGAGGACGGGGAAGGGCCTTGAGGTGAGGCTGTATGAGGAACAGCTGAGGTCTGTTCATCCTGGAAGAGACTGAGGAGAGACCTCATAGCAGTCTGCAACTTCCTTGTGAGGGGAAGAGGAGGGGCAGACACTGATCTCTACTCTGTGCTGACCAGTGACAGGACCCAAGGGAATGACATAAAGTTGTGTCAGGGGAGGTTATGGTTGAATATCATGAAAAGGTTCCTCACCCAGAGGGTGGTTGGGCACTGGAACAGGCTCCCCGGGGAGGTGGTCACAGCACCAAGCCTGACAGAGCACAAGAAGCGTTTGGGCAATGCTCTCAGGCACATGGTGTGACTCTTGGGGATGGCTCTGTGCAGAGCTAAGAGCTGGATTCAATGATACTGATTGGTCCCTTCCAACTCAGGATATTTTATGATTCTATAATTCTATTATTACCCTTGTAATGTTACCCTTGTAACACAACAATCCAGCCTAAGAGAATGTTTAATGCTGACATCTAGGGACCAAATTCATTATGGAAAATAAGGATTAAAGAAAAGGTAAATATTTTAGCATGAATCAGTAAAGCAAATCTGGATTTCTGTTAAGAAATTTGGCTGTGCAAACATCCTCATAGTAGCTTTTTGTACAGACATCAACAATTGCCAGGAAAGTTCTGTGCAAGAGAAACCTGAAGTAATACAGTCATTTATGCTGATCTATTTTAACATGAGCACATACAGAGCAAGTACTTCAACTTTGTCCTGAATATTTTTCTTACTGGAACTGGAACATAGATATTTCTAACAATTTGTAATTGTGGCAGATGAAAGTCCTCTTTCCTCTGGGCATGCACAGGTGGCTCTGAGGCTGTGTTCGTATTGCAGTCTTGTGAGATGGATAGTGACAAATGCATTGTATACAAAATCCCAGCAGATTGAGGATTCTTTTGTTTTTTCAGCAAGGGCTATAAATAAGGCATGTGGCACAAAACAGACTGCTGAGTGAAACAAATGCACACCCACAAAATAAATCACAAAAACCTTAGCAGTTTACAAATGGACATTTTCAACTGGATCCAAACAGAGAGATGAAGGGCTGTTTTTATACAAAAGAAAGAACAGCTTTACTACTTTCTACAGGCACTTATGGGAAGAAGCTACTATCAAATATTCATGTTAGTCTCTTGTCTACACAAGTCTGGTTGATGGAGTAATAGTGTCGACTCACCTTGCACAAAAACTCAGCCATTTTCTCTTTCCCCATCCAGTAAATCTGTGGCTGTCAGTGATAGGAGCTGATGGGAAATGATAGCCTTATTGAGCTGCCTCATGAACTGTAACTCATTTGTTCTGAAGACCCAGACTGACAGCCTCTGCATTTCTCCCTTCCAGCGAAATTGAGTATAAATCACTTTATCATTTTTCCCCATGACAGTTTATCAGAATACTGGAGTTTTATATGAAGTCATAGAGGCTGGTGGTAGAAATAAGACTTACAATCGATCTTGCTCTTGGAGGGCATTGCATCTTGCAAGGTTTAACAATCCCACAAAAAATTGCAATTTTACTTCCACTAAGCATACACACGCATACACATATACACACACACTTGACATGCAATAGAAAGGGAAAGTTAATCAGGCTCACTTCTACTGGGCTAATAATCTAAGTTTATGACTAATGTGAACTTAAAATTGACCATCACTTTCAGTTCTTGGTAAGTTAATTCCTTATTTTGACTTGTAAGTCTCTTATAGATTCCATAACCAACAAAATAATAAAATCCTTCTCAACACAATACTACTTCATTGGAAAAGAAACAGTTTTCTGGTTTGCTTTCATTCTTAGTAAGGTACAAAACAGAAGAATAGGATGGGTATGCTAAAGAGAATTGTAGATAGTTCCTTTAACCTATAAACTTTTTAGGTATTTGTTATTTAGAAAAAATTAAAGATGATCACCATGAATCAGATTTACATAAAGACAAAGATATTAGTTAGCACAAGAAAAACAGTTAAGTTAATGATTTCTCTTCTTTCAAAAATCCTCTGTGAGTTGATATTGTCCTGAGGTGACCAAAACCAAGACTACTGTGTAAATATTAATTAATTATAGCAATAAAGAACTTGCTGTACTTAAACAAATAGTTATCTCTGTTAAAAAGGTTAAACAACACCAAGCTAGGCCCACAGACCCTCTACGTGAAGCAACAAAAGACAAAGACACTTAGAAACATATATAAGCATGTAAAATACAATGACTTAAACTTATGACTTTGGTCATTATAACTTCAAGGAAACTGGGATTTGATACCCAAAGGAACACAAATCCTAATCATAAATAATGTCTATGAACACAAGCAATTATTTGGAGTCAGATTTTTTTGTTTAATTACATTGAACTAAAGCTTGTTTCTTTGCACCCCTGGAAGTAGTGCACAGATGATGACCTAAGCTGAAATAACTGAATTTTGGGTTCTTTTGGGCTCTAGGACAAGCAAATTCCTCCAACTGATTATTTTTAGCTTTAGATGTAATACATAAAATTTTATTTTCTTGATCCCTGTGGGTAAGTATTTTAGAATGTAAACTGTTCTAAAAAAGTGACAGAACAGGAGGTAAGAATTTCTACAGGTGGGTGACATAATGAAGCTATGTGATCTAACATGTTCCTTGTTCTCTGCATTTGTTTTGTCAAAATGCAGCTCTTCCTGCTTACCAACTACACTTTGGAAAAATTCACAGCAGAACACATTATACTAAATAATGAACTAAAGTAAGCACAGTAAAGGACATGGCTCTAAATTGAAACCATTTTGTCCTTAATGATTAGGCCACAGTGTAATGCATTCCTAAGCTGAGCTTAAAATTGGTTCAACAAGAGCAAAAACCTCATGCAACACCGACCTTTTCCCCTCAGAAGGCATGTTAATACCAGTAAGTTGCAAGGGAAAAGGTACTTTAATTTGACGGACTTGTTAGTGTCAGGTTAATGGCTGGACTCAATGATCTTAGGGGTCTTTTCTGACATAAATGATTCTCTGATTCTAAATACTTGTAACCCAGCAGGTAATGAGCATGTGTCTTAATTATTATAAATGGTTGAATATTGACATCAGCTGCCTGTTTCCTACTCCCTTAGCACTGACTACTGTCATTCTTGGCACTCACTTGCGCAGCAGAATCCTCCCCCACCTTTCTTTATTAAACTCCACTAAATGTTATTTCATTTGTTTTTGTATCAGGTTGCATCTATCATTAGACAATGAACACTTGCTTGCCCCATTAACTCCACTAATGACATGGAATTTTGCACAGCTGATGGATCAGTAAGGTAGAAAAAATGTGCACACAGTATTCAGCAAAACATCTGAGATGAATCTGAATTAAATGTAAACTAAAAATACAGTATGGGGGGGTCCCTGCGAGATCAAGATTAGGACCATAAATAGAACATCGTGAAATGTTTCAAAAGTTTCTCATTAAATCCAATGCCAAAGGCATTGAGAAGGCAATTTATATCCATGACATGAACGTAAACCAAGAGTGAGTGAAATTAGAATGCAATTTGATCCTCAACGGTGCAGCTGTAGGAGAAGAAGAAGAGTAGATATAAAATTGTTGAGTGTTTGGGGGTGTTTGTTTGTTTTACATTGTGAAAATCAAAATACAGGGAGCCTTAGTGGCCAAATTCTTTAATTTTCCGATCTTAGTATTGAAGCGCAAATTGTCAAAGTAATCCTGATAGGACTTCTCCTCTTAGATAAATTAACTTCTAAAGTTCATAGCCTCATGTAGACTTCATAGAAACAACTTCAGAAAGTAAACAGAACAAATATGTATAAGAAATAAAATTGTGGGCCATAAAAAAGGACTTAAAAACTGAAATAGATTTTTTTTCCTGTTCATAAAAATCCAGGCTATCCAGAAATTTGCATTTGCACAGAAAATACTGTGCAAATGCAAATTTAGTGCATTTACGTAGGTGTATCTTTTTAAAAAATATTGTAAGGTTCTTATGAAAAATTATTACAGTTTTCAATTCTGTTTCTGTCTTTAACTTCTGCAAATATGCTGACACTGAACATTACCCTTAGGTTAAAAAAAGTCAAGAAAGTAAATGTTCAGAAAACACACGGCCCTGCAAATGTCATAAGGCTATTGCTGTTTTCATGTGGAGAGTTTAAAGGCTGTTGAGATGAAAAGGAATTATAGCCAAGTCACTTAAGTGCCATGAATTTTCCACTGTGCTTCAGGCATGTTTTTTGTGAGCTTGTGTGTGTGTGTCTTGCTAATAGCTTGACCTTCATGGATTATTAAGATGAAATTTTATGCAATGAAAATGCTGATAAATTTGAGCTGAACAGCGTACTTTGAAATGACTATGTTTAAATATGCTAATTGCAGCAGTTTTGTAAAGCAAAATGTTATCACAATTGCAGACAGGATTGAGATGCTGGCTATCACACAATGGTATGCAAGCAAGCCTGTCTTAGCATTTTATGGGAGTGTCTTCTTCCTTTGGGTAGCTTATATTCTCTTCTGTATTTATTTATGGATTGGAGAACACACAAGAGAAAAAACATTCAGACATTTGTCTGGTCCCACCCTAAAGTGAGTCAGAAAGATAACATTTCTTAGCATATTAATCAGACTGATATTTTTTCATCTATATTCCAGACAGAAATATGCATATTACAAGCAAAGCTGCACTGCTGCTGAAATGATAGCCCTGAAACACAACAAAGCTACTGAAAAAAGGAGGCAGGTAAATGGTATCAAGGCAGACTCATTTTTATTGCTGTAGATGAATTGCAGGTGTTCCATGAAGGTCATGGGTTGTGATCAATGAAAAGGATTGTAACATTTCTGAGCCAAGCACTGCAATTCAACTGCAAGAGAAAAGCATTTGGATATGGAGGGAGACAAGAATCACAAAATGACTCCTGTGAAAGAAAAAATAGATCTTTCAAAAAAAGAAAAATCAAGAGAGATTTTGGAAAGATTATAAGACTGCAAAGCAACAACTGGCAGAAAAGATAGGAATTTCTGGAGTTCAAAAAAATAGAGGAGGCAGATGGTACAAATCCTTGATTTCATGTATAGGCAGTTTGGACAGTAACATTTCACTTGTAGCATGTTTTATTTCTTCAGATTTGTTAATCCACTTTTTTTTTGTTGTTGCATTTTATCTTTGCTGCAGAATCCAAGAATCCATATTTTGGGACATCAAACGAGAAGCATGTTTAAACAACTGATTCCAGCATTGCCTAACAGGGAGTATTCTTATGATATATCACTTACAAAATTGAAAAGATTATTTTTGCCTCTTGTCCTGTATTTCATAATATAATGATTAGAAGATTTAAAATGAATGTGAAACCCCCTTGACCTGTTTTAGACTCTCCCATCACCCAGATAAATACAGACTCTCATCAGCTATAATGCATGCTGAAACACAAGTGTCTCAGACTTGATGGCTGAAATTTCAGGTAGATCTAACAGCAATACCTCCTTGCAAGTTCATAGCTGGAAACTATTCCAGTTGGGAGCTATTCCAGTTTGTAAACTGATAAGGTATTCACAGAGTCAGAAAGTGGGAATAACTGCTATGACCCTGTAATTAGGTTTCCCCTATTATCCTAGAGTGTATCTACTCTTATTTCTCCTCTGCCTTTTGAGTGGAATCACTCCTGTGGGCTTCAGTGTTAGTTCAGTTGTCTCAGAGGGGAGATTTAGGTTTGGTTTTTTTTTTTTTCTGATAGTGAGATCTGTATCTCTCCCATGATTCTTTCAGGTCTGCAGCCTTTGATTTCAGACATTTTATACGCATTTATATATATATACACACATAGATATATGCTCTTCTTTCCATATTTCCAAAAGTATGGAAACTCTCCCACAAACAAAGGTGGTTTGGTTTTTCATTTTCATTTGGTATGACTGTGGTGTTTTTTTTGTTTGGTTGGTTTTTGTTTGTTTGGTTGGTTGGTTTTTTTCTTTATTTGGTTTGCTCTTTTTTCCCCCTATTATCAATGGCCAACGATATAATGAGTTATAGTGTTCATATACATCCCTCTGCTGTTTACACCAATTTTAGATATTAGGACTGCCATGTGTTCATAACTGAGATTTATTATCCATGCACTACAAATATAGTTCCATATCTAGTCTTGGATTCTGGCTCACTTAACCTAATTATATCCATCAAATATTAAGTTTCCTTGGAAGCAGATCTAAACAAAAAGTTCATTTGCTTGTGGATGCTGGTAATGCTGGGAATGATGGGAATGCCTCACCATCTGTGTCTCCTCAGGTTGTGATCTCGTCAGATCTCATAAGGTAAGCAGATTCTGACCTGCATAATAATTGGTTGGGACCTTTACAAAGAAAGTCACAGGTGCTAAGGAAAATAGCACTGATGATTGGATATTTGGCACTCCTCCCTCTGTTCAGTAGCAGACCACTGGCTCAGCATAATATTGAGAAACCATTTGGAAACTCTGTGTGCCACCTTTCGGGGGGGATGCAATCAGTGCCGACAAAACTTGCAGTTAGAAAATATCTAGGGTATTTCTTGCAATATGAACAGACAAAATAGCATTTTTGGCTATAAACCAAAGATTTGCTTGTGCAGTAAAGTGCTAAACTGGCTGGGAGGATTTGGTACATGCCACTGCAAAACCCATTTTAGTGCACTGAATGAACAACATTAACACACAAACTTCCATGAAATATTTAGGGACAATTTGTGAAAACTGCTTTGGACTATTGTTGGCATTAATTCCTAGTTACTACTGCTGGCACTCTTCCTGGAAAGATAGGCCAGAGTTTTTAGATTCAGTGTAATTGGATTATTAGGCACCCTTAAAAAAATTAATTTAGATAAAAAAAACAGTTCCCATCAGATCAAGGAGTAGCCAGGGAGCTGAAATGCCTGATTTGTCTCCCTGTTCTGTTAATACTGTGCCTGTGGCAAACTATTTTCAAAGAAAACTGGACTGCCTTATCAGGATGCAGTTTGCATAACTATTTTTAATCTATTCATGTGATGTCTCAGTGGGTACCTTTGCATGCATTCGTTTCTGACATACAATTAGCTTTAATTAATAGTTACTATATTGCTTGCAAATAAAAGTTTTTCGTGGAAAAAAAGGTGTCCTTATTATGGCTAAGCACTATACATACTCTTCTTATCAAAGGGCTGACTATTCTGTAAGAAAAGTTTGTGTTCATAAAGGCAGCCTTCAAGAGGACATTGCTATTACTCTGTGTAGAGACTGGAAAATCACAGAATCAGGCTGGAAAGGATCTTCATGATCATCAAGTCTAATCTTTGACTGACAGCACCACCATGCCAACCAAACCATAACACCACGTCCAGTCATTTCTTGGGAAACTTCTGGGAATGGTAATTCCACCACCTCCCTTGGTCAGCCCATTCCAATGTCAAGTGTGTAATATGCAAATGCATATTAAATCCAAATCCAGTGCAAAATGAGTAAGAAATAAGTTATGTCTCAAACAGAAATAACATGCTCCGGTTTTAGACAGCAAAGTCCACTTTGTGCACTTAATGTAACCATGGTCCTGATGTAAATGTTGTGTATAAACATTTAATCACATTCTATGTGGTATTGCATTCGCAAAAGGACAATATCTTAGCGCTTCCCTTTTCAAATGCCTGAATAATAGTCTTCATAATTCAATAACATGAATTGCAATATGGTAGGGTTGGCCATATATTTTTTTTCTGGATATACTCAAACCTACATGGAATTGAAAATTTTGAACACAATTGTGGATTATAATCTATCCTGGATTTAACATTTAGTGGACCATTTACTTGATAGCAGCACAGTGAGCACAACTCTTAAGGACAGACTGAAAACAAAGAGTACATGTTTTCTGAATGAAAAGGTGATCCATAGAACAGACAGGTATTTAAAATATGAATTATCATTACCCTCATAATTTCAACACTTCTGTGGATTTTATTTTCTTAAGAGAAAATTAAATGCATGTATTATAGAAATAGATGTTCAGGGGGAAGAAAATGAAACATAATTTTAGCCTTTCCATGCTTTTTGATTCTTTCAGTGAGTATGCTCTAAGCCATGCAACTAACAGCTACCCCATGTGTTTCTCTAATCACTTTGATCAAAGGAAGAGGGAAATGAGAGATAAATGTGCAATGGAGGATCATTTTTTTGGCACTATTATTGCTGTTATATTTGAAAATTATAGTTATATGTGCACACCCTCAAAATGGATGTTGCTCTGCATTGATGTTAAGAAAGAACAATGTGAGACATACAGTCGTAGAAAGAGTTGCTGAAATTTGTGGCTGTTCCTCAAAAAGCTCATTCTATTCCTTCAATTTTTTCTTGTTAAAAAAAGGAATATTCTCAGAAAAAGAAATCAAAATTAAGGTTTGTCATCTTACTAAAATAAAAGAAAAAAGGCAGAGAAAAAAATTACACTTTTCTTGGAAAAACTATTTGGAACTGTAACATTTTCAAGTCATAAAGTTGCATATGCATAATAGAATTTCATATTTGAGCAATTACATCTCAAAAGCTAAAAAAAGGCAAGACTCCTCTGTAAAAGAGGAGTTCTGCCCTGAAATGAATGTTTTTTCTCTGCCCCTGCTTTCCAGTGAAGATAAAAAATTTAAGGCAGCTGAAGTTCTTCTGTCTATTGTACACAAGACTCAGTAAAAGTAACAAGTCTCCATCTACCCCTGGAAATTTTCTTCAGAAACTGGATCCCAGATGAGCGCAGGAATAAAGACCTCACTGAAAACAAGCACTGAGGCTGTTCCTCCTGCTTTCCTTGCACTTCCCCTATCTACCCCCCTAAAATGAAAATAATTGAGTCTATGACACAAAAATATAGAGAAACATGATAAACCACATTCCAACAGCTAGAAACTGACACCAAACAATAAAATGTAGGAAGGAATAAAAGGAAAAAAAAAAAAAAAACAAATCAAATTTGCATCAGTGAAAAAACTGCCTGTTCATCTACCATTTTCCTCAACTATTTGGAATTTATTTTATTTTATTTTTTACCCTTCTCTTCCCTCAAAACTCTCTATGTTTTCCTATCCTTAGATATGAAAGCAAGGGACATGATTAGTCTTCACATTTCCTGTGAAATTTATAAGCAGATATGACTGAAATCTGAATAAGAAAAAATCACATATATTAATTAATTAAGTGTTTTCCACACCTAGTATGTCATAATGCTGTCAAGTCTCTAAAACACCTTCTAAACACTGGATTTCTACAGAAAGGAAAATAGGGAGAAAAAGCATTCCTAATTTTTATCAGTACAGAAGCAAACACAAATATTTTTTCTCTTCAAAAAGTATAACTATAAAAACTGGACTAATAATTAAAAAATATATGACCAAAGTAGCTTATGGAAACTAGTCCACTTTTAGGCCTTCTTTTTAATCTTTTGTGGGCAATTTTTATACCATTAGTTTTGTTCATTAAGCTTTTCATCAGTTTTCCCAACTACCATTAATGAAAATAAATGAGACTTAAGAAAAACCAGTCTACTTGAGAGAAACTAGTCTTGCAGAAAGGAATGGAAAATATACAAGAGTCTTCTCTTTTCTTCATTGACATACAATACTTAATCCATAGTGAATTTTCCATAGTACTGGGGGAAGATAACTGGGAGGGGCTGGTTGCTTGGGGCTGGGCCGGACATCAGCCAGCGGGTGGTGAGAAATTGCACTGTGCATCACTTTTCTTTTGGGGGGTTTATTCTCTTCATCCTTTTTTATTTTCATTATTATTATTATCACTAATAGTAGTAGCCATGTTAGTACTCCATTTTTGTTTCAATTATTAAACTGTCCTTATCTCAAACAATAATTTTACTTTTTTTCTGACTCTCCTCCTCATTCTGCTGGGGAGAGAAAGTGACTGCCTGGTACTTGGCTGCCTGCTGAGGTTAAGCCACAATAGTCCTACCTGCCCTACCCTCATTTTATATCCTGGACATGATATTCTATGATATAGAATAACCCTTTGGACAGTTTGGGTCAGCTCCCTGACTGTTCACTGACAGAGCTTGGGAAACTAAAAAGGTCTCAATTTAGAGTAAGGACTACACAGCAACAACCACAACACCAGTGTGTTATTAACATTATTCTCATGATAAATCCAAAAAACAGCCCCGTGTCAGCTATTAAGAAGAAAATTAATGCTATTCTAGCCAAAACCAGGAAAATAACCTGCAAAGTTTGCAGCATAATCAAATGAAGAAAATAATAAAAGAAAGCTGAGTAAAACTAAGGTTAAAAAAAAAAGCATCCCAAAATTCATATATCATCTTATCACCATATGAACACATGGTTTTTTGGTGCTATTTGCAGATAAATCTCTATCATCTTCATAAGATAATTAAAAGAAAATATGTTAATAGTACTGATAAAAAAATCAGATTTTTGTGGCATACAGTTTCCATGGAGAACAGAGAGGTACAGTTTCAGGTGATGAAACCAGGATGAGACTGTGTTTGCCTTTCAAGATTAAATAGTTGTCTTTAAAATGTGAAACTGTCCATTGAAATGCAAAGCACACCAACAGGAAGTCAGACACCACATTGAGGTCTACTACTAAGGACTCACAACAGCCTCTGGCCACAAATAAGAACTATTAAATACAGACTAATTCTAGGTGGAAGTAGGCAAACAAAACCTATAAACAGAGTAACTGCAATTAGGTCTCAGCAAAGGGTGGGAGTTAATTACAACTTCTCTAAAGACTAATCAGTATAATACACTTACTTTTAAAAAGGTGACATTCAAGGACTTGTAGGCATTTTATAATTTAGCAACTGAATTTCTTCATTATATGTGTTATGTTGTTTTGAACAGGCTAAAGAAAATTTGTGTCTCAGATTTAGGAAACTGAGCAGGATTCTTTAATAATAAATTTTTATACCTTGGAAGGAGAGTCGTTATGATTCAAATTTATCAGTCTTAATTAATCTTCAATTTACTTTGGCCCAGATCAGAGTTAACATGCATACTTTTCACAGATGCTACTATAACACACTTATAATAACTACGTTCTTTACAGACAAGTCAGTGGTGCTCATTACCAAAAAATTAGATGCATACCAAAACCATATATATATATATATAAATATATATATAATTTATCTATTATGAATTAATATTTAGTGAAATCACTTAAAAAGAAAACACGTCAAACCTATTTTGAGGAATTCGCAAACCAATTCAGGTACCATTTTTGAAAGCACAATATCTGAGCCTTTCCCAGGTCATGGAATCAAACCTATATGTATTGCCTCCAGACTAAGTGAGAAGTTTTGTTTGGTTGGTTTGCTTTTGTTTTTGTTTTTGTGTTTTGTTTTGGTTTTTGTTTTTGGGGTTTTTTTTGCTTTTTGGAAGCAAACTTACATAAAGATCCAAAGAAAGTAACTTGCTTGATTCCTAAAATGAATTGGCGTAGAAATTTCCTAAGATGAAATCTCCTTAGGAAAATTCTGGATCAGAGACCTTTTGTAGACTCCTTGCAGAGCAATGTGAACTACACTAAAAAAAAAATACATATATATATTCCCTGCTATTTCATGTCATTCCGAATAAAAATTTTAGTTAGCAGTATTTTTGTCGGCAAAAATATCTTGATTACGTTTTGTACATGTACATGTGCATGAACATTTGATAGCATTTGCTCAAGGTGACATCTGCTATGAATCTCAACTGTGGCATAGTATGCAGATCATATTTTACTTTCTCTAAAATTTAGTTATGCTTCTTATACATTTTAATACACTTTTTATAAATATGCATAATCAAATAGATTTTGTTTACACTTTTTTTCTTCCACAGAGAAACCAGGGTTATTGCACTGTATTTTCAATCCCCCTAGAGTTTTGCTGATGTTTGATGTATTGAAGTACCACCTCAAAATAAAAGGACTTCCAGCATACTATTTTTTGCTGGCACATTTCAAAAACATTCAGTCCTCCAATTATTTTCCAAGATCAAAATGGCAACAAAATGTGTATCTGATTTGCTAGTAAAATTATGTTACAAATCATAGCTATTTCCTTTGTACACGCCAACCTCATTTATTGTACAAGAGATGAGTGGGTTTGTAAAGTGGAAAAATTAAGCTTTCTTCTCCTAAAAGTGCACCTCTGAAAAGGCAAGAACAGGCATGAATTTTTTTTTTTTTTCCCAAAGTCTTCTTTTTCTGATTGCGCTACTTTTCTGGGTTTTATTCTTTGGTATGAAAGAGAGTTCAGAGGGAACCTTTTGATGTATTAATCTGAAAAACACTGGAAATAGTCCTAGTGCATACTAAATATTTAAAGATGTCAGAAAGGTTTTTGGTAATGCCATGCAACTCTGGTAACTCTTCTTCACGGGTAAAAGCAAAATATTGTGTTAATGCCATTTCAGAATGATTATGGCTGCTCAGCTGCTCTAGAAATCATAATTACATCATGTAATTTAAAATAGCATTGCCTGTTGACACTGCTTTAACCTGGTTGAGCATCTGGCCCTGAGATTATAACTACAGAATGATCATGAGATTGAGAACTACAGATCCTTAATAGATAAATATTCTATTTTCTAAATACAATTAAGTATGTCTGAACCATTATCACTGAAAGCAATACATGCTGTGTAGTGATCTTGATCCATCTTCATGGTGTCTCTGGGACGTGCGCTCTGTGATGTCCTGCCATAACAGACAAGACAGTGATACTGAGCTGTGACAAAGGCTTTGAAAATGTACCACGGAAAGATATAATTTGAGATATGGAACAAATTAATGGAGCAGAGAAGAGTTAAAGCAGGTTGTAACCTTTCCAGCAGCATTGTCAGTATGCACTCTGTCATGAGAAAAGTAAGAAATCTTCAGCCTCTGCATACAGATTGCAGATATTCTGCCCTGTGTCAGACAAGCTGTCCCATGGCCTGCAACCCAAGTCCTTTTCAAGGACATACTACACAAAACTGTACTTTCCATTCTGTATGGAGGCTATATTTGTAAAACATAATGGAAAGGAAAAAGAGCTGTAATTGTCTATTGTGGCGTATTTTGTAAAGGGTAGATGAGATGACCCAAATAATTATGTTCTGCTTTAGATGAACTTCCGTTCTCGGCAAAGTCGCAGAAAAGCTGATGCAACATAAAAGTACTAAAGAAATAAAGGATGGTGGCATAATTAGTGCCAATCAGCACAGTTTTATGGAAAACAGATCTCATCAGAACTTTTGATGAGGCTACAAGTTCAGTTCACAGAGGAAAGGGTGTTGACATAATATGGCTTCTGTAAGGACACTTGTCTGCACAACATTCAGATTAAAAATTAGCACTACGCAAAATTCCCTGTAGCACATAATAATCCTTTGAAAAACTTGTTCACTGGCTAATCTCAGAAAACAGCTGCTAATTGGGAACCCTTATACAAAAAGAAATTTTTAGTGGGCTAGTGCAAAGATCTTGATCTATATAATATTCATTATTCCAGAATTTGCACATTCATGGTAGCTAAAATTTGCAGTTGACAAAAAAATAGTGGAATGATGAACACTCATGAGGAGCAGACATTTTTACACATATACCTACATTGCAGAGTAAGGCAGATTTTCAAAACAATACATTCTGGAATATTTTAGAATAAGGAAGAAGGAACACACATCACAAGTTTTCTGATGGATGCCTGAATTTTAGAATCACAGAACCATAAATCATTGAATGGTAGGAGTTGGAAGGATCTAAAAGATGATCCAGTTCCAGTACCTCTCCCATGGGCAGTATGGGAGACCTAATTGCTCAGAGCTCCATACAATGTGCCCTTCAACACTTCCAGGGAGGAGGCATCCACAACCTCTCTGGACAACCTGTTCCAGTTTCTTATCACCACCACACAAAAGAATTTCTTCCTAAAATTGAATTTAACCCAATCTCTGTCAGTTTGAAACCATTCTCTATTTTTCTGTCACTACATATTCTTGTAAAGTCTGTCCCATCTTTCTTGTAGGCTCCCTTCAGGTACTGTAAGGCTGCAATTAGGTCACAACAAAGCCATCTGTTCTCCAGGATGAACAAACCCAATTCTCTCAGCTTTTCCTCTTAGGAGAGGTGTTCCATTCTCTCTAATCATTTTGGTGGCCTCTTCTGGACTCACTCCAACAGGTCCATGTCATTCCTTCCTGTGCTGGGACCCCAGAGCTGGAAGCAGCACAGCAGGTGGGGTCTCACCAGAGCAGAGGGGCAGAATCACCCCAGCAGAGGGGCTGCTCACACTGCTTTGGATGCAGCCCAGGACAAGTTTGGCTTTCTGGGCTGGGAGTGCACATGGCTGGGTCATGTCCAGCTCATCCACCATGGTCCTCATCCACCAGCACTCCCAAGTCCTCAGCAGGACTGCTCTCAATCTGTTCATCCCCCAGCCTGTGTTGATACCTGGGGTTGCCTCAACCCAGGTACGTCAACTTGCACTTGGTCCAGTTAAACCAAGAGATTCCCACGGACCCAATTCTCCAGAGTGCCCAGGTCCCTCTGGATGGCATTGTGTTCTTTAGGTGTGTTGACAACACTGCTCTGCTTGATGTCATCTGCAAATTTGTTGAGGGTGCACGCAACCCCTTCATCTATGTCATTAATGAAGATATTAATTAGCACAGGTCCCATTATAGGCCCCTGAGAGACACCAATTGTCAGTGATGTCCATCGGTACTCTGAGCCATTGATCACTACTCTCTGGATGCAATCATACAACCATTTTTCTATCCATTTAAGAGTCCACTCACAAAATCTTTGTCCAACATAGAGAGTAGGAAAATCATTCTCAGGAAGGATTTTGAGATCTATAGTGATCAATGAATTAGAATTCACAGAATCAAATCACGAAGAATAAAATATATGTAATACATGTATGTTTGAACTGGACTTTTTATTTACTCTGTTCTTTACATTGCTGAGATTATTACTGAGAAACAGCTATGACTTCTTACTTTTGAATGGAAATTGAAAAATAAAATAGTTCTGTGAAGAGCTCAAAAAGTTATTCTGGATCTGGGAATTCTGAATCACAGAGAGAAATTTAAGAATTTCAATCTATATCACTTAGTCATTTAATAGCAGTAATTTTATAGTTGAAACTTGGTAAAGATGACACAGGACAAGTGGTACAAGAAGGAAGACAATATAAATATGAGCAGAACGTTTCTGACAAGACACTGAATTTAGCAAAGGTGCACAGGATAACAAGATGCACAGGATGAAAGTAGAAGCTAAATAAATTCAGATGAGATAGGAGCACTGTTTTAGTCCCAGAGACACCTACTCAGTAAAACAGAGAACAATGGATTTTCCATCATTTTAAATCTTTTTAGACTACAATGAGTTTCTTTCCATAAGATAAGAGAAGCTCCATCAGAATCTGAAAAATTACTCAGTGAAATTCAAAGAACGGTGTTATTCAAAAGATCAAACTAGAGCATCATAACAGGCTCTCACAGTCTTAAAACAGATTACTTACATCTCTGCTTACAAGTATGCAATTTTAAACAGAAGAGTATGTAGAAATTGTAAAAGCAAAATCACCCTAACATTTCAAGAAATACCCTTGACCCTTTTACTCTTTCCCCACAAAATACGAGTCTATTTTCTTCCTCAGTACGAGTTACCATTCTAATGACTTTTTCTGACAGACAATATATATGATGAGGCAAAGCAGGGCCAAATTAAAAGATTTTTCCCATTAAAAAGCACCACAAATCCATGAATATAATATTTTTGTTTAGACAAGCCCTATTATTTTTAAACTGGGTGACTTAAATATATTATCTTTACAGGAAAAATAAAAATATATTTCCCTCTCAAGTAAGATAATTTTACAGCTCTTCTTGTGCAGCATTGAAGATCTCTTGTAATACTTTCCAACTCTCTTTTTTCCTTAACTTCCTTTCTTTTCATATATGAAATTTTCAAAAGCAGGTGACTGCTCGCAGTATCGTTACAATTATTACATTATAATTACTGAGAATATTCTAAATTCAAATTTATGTTTGCAACCCTACAAAAGAATAAGAAAAACAAGGTGTTTCTTAATGAACTTTCTCAATAATTACAATTTATGCCCTCATAAGTAAAACTTTTCCTCATATTCTGACAAAACATCGTTTTCTATGATCTCTAAGTTAAAAAGAGAACCATAATGTATTTCAACAAAAATATGTGCTACAACAGATCTGTACATATCTACTACAACTCTCAAGATGTAATACTAGAATTAGAAAGGACTAAATACATGGCTCCAATAATTTTTCTAAATGTTTTCTAGATAAAAAAATAAAATAACACAAAATTCAGTATAGAATCTGAACAGAACCAGTACCTTCTTTTATCATGCCACAACCCAGGCAAAGATTTGTTGAGATAATTTATGTCCTTTAAATCTCAGACTGTCAGTAAAGGTGTCTCCAAAATGGAGACTAATAATGACATTATTAGACAAATGGTGTCTAATAATGTTCCAGAATTTAAAAAGTATAATTCACTAAATAATGCCAATGATTAGACAAGGAAAAACTTACCCCTCAACCTGTTCATCTATTTGTACCAACACTGTAATGAGGCAACGAAAGAGGAACATACACAAATTTTGTCAATAAAACAGGAATACCCTAAAATCTCAGACCTATTGAAGAAAAATGTTTTTTATTTTTCTGCATAGAATATTTTATTGACCAGTTTTTTATTATTTTACATCTGCCCTCTTCATACTTCTTGTGCTACTAGGTACACCACCCAAGTCACCCCATGCACAACCACCATCATTCTTACATAAACAACCCATAACCAGAATCCATTATTTGAACTACTTGGAAATGTATCTTAAGCAAAGATGAGACGTAAACTTCTTTATTACATGACTTGTTCATGAAGATTTTGACTAATTCCACCAAACATTCCCCCCTTCTTGAGGCTGACGATTAAGTTCTACTTTTGGCTGTGAGATATCATCCGGTGTTAAAAAAACCCCCAATTTTAGAAGCAGAAATCTGAAAGTAAAAATTCACATAATATTTCATCTACATGAAAATATATTCAATGGACTTGTCAATACTGTGCATTTTTATTGCCACAAGTGTTATTTATGTCTAAAGTGCTAAAACCTTACATTCCATGAAAAAGAAAAATTTTGGTGTTAACCACCAAATCAGTTCTCTGAAAATATTTAGATATTTTTAGTGTTGCACCATTAGCATAGAAAAAATTTATTCTTCTATTTTGCATTTGACAAAAAGATTCTTAGCAGTCCAAAAAATTACTAAAAATTACCACTAAGATGCAGATAGTTTTTCCAGTTACTGCAGCGTTTAAATGTTATGGCCTAAATCAGCAGAGGAGGCATCATTTTATCTTCTGCCATCATAAGTGCATTGCATATTAGAAAGACTAAACAAAGCCATAAAATGACCTATTATAAGCCAAGCACTGTAAATGCAGTTTTTGATGGCTTTTTATATATGATGACTTTAAAAATTACAATATTTCAGCATTAAATTCAATACCTAAGTAGTCATCACTGGTACCTTTTTTCAAATAGCAAAAATGACATTTTATTCAGAAAAATACCATAGTGCGACTTATTAGGATTTTCTTCTCTTAGCTTAATAGTTATTTTAAATACATTGCCTATCATTTAGGCTGTGCAATTAATATCAAGGTACTGAAATCAGAAAAAACTCTTAATTCAATGCTTTCAGAATTCTACCTTCATTATTTTATTTGGAATATTTTTAACTTTTCCATGAAATTATAAAAATAAATTAAGATTCCTCCTAAACCAGCCTACAGTGTATTTATAGTCTGAGTGCTTTGTACACTCTAAGTTATTAGGCACAAAACCTGCAAAAGGAACTGGTGAAGGGAAGGTATCTCAGTATTGAAGGGGAGATATATTAAGATCCCCAGCAATCATTTCACATCCAAGCTGATGCTATCACTTTGGCCTAGAATTCCTTCATCTTCTCTTCTACACCACATATCAGCAAGGTGGCTCCATTTCCTTAGCCTGCAATCCTATGCTGTTGAAGGTAGAACTGGATAAACTAAAGGGAGGGAAATAAAATACAATTGTTTAAATCCCCTCTTCCCCAACACTTTCAATACTGAGATCATGAATGGCAATAACTTGTATAAAGACTGCCAAGACAAGCAATCTTCAAGTGGGAGCAAGCATGGCTCAGTCTGTTGGCATGAATTCACTAGACACCATCTTACAATGGTGCTCCAAAGTAAAGATAAGTGTGCTCAAAGCTTGGCTTTTTTTAAAGGTAATACATTCAGTCTCTAGAAGGGAAATGGACTGAAAGCAGTATTTCCAACTTGGGGAGATAATCTGTCACAGATGGAGCTCTAGCAGAAAGCTCACAATTTAAAAACATCCCTGTGATACCATCTGGTAGTAGAAATATCTACCATTAGATAGGTTAATGGGTTCTTTTTCTTCTGATGTTCCACTGCAGCCTTCTTATTGTGCATTAGGACATAACTATGGATAGTACATGACAGAACAGGAAAAACAAAGTAAAATATAAAATGTCCATAAATTAACATTTTAATAAGAATTTTTATTACAATCTCTGCTTAAAATTCAAGAAATCAGAAAACAATTCCACTTTACTCTTTTAATACTGTCCTTTAAATCTCATATTGTTTGGATTCAATGTTAGTATAGGTTATTTGCCTTGTTATTCTATGCAGACTGAAGAAATTCCAAGCAACAGAATTTTTTAAGCATAAATTTGTCATATCTGGAAGAAGGGAGTTTAAACAGCTTATAATCATCAAATCGGTTTCTCATTTTATGCTTGCAGGTTTTTTTTACATTATTTTCATTACTGTAAGAAAAAATCTGAATATTCTCAACAGTATTTTAGAATGTGTGTTGATTTGGATAAGAAATACAGAATGCTCTTACAGTTGCCTTTCTTGAAAATAAAGCATATTCTTTCAGTGACAGGTTTAAATGAAACTGTAATGTTTAGAGAAATTATAGGAATCCACAAAAAGTAGATATGTTTCATTTGCAATATTTTACCCTTTGCATGAATTAGGATATACATTTATTAACATTTTATGGTGGCTGTAATGCTGATCATTGCATATGCTTCATCTGGCTTAAAACATTAGTTGCCTAAAATTGCCTTAGTTTCCTGAGAAAATGAAATATTTGTTACTTACTCCATTAAGATTTAACTGAAAAGATTAGTGTGAACTAGTGAAAGAAAAGTCCTGACAACAATTAAACAAGTTCACAACACAGTAGTTGCAGGAGAATATTAAAATTTAAAAAAAAATTAACTTAAAGTGGTGGTTGCTCCTGTATTAGCTGTTCCTACAGAAAAAAATATTATTACTGTTGATTCAACAAGGCTCTGATTGTTTAGTGTGCATGCAGAAACACTCACTCCTTCAGTGAATCTTCACTGCGCTAATCCCCTTGGAATGAAGCATTTATCACCTACCAAACAAGTGTAAAATATTTCCATCCAGAAGGATTATCACCACTGTCTTCCTCTCTGCTTTATTGGAGCAGAAGAGGAGAGGGAGGGTAGGCAGGCAGAGTGATTCATCAGCTACAAACAAAAATCCAATTACTAGTAAATTCCTAAATAATTTGGTTCAGTTGTTTTTATCCTTCAGTTTTTAATAATGTATCTTTTTATTGCTATTTTAAGAGGACAATATTTACAAGCAACAAATCAGAATACATTCTCTTTCCTGAAAATAAAAACACATGAGAACCATAGCCTAAGCTGAAATGATAGCCCTGAGATTATAAGTGCAAAAACGATACTCCAGGAAAATATTCCTTACTCCAGGAAGTTGTGACAGTCATTCATCCACCATGAAACCAGTCTAGCATCCCTATTCCTTCTTAGACAATTTCATGCATTATTTCTGTTTCAAATGAGCAGAATTGGTCGCATTATTGAACACTGTAGTTCGCTGTGGTTTGTCAGTAGTGCAACATTACTTGCCTGGCGATCTGTTCCTTTCCTTTCATATTTTAAGATTGTTTTTTCAGTGTTGAACGGATGATTTTCAAGAACTAGTCACATGATAGGTCTACTTCATAAGTGTTAACAGGTAATTGAGAGGCATTTATTATCAGAGCCAACTTGTCCTATCAGCTACTTTTCAAAATACAAAGACTGTGAGATTGTTCTGCAATTCTACCTAGACTCAACTATGGCAAGCCTGAAGTTCTTGATATAATCAGTTATTTCTGTAACCTTATTTTATTCATCATTTTTGCTTGAGCAGTGCTGAATATTCTGCTGGAGAAAAGGTTAGCACAGATCTTGCTAGGCTAATTCCACCCTTGTGGAAATTCTCTCTTTGTTTTCTACTTTTTGTGTCCTCTCTGATATATGATTACCAAATAGTGTTTTAATTTAAAAAACAAGCTAAAAGGGAAATAAACAGAATTTTTACTTGGAGAGTATTATACAGCAAAGTGCCTGGCTTTCTATCTGAAAACATTTGCACCACTAAAATGACAATACTCTCTAGGTGTTCTTTCCCATGGAAAACCCTTGGGTCTCCTGGAGGGATAGCTGTAGGTGGAGGCCACACTGGGCTGAAAAGTAATCCATTTTCTGATAGATTTCCCTTTACTGATGGTTTGATAAATTGTCTCATGCTTAAGTGTTTGTGATTGCGAGAGATCCCAACATATTTTTATAGAAAGGAATTGGCCTCTGTAGCAAGGTAGATGACCAGAAACATTTAATCATATCTAATATGGCTATATCATACTCTGCATACCTAAATTCTTTTTCTGATGATATCCCTCTTCTTCTCTAATCTAAAAAGGATTGTTCATGCCTCTGCCTTCATATACTGCTATGGTTCTGCTACAGATTGTGTGATTTCTATATCTGTTTACAATACTTCAAAATAAAATTTATGCCTAAACATAAATCAGATTTTCTTTTTCCTCCCTGAGATTCTTGTTTAAAAAGTCAGCTGTACTTTATTTCATGCCATAGGAATAACTATTAAACTTCCTTTTCTCAAAGTGATTTTCCATATTATTTATCAGGGGAAATCACCTTTCCCATAGGAAAATATGACGCCTTAAAAAATGACAAGCAGAAACTTTCAATGAATCAGTATTCATTTAAATTGATTGTTGTTGATCTTCATGATTTAAGACAGAATATTTGTTTTAAGAACTTAGAATATTGTACAGCTGTTCAGCTTGCATAATCCCTAAAGTAAATATAATTTAATAGCTTTATGCAACTGTCACTGAAATTCTAAAAGAATCTTGTTCAGTTCATCATTCTCTTTTTTCCTTTTTGCCACAAAAAAATAAATGAAACATAGATATAAGGATTCATCTAACCCAGAAGACTGCATCATGAACCAGTTTCTTATCTTTACTTAAGTAAGTATACTGTTTCCAGAAAAATATTTTTCATATCACTCTATAACATAAAACACAAATGTAACGAGAACAGAAAACATGCAATTACAGATGCATGTACTTAATATAAAACAGACTGAGATGTTGGCCTGTTCTCTGAGTCAGTGTTGATCAGTTCTCTTTTCCAGAACTGATCACCCAAAACTTTTGCCCAGGTAAAAGATGAAAGACCATTACAAGGACCCTGCCACGTATTTACTACCTGTATTGTTTCATTGACTGTCATTCTTGTAAACCCAATATGCTAAATAGCCTCATGTAATCCAGTTATAATAATCAAATCAGTAAAAACAAAAAAATTTTGGAACAAACTCCAAACTGTCAGTCATTTGGTGAGCAGCTTCTAAAAAAATATTTTTCCCCCCATAAAGTTCAATAAATAAGTTGAATACACACGTATGATAAAGTCATCACAAATGTTAACACAAGAAAGATTAATTATATTGTTGACTAGTTGTCTTATTAGCAGTAGGCTGAAGATGTACTGAGGAAGGGAAAAATTCATACATGAGAAATTTAAAGGGACCTCTTTCTATGATCAAGGCTTCAGGTAATTCCACTTTCATGAACAGGACTAGACATGGTAAACCAGCAAAGTGGGGTGTCTCCACTAATACTGTGAGGCACTTGAGGAATACTCATTTAACTTCACTATGGTGGTTTCCTTTTCACACAGGCAGCTGCAAGCATCTTGTTTTACAGTAGCAGGAACTGACAGCAAAAGCTGAGGTAAAAGCAGTGATTTGCAGGAAATCTGAGTTAGAGCTGAAAAGTGGACTTAAATCTCTCAAGGTTCAGTAAAGTGATTTGAACTACAAAGTCATGCTCTTGTTCCACAGTTAAATAACTGGCTTATTTGGTGAGCAGATTATATTTAATAGATTAATAAATGTTTGCTTCTACATGTACATATTCAGATCCTCCAAGATTTGCACATCTTTTATATTCCAGTTGCATAGAAATATGAAAGCAAAAAAACCAAAACAGAACTCATACTATTACTCATATGTCTATCTGTGTTTTGTGATGATAAGTACAAGTACATCTTTTTCACTAAATCTAAATTAACAACATTTTGGTGAGGATGGAAATTATCTATGAATGACTTACATAGTGTCAGTTTACACAATGAATGCTTTCATGATGCATGCTCCATAACATGATTTCCATATCAATGAAAGTAAAATTTTCTCTTCCATTATGAAATTGTTTTTGATGTGCATAATTCTTGAGATATCATTATGCTTTTAGGGTTGAAACTTGGAACTTTGAGAAGCCTTTGAAAATTCTGTGTTAGCTACTGGCCTCATTGTAGTAAATGGAATAAAAAACCCCCCATGTATTGACTTTAAAAGGGACATGATCTCACCAGAAGTTTCTGACTAAAAAAAAGGAAAAAAGCAGAACAAAAAAAAAAAAAAAAACTAATGAAGAAACTATAGAGTATCAGAAAGACAGCCATTGTTTTCACAGTTTTAGAAAAGTCAATTAGTAATTGATCTTGAGGTTCTGTAACAAAATTTTTAATCCATCAATCCTCGTGCACCTATGAAATAGTAAAAAAATATGAGTTATCAAGAGCAATTCTTCCTAAAATCACTGTCCTTCTTCTGTGACAGGTGATTTGGATGTGGTGGTTTTGAAGAGGCAGAACAGTAAAGAGGACCTAATTTATTCCATCTTATGACACTGGGCTCTGTGATGTCCCTTATACACAAAAAAATTACATAGTGCATGTAAATCAGCAGAACAACTTCCACAGCTGGTTTAAAAACTGTTCACAAAAAAGAATTCATCAGTGCTTCGGTGTTAGGCTGAGAAAACGTTTGAAGAGGAAGGTGGGCGTCCACTCAATTCAACTCAATTTATTTTTTCAGTAATTATTGGATTATAGGATTTAACACTGTTTATATAGTGCAGAAAAAGGATACCAAATGCTGCCGAGGGCAGATCTCAGCAAATGAAGAACAACAAGGTGATTAAATAAGGAGCAAAATGCTTCCTGTAGGCAGGAGAAATCAGACAGAATGGGAGCAAGGAACATTTGGCAATGCAGTAAAATATGGCAGAGAACTGAAGGAGATTGTAATAGTGACACAGAAATGAAAACCAACACTGTAGCATTTGGCAAAATCAAGAAAGTCTCATTCAGTAACACTTAATGGAAGTTTTACAATAAAACAGTTAAGGTCCTATGGATCAGATTTACTTGGTTCTGGGAAAGTCTTAACTGAAAAAACTTTTTTTTTTTTTTTTATTACTCCATACTAAAAAGACTGCAGAGCATATGGGAAGAATACAGAGGACTACAATAAAAATAAAATACATAGAAAATATGAGTAATAAGAAAATGTGAAAAAAAATCCACCTTGTCAACATCAGTGAAGAAAAATGAAGAATCAACATAATAAATATATTTTAACATGTAGACGGTAAAATAATGATAAAGTAAATAATGCCAAAGGAGTTTATACTTAACATAGATCCATGTGAATTTCCTTGTATAAAATACAGGAGTTCTACATTTCTGAAGTTTGATATTTAATTCTAAAAAAGCAAAATAAAATATTTATTCGCTCAATGACTTACATATTCAAAAGTTTGCCTCTTTCTCCTTTTCACCTGATCTAACATGTATGATGTGGCCCATCACAAAGGAAATACTACAGAAAAGAAACAGCCATTAATAAAAATTTAGTCTTAAATTTTTCAGTATGCTGAATATATGTCCCTTCCTCAGTATTGGAAGTCTTCATATCAGATCTTTTGCTTTGAATTTTTCATGCAGTCTTTCAATTTTTCTTGTTATAAGTGTCTTCTATAGTACCAATCAATACAGAGCCACAAATTCTTGACGCTGCTCTTTGCTTTGAAGCATGTACTTCATTTGCCTTTTTAAGGATTTTAGGTTTTGAAATTCAGCTATTCTATGTTCTGAACCAAAAGCTTATTATTCATACGCATGTCAGTATGATGTTTTTTATTAAGTATTCAAAGCTGACTCCCACTGTTTCATGGGTATGGTAGTCAGGTTTTTAATTTATTTCATGTGTAGCCTCACTGCCTTACTCTGAAACAAAATTATAATCAATGAAGGAAGAGAATCAAATAATATGAACTGAAAACAAGAAGCAGTTTTTCAGTATATCTATAAATGAGATCTCCATCATTGCCATTCTTTCTTCTATTCTTGAAGGCAAATCAATCCTGAAGGCAGGATTTTCAAGAAAGGATAAGGATTTTTCTGCTAGAACTCAAGCCTAATTTCGAGAAATTACTAACAGACTAAACACTCAAATTTCTATTTAAATGCAATTTAGGCTCCATGCCACCAGATTTTTAAATGTATTACGAACTCATTGTTAAAGGAAGGTGTCCTGTTGGTGCCTAAGTACCATGAATTCAGTGGGTGATAAGCACTTAGGGCTGGATTCAGCTTATTTAACTTCAGCTGCATAGAAGTCAGGTATCTCCTCTGAGCTATGCTGGCAGCCTAGGCAGAGAAGTAGGAATGTCCAAAGAATGTTTCAGCCCAGCACCACCTGCAACAGATGGGTGTGCAGGAAAACAGGGGAAATGTAAAAAGAAGGAGTAAGAGAGAGTGAAGGATTACCCATGGGAAACAGGCACATCCTATGAGTATGGGACCTTAGCAACACACCAGGACATGTCCTGTTGAGAAGGAAGATTATTTGAGTATTTAAAAATAATTTTTAGACTTAGGATTATCAAAGATCTAACACTCTACTTATTACCAATTTGCTGCAAGTTCTCTTAGTATTTTGCACTGCTGCCATGAGATGGTACTTGACACTTACCAACTTTGAAAACATGTCTCTTTATGAAAGGAAACAAAGGAGTACTGTCTTATACAGCACACAGAGATCTCAGTGTAAAAAAAGATATTATTTTTATAAATTCTTTTTAACAGAGACATTACTGGGCTAATGACAAAATGAAAATATTGCCTAACGCTAAACAAAATGTGTACAGGAATCAAAGAAATTTTCCATGTAAACTTTTTCAATAAACTTTAGTCTCCAGTGATTTTTCATATAGCAGCAACTTTTCTTTGCAGAATCTATCATTGATACTACATGCTGTGACACAGACAAACATCCTTTAATGGGAAGTTAAAGAATGAGTGCTACACTCATCTTCACTTTGAGGCCAGAATGAGAATAAATGCTATTATCTCCTGGAGATGTTTTGCCAGAAATTTAACATGAAAATTAAATCTCCAGTCTGCTACAAGCTCCTGCTTTCCCTATGCAGGCAGAGACATTTCTTGAAGTAGTCCGTATTACTTTAGATTTGTACTTTGCACTATTTCCAAGAGTGAAAACCCAAGAGTCTGGCAATTATCATTATATTCTCATTCCTGTAGCAGGTTGTATATGCTAATGAAGAGAAAAAAATATAATTATATGGTATCATAGTCTGTTGTTACTGAGCTCTCCTGTAGCCTCTTCTTCCAAACAGCTGTCTGAGCTCATGACTTTTTCCTTTATTAAAAACCATAAAATTCAGGAAGGAAAACACAACAGCCAGAAGTTATAGTTTTAGGAAACATCTCACACTTTTAACCCCGTCATTGTTTGTCAACCATGAGAAATGCAAATTTAGAAGCTGTAAAGATTTCTAATTCTGTGCAAATTTTACTATGCTGAATATCCTTGTGCTGAGTTGAATGTGGTTTTGTGACTGAAACACTTTAAAGGAAGCGGAAAACACTGATCTAATATGTATATCTTGCATGTATAAGTATATATGCATGTATAAGTCTGTTTTTCAATAAAAGCAAGTGGTTTGTTCTTGAGAAGCTTAAGAAGCTTTTCCAGTGGAGGAACCTCTCAGTATTGCTCTTGGGAGTGTACATGGCTATTTGTACATCTAGGATTACATACAATTGGGTAGATGATAATCATGGATAAGCTTTGCACAGCCTTCAGTATCAATTTTTACATAATTCTTATGTGAATACTTGTGCAAGTAGTTTTTATTACTTCAATTATATCAGCAATATATTTAACAATGTTTCATTACAATTTCTATTATTATGTCATACACAGTTTATGAAGACATAAACTTCATATTGACATTCCAATGAGGAAAAAAATAGGTCTTTAAGTCAAAGATTAAGGTAAATATGTTCCAACTGCTTAACTTCTCCACCTAATGCAAATCAGTCTCCATCATTGAAGCTGCAGGGCAAATGTCTTGTACTTGTGATTTAAGAGCATTTGTGGGACACTTTGAATCAAGTGCATTTGGTTACAATGGGCAGTCAAGAGCAACAACAGTTAGTGTGTTCTGTAAAGGGTGGTTGAGAGAAATACCTAAATGAACATGCACTCAAATACAGTGTTTCTTTGGGCTCCCAAATAACAAACATCCTGGCCAGTTTAGCCAAATCAACATAGAATACCTCTGGATGCGCTACATGTCAGAGGAATGTGCCAGAGGTGAGCAAAGGCAAGATAAAAAGTGATCAGCTTTAATGAGGTGATGGAGGAAAAGAGAGAAGTGACAAGTATAAATTTCCAAGAAAAGAGAGAAAGAGAGGATGTGCTCTGTGCATCTGACTGGAAGTCACAGAAGGACCCCTTCTATGAGGGAGCCCTATGAAAGGAGAGCCCATCACTTTTATGATATGATAAAAAGCTTGAAAAATCTAACCCCTTTTATTTTTTCATTTGAGTAGTGAGGTATATCTCAAATTATCCATAGATGAGGCTCTTCAGATATTTTTTAACACTCTGATCTTATTATCCTTCTGCATTGCAAACAGCAGTTTTTCTATAAAAGGATTCATTGGCAGTTTAAAGATACCAGTGAGATACTTAGACACAGCACATTACTGATCACCTCATTATTGCTGAATTACCCACCTGTTGTAGGGTGGAAGAAAAATAGCCTGAGTTACACTGTGGCCTGCTGAAGAACAGGCTCTTAGTGTGAAACCCACAATAAACCACACTTCAGTTCAATTCCTAAGGTTACTCAATCAATCAAATCCTGCCCTCAAAACAGGGAATCCAATTTCTAAACAAACAGGTATTTGTGGTGGTCTGATAAGAGGCATGTGGCACCATACTACAGCCCTCCTGAACAGATAGGATGCACCTTAAAATTACCGTAATTGAAGTAGCACCAGCAAGTTTTGAAAACAACACTAGAATAAATTTATCCTCTGGGGATAAATTCACTAGGGTAATCATTGAGTTTAATGGGTTATTAGAAAAGGACATCAAATATTTTCATATATAGTGCTTCATTCTGAGCGTAGAGAATCAACAAAATAAACCCAATTGTGAGTGTGCTGTCAACTGCAGTGTGACAGCACTGAAGTCAATGGGAGAGAATATTTTTTCTGTTTACTACAGAAAATTATCAAAACATCATCAGCTAACCCCACACCATTATTGAAGTTGACATCAGTTAATTCACTTACCCATATACCACAGATCACTGCCTTTCAGTACCAGTTTTGGAGACATTCTTTTCATGGGAATGAGAAAGGAAGACAATGACATGAAAAAGATTAATAATATTTAAAATATTTCCACAGTTTTGGAAGAGGAAAAATTAATTTCTGTTCTGTCTTGAATAGCTACATTCCAACATGCTTCTTGAAATTTGAAATACCTGTTTAAATGCTCAAGGAAATTTATCTAGTGAGTATAAATTCTCTCATGGTGCAGAAAGCGTAGCATGGCTCTGTGACTAGGGTAAACATTCACTTTGAAATATCTGCGGCAGTTTAAACACATTACTGTCTCCTTAGTTTTCTAGTAGAGCCTTTTGTAGGAGCTACTCACATGCTCCAGTGCAAAGTTGTGCCTGTGTAAGAACGAATTTTATGTGGCTGCCCGAAGTGCCTTAAGGCACACCTGTGCTTTCAGCCCAGAGACAGATCATGAGTGTTCAAGGGGCAGGACTATGGGAGCGGGGGCCTCCAGCAGAAGGGGAACTGCAAATATAGAGTGCTATAAGATGATGAACTGCTGTAACAGCTGGTTAGCCACCATAGCCATTTTCAGCGCATGGCCTGTGAGCCCGATGCTACCATTGCAGTGGTGAGAAAGAAGCATGGGATTTCTCTATTAAACAGGATAAAAAATGGAGAGCACTTCACAGCTCACACTACTTTCCCAGGTTCAAAAAATGCTTATCCATATGTAAAAAGATGCTGGAGTCAAGACAGAATTTCATTTTCCTATTGGATTAACACTGGCATAATTTTTAGTGACATCAGGATCAGAATGGCTTCCTTCAGAAATTCCAAACAACACAAAGCTCCTCAGAAAATGCATGGGTTTAGTGCTGCCTTGAAATTTTTGGTGGAACCCTGGTTCACAAGCTGCAGTTTATTTGATAGATTCTAGTTACAAGGTCAATTATATACTTATATTTAGAGGAAGAGTAGATGTGGGAAAAGTATATTCTAGCCATTGCATATTTAGAACAAAAAAATTGCTAGTGTCTCTGTTAAAGTATTGCACCTGTACCCCAAAAAATAAATAATGTCACAAGGCTGACACCATGAGACAGTGAAGCAGAGCATATTTTTGTATTCTTTTATACTTTCACAAAAGATGAGTGGTTTCTCTTCTTTCAAGTATGGTAAATCCCCTTCAGCCCTTGTCCATAGCTGACTCACATAGCCATAGTAAAGGTACTGTGTATGAGAGGCATGGACAATGCCCAGATGAGCTGCCACAGAAAACATGCATTATGTAGCCGTGATGTTCTGAGCATCTGCCCGAGCAGAAATAAATTTAGTTCTGATCTTCCATTTTAAGCAAAATCTACAGTTTTTCCCCCAGTGCCTTAAACAACTGGTGAAGTGCTAGCAATGGTGCACTGCAGCATACATAAGTGTTTTCCTCACCAAAATGGACCATAAAATGCTGTAAGAGTAAGGCTTTGTGTCACTCAACTATCAGTCCTCACAGAGATGAGAAACGTGGGGAAAAATAGGACAAGAAAGTTGTGAAAATCGAGACTTCATGAAGAATTCCAAATATATAACACTATTTTGGACTTTCACAGCAATCTACTATTTTCTGGTTTCCATCTCCCATTCTCACAGAATCACAAGAGTATGATTAAGAGTAAGAGTAAGGGTATGTACCATTTAGTTTACTTATATTATGTGTGTCTAGGGCCCACAGTATAATGGCACCCTGATATCAAAATGGGGCCACTAGATGGTACTGCAATATAATTAATAAATATTAAAAAGTAACCTCATAAACATATATTTGGATATTTTTCTGCAATGTCTTGGCTGTAACGTCTGAAAGACTTGCAGAAATATTCATGGCACTGCCTTTAGATATACAGGAAAGCCTTCATGTAACTATAATATATGCAGCTTTAAGGTACATGCTAAACTGTATGCTTCCCAATCTTAACAGTATAACTCAACAGTATAACTCAATATATATGTAAACACACACATAAGTAAATCATCATATGGAATTACCATCTAAACAGTCACTACTCTTATTTTCATATGTTCCTGTATTCGGTGCAAAGCTATTGAATTGTGGGAAAAACGAGCATAAATAAATCAACAGGAAGATGTATGTTTATTCATAAACTCAATGTAAAATATGTCCCAGGATTTTAAAAGATAAAACTGTTACAATTAGCAAAATATATACAATCATATTTCATATTTTTCTATACTTTGAATGATTTGCTATCACAATTTACTTCACCATTAAAAAGATGAAAAATTCCACTTTTACCTAAATGCATTCCACCATATGCTATGTCTACAGCATTAAACAGATTACATTTTATAATCAGTTATTTTCCAGCTGGTAAAGATCTTGAGGTTTAAACGTTGCTGCAGAACTAAATTTTCCGAAACTATAAGCATGCTTAATAGTATCTACCCATGAAACTACCCCCTGAATAACCTAACACTGCTGGTTGCCAGCACTATTTTCAATTTTCATCTGTTAGATATATGATCAAGCATGTCAAATGTGTCCTAAGTAATAGAAGTGAAAAAATAAAGTCATTTACTTAAAACATTCTGATAGCTATTTATCTGAAAACCCTGGTCAGATTTACTGCTCAAAGGCATTTACCTACAAAGTTAACCAGATGCTTTGAATTGAAAACTAATTTAATTTCTCTGTTATCTTAACAGGACATCTGTTAAAACAATATCCAAGGCAGGTAATATGTTCAAAATTAACCATCCTGCAGGTTGTTTTATTAGAGTATGTATGACATTGACATTTAATTGATAATGACCACTGCTTTACAAAAGTAATTAGCAAATGTGGAATCAAAGCAGTATAACAATAATACCAATGGACACAAAGTAATGTAGAATGAATGCATAACAGGTGTAAGTTCAATCTTTTTTGCCAAGTTCATTGCTTTGTTACAACTGAGTTATGCTGAAGATGAATTACCCATTTCTTTTGTTTCGTTCTTTCCTCAGCTTCATCTATGTATGAAGCCCTCCCTTTAAAATCAGAGCATATTAGCTGCAAAAAGTGTTCAGTGCTCATAGCCAGCATGTTTTTTAAGCAGCATGAGTGACAAGCTATGCAAATCATACCCTGAAGTAATTTGCATTATTGCAGTTAATTTGCATATGGATATAAACTGGATTTCAGAGCAACTAGGTATCAATCCAAGCAGTGGTATATGAAAGTCAGACACATAGGTGGATGTGTGCTTGCCAAGGTTGGGATATTCAAATGGAAAAATGCTACTTACTACAAGGTGTATTTCTGGCTGGTCCTTAAAATTTTGTGCAATAAAATGGTAGGGACAAATGAGAACAGCTGGAGGAAAAATAGGCTTCATATTTCCTCCCATGCTCCCATATTTCCTCCCATCCTCTCCATTTATTTCCACCAGCAACCTCCAATGATGGTAATTTGTTGACAGCAGGTGCTATGACCATTGCTCCCTCTTCCTCTTCTCATTAGAGTAACCCAGTGGAAAAGGATAAGAAAAAGAATGGGCTGCCCTACAGTGCCTAAAAGTCAGCTATATCTGTCTAATCCTGGACTAACATCTCAGATCAACAAGGGAAAGGAGGATTTCTCAGTGATGAAAAGATGCAAATGGATGAACATCGTTTGTAGGTGGATTTCTAAACTGCTCATTTGCTCCTTGAGATCATTTGCATCAGCTGCTCTCCCACAGTGCGGGTTGCTGGCTGGGTCTGGCTGGAGGCAGGAGAACTGATGGCTGCATCCCGAAGTCCCTTCTGGCTTTACTTTACTAGGAACCATGGCCATGAGTATATAAACACTGACTTTAACCAGAGTGCACATTGGCAGCTGGACAAGATTTCTTACGTTTGTCTTTATTCCTGTGATTTCATGATATGGAAAACAGACTAGCTTGCACTCCAGCTACAGAGTGGGCAGTACTTGGAGATAATGAAACAACAGCAAACTCTCTCCCTAAATCTTCATTCCTCCAGCTTTGCAGAGCTGACTCTCTCTCCAAGGGTATTCCCCAACAATGCCATGATACTGACTTCCTACTGCTCCCTAGCAGTTACTTGGGAGCCTTCACCAACTTTTGGTTAACTCTCCTGATTTGCTTACCTCAGCAGGAATAGGGAAGAGTTACATATTTGCAGCATTTTACTAGCGTGCTGGGTTTATACACAAGATTGTCAGTAGTTGGTTAAATACAATATAAGGAAACTTAAATATTAGCATAGGTTGAATTGTCTTTGAACTAAAGGACTCTAATTCTTTTTGAATGTGTTACTACTTTTTCCAAACATGGACAACATTTACATAAGATATTACATGGCTTTACATTTGTGCGAAGACCCTCCATTTTTCTCCCATAGTAAAGCAAAAGTGTGAAAAGTGAACTGATTATCTTTTACAAGATAATTAGCATTTTACTTGTGATGTGCAACAAACTATCTGTGGTTAGAAAATAGGAAGTCAACTACAGAAAGAACAAATAGAAAACCCTTCACTTTAAAGCCTAAAGGGAATGTTAGAAAAGGTGGAGCATGACTCTTCTCAGAGGCACACAGTGAACAAACAAGAGAGAATGTCACAAATTGCAGCCATGGAAATTTCACTTGCATATCAGGAGAAAGATTTTTACAATGAGAATGGTTAAGAAATAGAGAAGCTGTGAAACCTCCATCCTTGAAGACTTCTAAAACTTGACTGGCTAAAACTCTGGGCAACATGATAGAATTTTTAAGTTGGTGCTGCTCTGAGTGGGAGACTGGATTAAGTGACCTTGAGAAGACTCTTCCAGCATGAATAAGTCTGTGATTTTTTAGGTCTAAGTTATCTTATATTTCCAGCTATTTGTGGTGGGTAGGAGAGAAAGTGTTCAGAAACCTTTAATTTTCCTTAAAACTTCTGGCAGAAAACAACCTGATTACATATTTTCCTTTATGTTTACATTTTAATAACTACAGAAAATTCAGTTCTTTGCATTACATTTAACAATTTCAATTTTAAATAAGTGCATATTTTAAACTTATTCTTTCAAGCTCCCCCCCCCGTTGCAGTACAGGGCAATATAGGAAAGGAAGTAACATGATTCGAATGCAAATAGAAACCCTTTTTTTTTTTTTTAATTAAGAACAGTTGCTCAGACCTGTATAATGAATAATGAGTTAAGTACATAATGACAGTTTGACTACACCCAGTGATCTGTGCACACAATATCACTTCTGTACTTAGACATCTTAGGTGTCAGAGTTCTGTACCTAACCTTTTATATTCTTATTCTAAATGTTTTCAGATCAGAGCTGAAGTACAGAATTTACAGAATTTTTCATTAAGCTTTTTCTGACTGCTGCAGTATATGGAGTAAGATCCAGTATGTCAGCCTCACTCAACTGCCAAAACTTCATCTCTGAAATAGGCTATGTGGCAGAGAGATTAAAGAAAAATACATAGTTGTGACCTCGGCATTAAAAGGTATGTAAAAATGAATGTAGAAGAGAGCTAAATCATGCTTAGTCAAGCAATCTTAATTCTGGCATTTCTTGATATTAGACTGTTTGACTTTCAAATGTCTAATTTTTGTGTAAAAAATATATTACTACAACCTAATGATTTAATATAGTAAACATAAATTTTTTTCCGTAAATAAGGAATATATCAAGAATGTCATAAAAATAGAAACTAAGTCAATTTTGACAGTTAAAAGGAGCTTTTCAGACGTGTACTTTTGGTCATATTTGCATAGTACTCTGGGGACTATGGTGAAGTGATTATGAAGCTCAGCCAGGCGACAGTGAGAGGAGAATTACTGGATCTGGTCACACAAATAGAGATGAATGTAAAGAGAACCAGAAGTTCTGACTCAAGGATGGGACCCTATGCAGCAAGGGCTGCTTTGGACCTTCAGACCCAGTGGGTCCCCCTTGTCTAGCACCCCAAATCCAGCCTCTGCCTTGAGTTCCAGCAGCTGACAGAAACAGTCTCCACTCCCACGCCTGTGATGGGACCAGTGCAACCTCAGGAAAGGGTTTCTTTCAGCAAAAACTGTTTACTCATTTCAAAAGTAAAAATGGGAGCATGATAGTTCATTTTCTGCTTATTTTCTGCTTGTGGTATCATTAGACATCATTAGGGGAAGCTTACAAATGCCTTGAATCAAGAGTACTGTTCTTAATCACATGTGTATTTTCTGCTGTTCTGATATAGCTGAATTTATCTCCTTGTCTACTTTCCTGGGTTTAAAAAAATCACAGGAATATTACATTTTCTCAGAAATGCTTCCTATTATGTTTTCCTTTTTTTTTTTTTTTTTGTTTCACTAGGGTACTTCAGATGTGCCTCATTCAAGATAAGAGGTTATGCTTTTCATGTGCTACATTTGGTTAGCCACAGGCCAAAATAAATATTACCAGTCCTGACACCTTAAAGTCCTATTTATAAAGAGTATGGCAGTCACCAGTAAGCAAAACAACACACAAACTAATTAAATATTTTTGAAGAATAATACTGAAAAGAAAGTCTGAGAAGTGGGTTTTTTAGGCTTTTATTCACAGATCTACATAAAAATCAAGGTTAAGAACAAGTGATTGTACTTCGTCTTTGTTACAAACCATCCTTACAAAACCATAAATATTCCATCTTGCTGTGATAGAGTTTCAGAAAAGATAACTGTGCCTCAAGGACAGAAAATACTTGGTGTGACACCATTTTCTACAAGATATCTATGATTGTAAAGGTGTATAATGCAAAGAGATTTACATGGATGTTCACAAATAGTCCTTGAATCTCCTCAGTCTCTTTAGAGATGCTTATCTCATTGTTCTGAAAATTTCTGAGTCTTTACAGATCTGTTTCAGTATAATAAGGAGAAGCTGTAAAAATGTCATGACCTCCACCCCCACAAGTAAAATAAGTATATTAACAATTGAAATATGTCCTCTCTATTTTCTCAGCAGGTGATGATGGAAAAATTGCTGTACACATAGAATAAAAGCTTTCTTAAAACTTTGGAAAAAACCCCTGCCTTCTCTTTATTTAATTTTGTAGCAAGCTATAAATAATACATATAAAAATAAACTATACCAATCTGAACTATTATTAGGCTGTAATTTTAACCTATTAATTCTTAAAGCTGCACAGGATCCTCTCTCATGGTTTATAATCTCAGAGGCATCCCTATGGTACTTGCCTAAAGGTTGTTTTTTACTTTCTATTTAGCACTAATTCAGACCCAGAGCTTTTCTCAAGATTCTACATACCATTTCAAACAAAGAAAATACCCAGGTTTATCACCACAGATTTAAAATTGCAGTTATTCCCAGATGAAAATATAAATAATAAAGAAGATTCAGTGCAAGATTTATGAGTAGGCCTGAGAAACATTACACTTGAAATTATCTATTCTGTAAGATGCCTACATGTGTAAAACAGCCAGAGCTTCTGAAGGATCTAGAATGGGGGGATATGTTGTATCAACCTGAACAGCGGGGTATCTTTGCATTAGATGTATTAGATTAGATATTTCCAAGCACTAGATCCTCTAGAATATTTCCTATGTGGGGAAGTCTTGACATAGCATTTGAGTTGAAAAGGAGAGGAGAATGATGCCCCACATGTGAATTAGATCTTTTGTAGATAATGAGTTGATTTCTAACATTTTTTAAAATACATTTTTCTCTGAACTTTTCCCTTTCTCCCCCTCTTTACCAATTCTTGTGCTCTGAAAGCCAATTGAAGTGGAAAGAATATATTCTACTGGGTATTTCAAGGCAGATCATATCACTGGAGCAAATAATACCTCTAGAGACCAAATAAAATATTAAACTGCATTCAAATATGGACCTGAACCCTATGACTGTTTGGGAAACATTCTAGATGATGACTTCAGAAAAAAAATAATTTCAAGGTTCAGGTACTATTTGTGGCCTATTTTGTTTCCAACTAGCACTTACTTGTGTTCTTACCCTGGTGTTATACCCAGTGCTCAAACAGCTACTTCTCCTTTCTCCATTTTTCCCACCCCCATTCACTTCCTGAGGCAGGATAAGCATGCCAACATTTACAAGCTTAGGAATGCAGGTGGCTGAAACAAGCAGGTGGAAAGAGGGTGGATTGGGAAGAGTATGATTGTACAACAGGTGCCAGGTTTGTGATATATCTTAGTTCTCCTGGCAACAAAGAAAGAATTTTGACCAAATAAAAGATAATATATGCAAGTCCTTTTATTTGCTATGTTTTTGCCAAGCTTTTAATGAGATTTGGCCTGTCTGAAAGTATAAAACCAGGAATGGGTAACGTTTTACCTGCAGAAAGTTACTTTACACCCTCAGGAAATGAAATTTTGATCATTTGAATTCAGCATCTTTGAAGAAACAGAATACATGGGGATGAAATACCTTATCTCTAGTAGTTTTTGTACTTTGGGGGTGATTTGAAAGAAACAACATGCAAGGATGTATCTCTGCCTCATTTATTCTTCCTATAATTTTGAGTAACCTTCTGCATAAAAAGGTATCAGTAACTCACAAAGGATCAGAGGACTACATCTGTAACTTACAGTTGGGCTAAACTCCCTATAATCAGGTAAAACAAAATAAAATCTGAGTCAAGAAGATGTGATGTGTTTGACACGAGGGATTCTCCTTGATGGTCAGTTCATGGTACTGTGAGCATAATTCAGCGATAACTAGACTCAAATGAAGCATATTACCCTAAAAAAAATTATTGCCTCTGCTAATCTTTTATTCCACAAATTGCCAGCTTTCTGGGAACACCTTGGAAAGTAGGAGTCTTGGTATGAGGCCATTAGCACCTGCCACTTTATGCATTATCACACTGTCAACAAAACTCTATAAATATGTCATTCTTAGGAAATATATTTTTGCTATAGATCTTTACTATGTATAAGTGTTCAAGGAAAAAACTCCTACCCAAAGCATAAACTTAAAAAACACTGATGAAGCCAAATGGCAACCTGTTCTGGCACCTCAATTTACATCTTAATTTAATGAAAAACCCCTTGTTTTACAACTATAATACTATGTATAAGACCCCTGAAATGAATCCAGCTAAGTAACAGCAAGCTAAAAGGTACAATAAATACTTGTTTGCTCCTGAGATGGCAATGTTTTTTATTCATGAAACCATTAATTAATGTCTCTCACACGGGTGGAATTTGCATTGCAGGGCTACTGAGGGGGACAAAAAGAGGTAATTTTCTTTTAAAGAATATATATAATTATTGCTGTGTGCATCAGAGTGTATACACTCATTACTGTCTGGTTTAAAAGTTTCTAACATACCCAGAATATTCCAAATTTACATCATACTATGACATTCATTTAGGTAACACTAAAAGAATGAGTAAAACAGAGCACAGCCTGAGGCATGTTAAGAAAGAGTTGATGGCTTAAATGTATCCAACTACCTTTGAAAGGTCTCCAGCCTCCAAATAGAAGCAGATAACAAACACGTTCCATGTAACCCAAAGGACCAGCCAGACAGCATACTGCAGGGAGGAAGAGAGAAACACAGAATTAACAATTCCACTCTCAGTTGAGGTAAACTTAGTTCATTAGCTCAATCTGACACAAAACCAGATTATAAGTATGGTGCCTATGAATAAAAATGTTACACATACAAGATAATTACAAATAAATTCTTCCCTTTCCCTGATAGTGTCTAGTGACCTAGAGAGTAGTCAGTCCCAGCAGAAAACCTGCATCTCAACAAACAGTTGATAAATCTGACATTTTAAGTTGAGACTAATCTCTATCTCTTTCTTTGTTCAAATGGGTAATGCTGCAATAGAGACGCGCGTAATATCAATTATATTAGTTATTAATAGTAGTTATTATATAATCGTATTAATTATATTAGAAGTGCAGACCTGATCATTCAACTATATCTTACTAAATAATGGCCTAATTGAACTAGCCCTGGATTTTTTCAACACTTCATATTTAGTCTCAAGAAACCAAGCATACATAACGTAAAGAAAAATTTATCTATCTATCTCACTATTTTTTGCAGTATTTCTACAAAATATGGGGGAATTTTGTGACCTCCCAAAGTAAGGTTCATAATTATTCAATACCTTCAGGAAGCAGACTGCATTTTAAATTGCCACTTTCTTTGGGGTTTAAATTTTTTTTTTTTTTTTTTTGTCTCAGAAGGTATAGGAGAAGCGCTCATATTTAAGCAATATCTGTTCATTGGTAGTTGCCAAACTTCTTATTCATGTATCTCATGTGAGTAATGGAATACACTTTTTCTCTCCTTCTGTCCACTATTCTGCTTCTGTTTTGTATTCATAAGACCTTATGTGCTGGGACTGAAAAGGAAATTCCCCTGCTGTAATGCTGGAGGATCCTGTACAATAAAGGCTGGCCTGCAGTTGCTAATCTTATCTGATTATTGTATTTAAGAATTTCCCTTGACAAATTATTCTGTCACCTAATAAACCTCAGGATCTTCAAATGTTTTTCTGCTGGCTGTTGTAGCCATCCTCTAGGGCCACAATTCAATTCTGCATGTTTGTTTATTTATTTCCACAAGCCCTTGCATACATGTGAAATACGACAGTGATAGGACACCATTCCCTACCTGCTATAGCTGAGAGCTGCTTTCTCCTTTTATATCACCACCCCACTTCTCACAAGTATCTACATCTTACTTTTCATGTTTTGTAGCCTTTTCTCCAAACCATACTGATTACATGTTGATAGTTCCTTTTCCAAATCAGGAAGGGCTATTTTCTGCACACCTGCAAGTGTTCACATTCTTAACAAGCAGACTATATTTTGAACTGTATAATATCCATTCCATACAATCCCCCCCCCCAAAAAAAAAAAAACCCATGATAAACTATTGTTTGTCATGGATTACAATCTCATTCTCTTCCTTCAGTAGCAACATATGCAGGATTCTTCTTGCATTCCTCTTGCAAGTGATGTTCTGCATTACACTGTCAATTATTCAACATACCATTTTCAACCTAATCTACTAGCTACTGTGAAAATAAAACAATTCTGCCATTTCCCAGAATTTAAAGTGAGACTAAATTCAATACAACCAAAATTTAGACCTGTTAAAATTTCTTTTTTTTATAGATAACAAATTAATTCCCAGACAGCCTAGCTATTTGTTGACCATGATTAGATTTTAAAAAGCTATGATAAAAATAGTTTTGATTTAATGGAAGCTAACACAGCTATAAATGCTTGAATTGCTTTACACAGAAGTAATTTCAGGTCATTTAAAGCATACAGATTACACATCCTTTATAGGTCTCTTTCTGGTCACAGATGACAGATTTATTTAGGTCAGGAGAATTCTCTGGAGGTCACCTGGTCCAATCCCTGCTCAAAGCACAACCAGCATGGATCAAGTTTTGCAGGGATTTATCCAGTTGAGGTCAGAATATCTCCAGAGATGACCCAGCTAATCCACATCTACACTTTGAATGCAGGCTGCTAATAAAACTTTGGAAAATAGGAACCTCATTCAGTTGGAGAGTCTTAACAAACTCATTTTTTTAAAACAAAACTTTGAGACATTAAACATATTAAGCATTTCATTTTCCTTTAACTTTCTCACAGTACACTCCACATGTAACATGGAGCTTTATAATTACGAAAAAGAGAAGAAAACATCAATTTAGATTCAAAAACCCTAATTTGGCTTTGTTAACCAAATTTGCAGCATTTTAACTTGTTGGGTTTTGCCAATTATTGTAACACTGTAATGTTATATATTCTTATGTAGATCATAAAAACACTCCTTCTGACATGTGAAGATAACTGGATTCCTTATAGTGAAAATTCTAAACACTGCACTTATGTTGGTTTCTTAAAGATACAAAATGTGCAATTTTTGTTTCCTTGAAAAATTTTTGTGCTCCAGAACAATTTTAAGCAAATGGACAAAAGAATACAAGAAGATTGGAAGATACTTTTCGCACAAAGGTTTCAGGAAAATGGGCATACAAATGGGAATAGAAACTATTAAGTCCTTATACAGAGAAGGACTTACAAAATCATCATTTATCAGTCAACAAGAAGGGGGAAAAATATGGGAGAGAGACACTGGAAACCAGGTTTCATTAGGTCGGCTGTTCATAGCACAATATCTCCCATTGGATGTAAGCAACAGTGATTAAAAAGCTCAACGCGCACAGGACATTCAACAGAACACTCCAAGCAACTTTGGAACTGCTTGTGCCAGCAGAGAATCTTATTATATGAAAAAACATAACTTTTCTTTTTTACTGCTAATTTATCACCAAAAAAATGGACTCATTTGTCTGCCATTTAGAGAAACTCATTTAATGAGAATGTCTCGTTACTGGACTACAGATAAGGCTAAAAGCATATTTTAAAAGTATGTTTTTAACTTCTTCCTTTTGAAATGTTGTGTTAAGTGCTTGTTACCTGAATTTGATGGATAAACACTGAGTTTAGTTGTCTTGAAATAAAAGGATGTTTCTGCTTCCCATTGCTTCTTATTTCAGAGGCCTCAGATGTAGCTCATCTCTTATCTCTGCATTACATGCAGTCACAAATGCCTCTTGTTTTCTATGTGCTTCAGCAAATTGTTGAAGAAATTCAGCACTGAAGGTCTGTGACAGTGAACAAATCCCCCTGACACTCTCTATTATATGTATCTAATTAGAAGCACATTTTATAAGAGTTCTTCAAACAGGAATAGCTGTATTTTTTTCTTGTATGTGGGAGTTCAAGACAGCTGCATTATCTGACAGAAGCCACCACAATGCTACAGCAATCACATAACAGCAAGACAAGAACTTTGATGAATACACACTTGACCAAGCAGGAGATACTAAGAAGGGGCACAGCAGTGACAATGAAGCTTATTATTTTTATGGAGATCCACACTGGAAAGAGGTATAACTAGGTTAAGACTGAAGATGTGAATAGTAAACATGAATTTATAACCCTCTGTAAAGAATTTTCAGAAGAATCAGGTATTTCATGATTTATTGATACCATGTAGTTACATTCACTGTGAACCATCACAAATGAATATAGGATGTATTTTTTTCTTGGGGAATGGAAAACTGAGATATTAAAATACCTGTACCAGTAATGAGAACCTATACATTTCTCTTCACGCTTTTGTCAAAGTTGGCTAAGTCACATTATCTCCAATTTACTAACAGGGAAACTGGACGTCAAAGAAATTAAATCACTTTACTTAATACCTAAGCCAAATGGAAAAATGATCACAAGGGCACAAGAAGCAAAGGTTCAGGTAGGCCACAACTGCCTTTGATATAAACATGGTCAGCAGAACTCACATCTAATATTCTTGTCACTCTTTGCCTGAAGAAGAAATATGTCCCATACCTTTCAAGCATAAATAGCCACGAACTCTGATAGCTATGAGTATTTTAAATTAAATATTTTTTTTTCCACAGAACTTTACATGGCATTTCTCTTGCTTCCAAATTCTTTGCTGATATGTGAGTCAGTTACAAACCCATTTGTCTGGTGATACAAGGTCTGAGACCTACATTGTAGAATTCAAAGCAATTGAATTGTTCTTGTCATTAAATAAAAATATTTTATTTTTACAAATCTACACAATTTTAGTTGCAGATTCTTCCAAATCTGAAAATATTCCCCAAGATCCTTCTGTGCCACATTCAGGAAAAAGAAACTGAAGGAATTTCTAAGATTATAATTAGTACATTTACCATAGTCATTAAATATGTGATTATTTATACTATCTGGACAACAGTACTTGAGTTGATCAAAGATTACCTAGAGCCCAGCATATCTGGGAAGAGCATGTCTTTACAGTAATGCAGTAAGAACTGTTTACCATATAATTATCTTTCTTTCCAAAGTTATTTTCCCCTAATTTCCCCAGTCTGTGAAGATACATCACTTAGAAATACAATTTTTAAACCTATGTCTTCCCCATCAAATATAACAAAAAGTGAAATTCTGAGTACTTGGCATCCATATACTATCTCTGCCCCTTGTTTCCATATGGCTGGAACTGAGAGAATCCCCTAGATTTCCCAGTGAGAAGTCCATCTGAAGCAGAAAGGACATCAGTCTACAGTGGGTCTTCACATGGCCACTTAGTAGGCACCATCTCTGGTTTCATCTGCCCTGTGCGTTCCGCTCTTTCCTTCCTATCCCCATTGCCTGAGGCTTTTCCTGGAGAGCTGATGAGGCTATGGGGAGCACAACATGGTGGAGAGTCCAGTTCTAGAACGCAGCAGGGGTCACACATCAGCAGGAAGCTTCCAGTGCAGAGCAGGATCAGAAACCAGGGCCTGACTCCAAAGATGAATCTGAAGTCAAATTCTCACCCAGCAGAGATTCAGTGATTGAATGCATGAGGACCAAAGAGTGACTGTGTTCTGCTTTTAATAATACAGATGAAAGTCTTCCCTGCCCAGCAGTTATCTACAGGCCTCACTTGAAGAGAGCTCAGGGCCAAAACAAGTAGTCTTGACAAAAATAATATTCTTGGCAGCACAGGACTTTGTGCAACCAGTTTTCATCTTCAATAAATGTTCATTGACATTCCTGAATGCACTGGGAAGCTCTTGCAGAATGACATAATTCTCTGGATTTTTTTCATTACTTGTTGATTGTCACAGCATGCAGCTTCCTCTAGTTTTGCTTGGCTGAATTCTTCTTATCATTAAGACTTAGATATATCTTGCTAGGTTTTATTTTTTCATTTATTTTTAATCATGGCTATAGTATCAGAACACTGTCCATTCTAGTGAGCATCTGCTTCTAAGCAAATATAAATTGATTCTGTAGCATCCATTTCGAGTTGCTGTAGTTTTCTGTCTCAAATTGCAATGACAGTCTAGTTTTCTTCTTGTGTTTATCAGGGAATTTTTTAACCCATCAGCATTGTGATTCTTTGATTCTTCAGTCTTTCATCAGTCACACATTTATGTATTTTTTTCTATTTTCCTTTCTTCCCTCGGATAAAAAAATCTGCCTGATAATTTATTTCCTTGTTATTATATTTTAATAATTAGTGTCCTCTGCCAAGACTGACTGAAAGATGCTGAACTCTCATGTATATCAGAACTGGTCACTACCAAACAGAAAATTGCTGTTGGAATGGTTTTTTTCCTCTTGAGCAATCAGTGCTTGCAGATATAGAGCAAATGCTGCTTAATATTTCTTTCCAGAGGCTTCCATGCACCCCATGGCTATGTACAAACTTTCAAGTTCCTTGAACTCAGTTATAAACTCTGATTTTATGTTATTTATTAACTATATTTTCCCCTTGATGCGCATGAGAAGGATTCATAAGCATAAAAGATAGGAGGAAAGTTGAGGCATGTTCTGGTCAGGTCATAAATGGATAAAGGCACAGCCCAGAGCCCAGTATATTGATATGATGTGCAGTCAGCCCTCAGTCTACTCAGGGCCAAGGGATTCTAGCTTGAGTGGGACTCACTGGGCTTCTTCTTTCTTTTGGCTGCTTCTGTTTTGTTCCCTCTTCTTTGTGCCAGAATTATGCTGGGAACAGAAAGCACAGCAGAGATTTGCTTTTTGTTCTGAAGACATGGCTCCAACTCCTTTTGCATAAAATAAGTTGAATTTCTACAGAGCACATTACTGTCAGAGTACTATCCATCTGCCCACATTTAGATGCCTGCAATGCAGATGTCCTCCTCTGAACAGCATCTAGATTCCATTACACTCAACTCAGAGGAAAGGCACCTTCAGGGCTCGGTTCATTTCCCAGTGTCTGACACAGATCACTCTACCCTTGCTGTTTGGAAAGCCAAACTTTTCAGAGGCGAAATTCCCAGTGTCACAGAGCCCATTAAAAATCTTGTACTGGTGACATAAAGAATAAGATAGTAACACTGCACTATGCAGATATATACTCCTTCTTTTTCCCCACATAAACAAAAATACCAAAGTAATTTAAACATCATGAGGGTAAAATATCACTGACAGACTGCTGAAGAGACATGTTCTGAGAACTATTGTTTATATCCTACACTTCCTGATGGTCCATTAAGGCTTAAGTTTGAATAATTCATTGTTAATTTCCAGTTAATTTGTTAATTTCCTGTTTCTTGGATTCATAGCTCTTTAGGTTTTGGTGCAAAAGATTGAGAAAAGTGGTTTTCGGTATTGCATCACATTCATTTGTTCTTCAGCTTCTAAACTGATGTCCATCTACACCACTGAAGATATAACCCACAACACTAAATGACAAACTTCCATTCCAAGAAACCACAAACAACTCTGGAAACACATCAGCCCACTCATACAGCTTTCCTAAGGAAGATACATAATATTTTCTCAGTGTAGTCACTCTATTCTTACAAATGATAATGATAATAATTTCTTTCAATATGTTGCTAGAAGGGTGAATGGCCAAAATGTAGAAGAACTTACTTTACATTCTAGCACTGTAGCACTGTTCAGTCAGTTACAATAGGGAGTTACAAATAGTCTGGCTCCCCAGATAAAAGTACTCTGCAACTAAGAAGTTACTTTCAAAAATAAGTTTTATTAAAAAAAAAAAAATCTTCTTCCAAAAGAGGAGCAAAGAATTTTTCTTATTTTCATCTCAATTATTTTCTTATTGTCTTGGTTGGAGGTTTTTTTTTGGTTGTTGTTGTCTGTTGTTTTGGTTTTGTTTCTTTGTTTTGTTTTGGAGGGCAGGTGGAGATTTAGGTTTCTTGTGCATCAGTATGTTACAATTGTTGAGTTTTTTAACAAAAGTTTGCTTAATGCATAAAGAAAGTAAGGAAAGGCAGAGATTTTAACAGGGTATATTTATTTTATCTTCTGACATAGCAGTAGAAATTTAATTGGTTTGGCTTCACTCATCTATCAATTCCTGTATATCTTTTGATCACATCTTTGCTGTGAAACATTTATCAGCAGGAAGTAACTTCAAATACCTGAATACTCAGTGTACTGCAACACAGTACATATCCAACCAGCTGCAGACACATGAATATACATACATACATTCACAGATGGACTGATATTTTTCCTCTTATTATTTCCATATTTTTTCAGTACACTTTTGTTTGTAGAACAGATTATAAAGTCTCTCAAATCAGAAATTACTAATTAAATGTATGTAACAGGAAAATGATAGTTCTCATTTAAATAGAACTCAAACCACTTTCTTTATAACAGAATTCTTGTTATATCTCTGTATTTCAAGACATAACTTGAGCTGGTTACACAACAGTCAACCTTAAAATAGCACTGCTTTGAACCTTTTTTAACCTTTCTGCTTCAATTCCAATATTAATCTACCAGGATCTACTTCAAGAGCTACTAGCAGTAGAAATCAATGCTGTTCAAGAAATAAAACCCTGAAATAATGGCTTTGAAATTACATTATTTTTTGACCAGTTCTAGTCAGCTGTTAAATTTATATTAAAGTTGACAAAGGAAAAAAAATATAGAAACCAAAATAATGTGATTTTGTCATTTGGTTCTTCAATTTTTGCTAGAAATATTTTTAGATAATTTTTTCAAACCCTACCTTCTAGAACACTCCTAAAATACTAAGACTTTCAAGACCTGGATTTCCTTAGAGGTAATACATAGTTATCAGGGTAGAAATTGCATTCACATGAATCCAAACTGTCTCTGATGGATATATTTGTTGTAAGAAATCTTAGGAGAAAGTTTCAGAAATTGTTGTGGTAAAATTCCACTGTAACTTATGGCTCCCCGGAATATTTTACCAATTAATTACCAATGAAAAGGAAACGTGAACAAGATAATTGGATATTATAAACTGCTTTATGAAAGGCTTAATCTAAGAGTCAATATTGCTATGGGATTACCACATTGAAAACTAGAAAAAAAAAAATTCCACTAATTTAACATGAAAGGGATAGGTGGCAGACTGGTTTTATATATACAAGTTTGCCTCAGTTGTTAAGAAATATTTGAAGATGTGCTCAAGAGGATTATGTAATTGCTTTTCTGCAGAATATGAGAACAGTCCCTTGCCAAGAAGTGGGGTTGCTGATCCTTGCCATTGCCCGGTCTAGGGCAAGGATCATTCTACTGAGAGGCTCTGCTGATGGGGCCAGTTCAGGAGGCCAGGCTGATGGCCCAGCCCGTGGCAGGGCAGCAGTGTTCCTCCACGTGGGCTCTGAGCTGTGCTCACCTTGCCACACGCCTGCATTCCACCCAGGGTAAGCCAGGCTCACCAGCTGGGGACCACCTCTCCAGGCCTTTTCAGCCTGAGGCAGTCCTAGGTGGAATCTGCCTGTTCTGCTGAGAGGCCAGCCCTCAGTAGGAATACTTTCACTTCTTCCAGTTTGAACTGGACAATGTGCAGCGAGGAAGGAAAGGTGTTCTTGTCAGCTAAAATAAACCTAAGACACATAACCTCACTGTAATCTAACGAGAAGGGCTTCTCACTGGAAAAGTGGGAAGCAGTAATTTGCTTCAGACGTTAGCAATTGATGGAGCTAGACATGTATTGACTGTTTCCTTGGTGTCTCTGGGCTTTTCAGAAACACCCAAAAAGAAAAATCTTGATTATAATTCAGTCATTGAACAGTTTATTTTAATGGAATGTTTAGCAGCTGTTTCCATTTGAATTCTCTGTTAAAAATACAAATCAGGACAATCAGAATTCTTCCAATGTTCATTTTTAACAGAGTGCAAAAAATAAAATCAATAGCTACTGTTGCTAGGAACAGAAGTCTACTGACATTTATTTAGATTCTTTTATTGATGCCTCAGTATTTGAGTGCCAACTACAACTATTTATAAAGGGAATCCATCCCCCTCAGAGAATATACTGAAATGCTTGCTAAAACTAAAACTAAGCCATTTATAATAACATCTTTTTCATAAATTGAGATGGTTTTATTCAGCTTCTCAGGTATTGTTTTTCTCCTTCAGTTTTCTTTGTCTTAATGCCTTAACAGAAAAAGTCATGAGGATTCTGGTGGTTGAGTCCACAGAGCTTTGAATGTGGTTTTTAATGTTCATTTTCCAAAGCAGATAAAATTTTAACTAAAGATTTACCACAGGAAAAATAAATGAGGACCATCAAATTCTTTCTTGCCTCTCTCCAAACTGTTTTTTTGCAGCACAATTTTTAAGAAATTCCTTAGACCACTCCAAAATTTCAGAAAAAAACTGGGACATGGCAAGGATAATAGGAGACTTTGTGTTTCTGAGTTGCAGAATGGAGCACACAGACCTTCAAAGTCACTGGCTGGCAACTCTGCTTTGGGAGGCTTTGAGAGTAGCAGTCAATGGCAAAGGTCACTTCCCATTCTTTGGAGATAACACACAGGAACTGGATCTGCAGAGTGTTTCCAGCCAGCCATACCATGGAGCCAGACTGAATTTTGTTCAGGAGGTTAAGGTAGCTGGAGGAGAGGGAGCCAAATTCAGGAGGCAGAAAACCCATCCTCATGGAACAGACACATCTTCCTTGTGCAGGGGGTGCCTACCTGCGAGAGCATCACTGCACCCACTTCTGTGGGATGGACTCTGGGAGTGAGTCTAATGACCCACAACCAAAGTAGAGAAGACAAAAAATGCTCTTCCAATTCCCTTATTCCCTTCTAGTAAATCTGATGGGCAAGACTGCCTGATTGACAAGATCAGTATGTTTTAATACAACATGGCTTTTTTTCAGTCTTTTTCAATCCTAAAGGTATTGAAGTAAATAAAAGAGGAATCTGAAGTTTCAACAATGAATGTAGATACACAAACATCACTTCCAAAAAGGGGATAAAATACAAAATGGACTTAATTTTATAGTTTCATCAGGGAGATTTATGACTCTGTTTGTCTAAAAAAAATAATTTGGTGTTGAAACTGGAGTGCATATATTCAAATGAAGCATTATTTTAAAAGCCTTTTCTTTATCAATCAATCAATCAATCTCTGATTTTTCTCAAATCACTGAAACACATTACACTTTGATCATTGGATGCATTAGGGCCTTCCTCAAGGAGGTTTATACTTTGTGTGAAAGTTTGCTCTGTATCACTCAGGAAACAAAGAAAGTTCCTTGTCTTAGATGGTATTAGGGAAACTGCGTTTCCCTTCTCTTTCAACTGGCATAAAAAAAAAAAAATAGCTAAAAATATTCCATGCCCTAGGTTTTTGCAGTTCTGAGAAGAAACTAGAAATGAAATCAGATAATGTTGTGGTCCAGTCCTCTTAATATACATAGACTGGTCAAATTCTATTTCCCTAAATGTGATATGATCAAAGAATAGCATATTGTTCTTTATTCATGTCTTTGAGAGTGTTTCTTTCATGTCATCACCTCCAAATCCTTTTATTGGTAATATTATGGTAAATGTATATCTCTGATTTTATTTGATTTTCTTTCTCTTAAAGTACCTGTTACTTATCTCCTCTGCATATCTCAAATACCCTGAAAAACACTATCACTTTCTGGAATTTTTGTTTGCTTAGTTTTGGGAGAGAACATGCAGCTGCTTAGGGCTGGCGAAAGTTATTGCTATTATTTCCTTTAGTGCTAACCCTCTTGCTCCAAGTATCTTCTAGGTCAAACATTCACAAAAAAATCCCTATAATTTACAAACAAACCAGGAGAAAATCTCAAACACAATTCAGCAGTAAGGCTGGCATCTCTGTAACTACAGATGCAAAAAAATCGAGACATTTAATCGTTAAGACATCACTGACTGGGAAGCCTGCCACCAACATCCACACTTGATGCACATACATTGTCTTTTGGCTCTCTGCAGCTATGCCCATCTGCTTTGGTGGCATGGTGCCTGCTTATCAGCTAGTTGGACGATTTCAGTACACAGAGGTGCCAAAAAAAGGTTTTACATGGGTAGCCTGTACAGCCACAAAAGTGCCATTTCTTTTGTGGGAAGAAATGCTAGAGCTGAGATACTAATAGACTGTCTTTGTGCTTTTTTTCTTTTTTTGTCACTCGCTGAAAATGGGTCTTGCCATCACCATTTTTGTATCTCTTTTACAAAAAAAATATGGTACTGGGAGTGAAACAGAATATAAGCAGATAAGACACTAATGAACAAAGCCACTATGAAATAAAATGAGAGTAGGGCAGGTTATGAGCATAGTTTAAGTATTGTGCATCATATGCACAATACTTAAATAATTCAAATTAAAAAATAAGGCAAAAATACATGCTCATGCTATTTTACAAAATTTGAAACCAGGAAAGCTTTGCAAATGGAATTGAATTAGCTTGAGAGGAAAGCAAACAAATTATTATATGAAATTATAGAGCTGAGATAGAAAAATAATCTTAGTCTGTCCTAAAGATACGGCACAAAATTCTGATAGAAATTTCAACATCATTTGTTGGTTTTGCTTTCAAGACCATTGTTCAGAGGAGATATTATTTCAGTCTAAGGCTAGACCTCATAGTTTTCTTATAACACTCTTAACTCAGCAAATTGGAATCTAAGAAGATTATTTAAGCTTTAAATTAAATGAGTCTTTAAAAAAATTCTTGAGAAAAACACGATGAGGGAATTAAATTGACTTTCAGTGTACAAGATGCATATAAACTTGTCACGTATCATAAATATAATCAATTGCAGGATAATTTCTGATGTAAGAACATTAGGAGATACAGCAAGTATGGTCAAGAAAACTAATGGTGCAACTGTGGGTTGCCTTGAAACATCAGATAGCAGAACTTTGCTTCACTTTTAGAGGGATATTTGCTAAAATTATTATCAGGGTTTTTTCCCAACCCAGCTTTTCTTCAGTTTCTTTGATTCTTACATATCTTTCTTGGCATTATGACCTATGCACAGCTCAGATAGAAAAGTATGCACGTTATTCTGATAAACACTCAGTGCTACACAGATCCCTTCCCAGCACTTTTCAGAAAAAGTAAAAATAGCAGGTTGTTGAAAGGATGATAGCTCAAAAAACTATAAGAAGGTAAGAAAGGTCAACAGTGAGGGGGAATAAAGAGCTGATACCTCAAATGGGGTGGGAATATATTCAGATGTCAAGATGGCAGTCGATGACATTAGCAAAGAAAGGCACGGTAGCTTCCACATTGAGGCAGAAGAACCATGTGACTTTCAGTGGAGCAGCCCAACTTGCCATGCAAAATCTGAGCACGGCTGAGCCAAGAACCTTTGCCAGTGCCCCCAGCACTGCCACATCAGAGAGACTGTGATGACAGTTCTATGACAGGAGACAACAGCATGACAAACTGATAAATGTGCTTGGAAAAGCACTGAGTTTTTAAGCGGCCAGACTGAATTATTCCAAATTCTGGAAGTTATAATGAAAATGGAATGGGTTTCTCCTGCTCTACAATTTCATTTCAAAGTGCCAGAAAGAGTGCATACTCCACCAGGTACGTGGAAATAAGTACTGAAACACCCAGTAGGAAAATAATGTCATTTTCTAATTGCTGCTGTCTCTAAATCAGCAAGATAATTTTGTGGCCATTGAAAAATCTTGTATTTACACAAGCTAAAGTTCAGGCTTATATTTCATGCTTGAATTAAATTAGAATATTCTGCTGGCCTGATTGCTTGGATATTTCAAAAGTATATTTCTGCCCAAGCAAAAAATGTATTCCATGCAAAGACAAAAATAAAGAAAAAGGAAAAAAAGAAGATATTTCCAAGCATCCAAAGGCAAGTTGAAGTAAAGCCCTGGAAAAATTAGAAAAGAATGAAAAGTTACCCATGACAATTTACATCAATTTTTTTTTCATGTATCACAGTAGAGGTTCACTGGATGTTGCTGTTAACGTTTCTTTCTGCCTTCATCACCCAGTCCATACCGGTGCTTTATTTACTGAATATCATCCAAATTCACCTATTTGTTGGATTTTCTTAGGCTAGCTGACTTACTGTAGCTTCTGAGTGCATCTTAAGCATGGATTACCTTCCTAAAGCACTGGCTGGGCAGGATAATAGTTATTAGTCCCATGTTTGAGATGAGAAATTTCTGCCACAAATGATTCTGGGGTGCTGAAGGCAACCACGTTATTCATTACCAGTGCCAGAAAACCATGCTGCGCACTAATAAGGAGATGCTCGCTTTGATCACACAATTAGGGACTGTGGCATAATTCAAAAACTCAGGTGGCTAAATAAAAGTCGGCAGAGGCGTCTGACAGAGGCGGCGTCAGTTTTGGAAGTTTCTCAGTCTCGGATGCCCCATTTGCAGCTTTAATATATTCTTGTTCCAGTGCTTGAAAAAGTGTATGTGTAAGCATTTTCTCAGCTGCACTTGCACTGTGGATAGTGGGTGTTATGCAGTCAAGTAGCCACAGTTAATAACGTGTGATGAGCAGTGTCTTCCACATGAGCTGATAACAGCTCCCAGGTGAGTCTTCTGTTAATACATAGATATCAATACTTCTATGCTGGTTTAAAGGACACATTGAAAACAAAGAGTCCCAAAACCACTGTTACACAGAGATGCTGATCAGCATGTGAACTATTAGAGACTCTCAGCCTCTCAAAACAAAACTGTGCCAATCAAGACAACAAAATGACAGAAGGCAACACGCCACCACCCACAATTTTATGGACTAGAGGCTTCTGTGCTCTGTCCTCCCCTCTTTCCCCAAACTGAATGATGCCTTCCTGCCTCTCCCCCTCACCACTGGCATGAAGAAAAATGGTCCTCTTTGTTCTCCCTTCTGCAAAGGTGCCAGTTGCCTGAGCCAGGAGAGGCATGGGTTGAGTGAGGGCCTGAGTAGCCCCCAGGGTTCATCCCTTTGTTCAGCAGAAGCAAAGCCTGCTCCCTCAGCACTGTGGCTCAGTCTCAGGGTGGATGGCTGCATTCTGGCTCTCCTGCCTAGAGTTTGTTGCCATCCCCTGATTTGAAATCGCTGCCCAGTCTAACAAATCTAGCTGAATTCATAATGTGGACAAGAGACAGCCTGAAATGATGCCCTGTGGCATCTCTTCCCTCTTTCTTTCTATGTCAAATGTCACACTGACCTCGCAAGAAAGAAGTACTAGAACATATGTTCAAAACAATAACAACAAAAAAACCTCCTTTTTTTGTTTTGTTTGCTTTTAGTTCTATAGATCTAGATTATCAGAAAGACTGAGTTGCTTTAATGGTAAAAATAATAAATAGATTTGGGAAAAACTTTCATTTGAATGTTTAAATGTAGCCTGTTCATAAAAATGGCTAAATATCAAGGTTCTGTAATGGAAACCATTGGACAACTTTACATATAAACACTTATTGCCAAAACTGGAAATCATTCTGGAAATCATTAAATAGATACAGTAATTTATTTTTCCCCAGCCTTGTTCAGAACATATTGAACAAATGCACTGCTGGGACTTCAGTAATATTTAGGTGATATGCCCCCATTCATTATTGATGCTTAAGAGAAACAGTCCCATCAAAAAGATCTGCTGTCCTTTTTCTACAAGAAATTTCAATAAGTTGCCCAAATCTTGCTGCTCTTTTCTGTTCATCTCTCCACACTGTTAAATATTCCTTTGCCCTTATTTCTACTTTAAATGTATCCCGTAGTATTAGTCATAGAGAGAACAAACAGGAGAACTTCCAAAGCAAAGAGAGTAAGGAAGATAGAAGTATTAATACTGCAAAGAGATATAAAGTCTCAAAACAGAAAGAAGCATGTGAAAGGTTAAGTAAATAAGATAATGTTCAAATATATAAGCCACATGAGGTTATTGGAGAGTATGATAACATTAAAGAATAAAAGCATAAAAAGTGTAATTTTACTGTCAGAAGAATACGATAATTCTAAAATGTAGACAGGATCTGTGTCTCACGTAAGCACTGGGGAACAAAAGTCAGAAAGGTAACTATAAAACCACAAAACTCTAAGGGGTAAAAAGAAAGAAAAAAAAAAAAAAAAAAGAAAAAGAATAGTCAGAGTACCACTATCAGGTCAGTAGTGATCAGCAAGAAATTAGACCAAATGGATTAAGAAAACTTCCATGGCAGCTGGGTTCTGACCCAGAACACTAATGAAATGGCAAGAAAGATGAAAGAACAGAGAGGTTATGTTTACAATCTCAGCTGCAGGACCACCCTTCCACAGAAATGCAGTGAAATCATCAGCAAAGGAGTTTGGCATTAAAATGAAAAGAAAGAAGTCTAGAACAACCATAGACTTGTCACATACATCTAATCATAAAATTAGAAAACTCTCCCCTACCAGACAGAATTGGTCCAAAGGAATCAGAAAGTCTTGGCTGAGCAGTATAAATATGGATTCATTTGGGGACTTACGTAAATGCTCATTGTATTAACTGATTTTTTTAGCAGATGCAGACCTAGAAAGAGGAAAACACTTAAAAAACTCTGTCCTTTCCCATTACTAAACACTTTCTTGTCTCACCCAACCTCAGATCGCACTTGCCTGGAGGAGCACAGACGGGGAGAAAAGGATAATGAGAGCACCCTGGTACTCTGATCAGCTCTCACACTTGCAGTGTCTTTGGCTGAATTAATTTTGTAGCCACTTTGTCTACTCCCAGTTGAAGTGAGAACCTGCTGCCGTGGGGACATTCCCATGGTACTCATTTTTGAACAAAATTCTGCAGAAAGCAGATGAAGCAGCATGAGAGACTGCTGTGTAGCCTCAAATTCTAACTTACATTCCCTATTTTCCCTAGCACTGCTCTAAGTGCGTTGAAGATTTTGCCTACTGAACATGTATTAGGAAGCAATGAAGTGGATCTTTTTCTAGTTATCCCATGGGATATACTTGCAGAACATTCAAAGTAATAAATGGCAAGTCTTAGAGAAGGTGTCAAGTGCAGATTGCAGATGTGATCCCCTAACTTTCAGTGAAAAGAGTACCGGTCTGTACAATTGTTTTGATTCAGCAGGGATTTCTGTCTTAATATCTTATTTTGCTGTGGAAACTAAATGACTGCTATACATATAAATCTGCAGAAATTAGGCCTTAAAAAGCCTCCAGTGCAACATTTCTATTGATGAAAGAAAGATACGGGAACATCTACCTAAACAGAGAAAAGTCCTGAATCTTTAACTTAAAGAAGCATGTTAGTCCCCTAAATTCTTGATTCCAGCATGAATTGCAGTGCTAAGAATTCTTCCTCAAAATAATACGTAGCCAGCATGTATAAATTACTGATATGACAGATCAAGTGAGAAGATGTGTTTGGTGTGGTGAGCTCCTTTCCATATGTTTTTTGATGCCCAACCTTGTGGATAAAATGTAGCAATAAAGAAATTGCAGGAATTAAATGGAAAGAGAAAATATATTGTCCAGCAAATTTGAAAATTTTTATGTAATTAGTTTGCTACCTTTGGTTTTTACATGTTAGAAAGCAATTAAGAAATGAATGCTAAAGTGGATAGGTAAACTATAGAATTATGGCTAACTTTCTCATTTCATATTAATTCTAAGCAGAATTCTAAGACAAGGCTTGGGTACATTTAGTTTCACAACTGGAAGACACCAAGACTATTAGCTACATTTTGAAAACTTTATCACAAGGGTTGTGGCATTTTCATAGATTAACACTTATTAAAGAACAGTTTTATGAAGACCAACCTTGATTATATATATATATATATAAATGCTGTTTCATTACAATGCTATCCTCCTTTCCATTAATGTTATTTAAGAAAAAAGTATTAAAAAATATATATACAAAGCTCCTAGTTCATTGTTATTTATAAGGATATTTTTGGTTTAGTTCAGTTTCATTTTAAATTATATGACAAAACCAGTGCAAATATAAAGAGCAAGGACTCCAAACATCACCTGTGAAGACATGACATTCAAATATCAGCCTAACACCTTTTCTTTCCAACACTGAGTTTACAACTGTTTTTGAATTTTTTTATTCTGTTGTCAGACATGATGAAATATTTTTTAGTTTGTTTTCAGCTTTGTTGTAACCCAAGAATAATTTTACACTTGTCAATTGCTTCTGGGATATTTAAAGATTTCCTGCTTTGTGTTGCTTCCTAAGAAAGATCAGGTAAGCAGTCTTCAATGTTGTCACTGTGTTAGTAACTACTTATTTTCATTTTTATTTTTTTTTATTCCCAGAACAATGCCTTCTTATTTTCTTCTTGTAATTTCCTTATCAAAAATCCCAACAATTGCCTCCTCTAAAAGCCTACAGTTCTATCTTAAAACTTCTGTTTCTTTGTGACAAAGTATGTGAGAAGCTTTGACTCAATTTCAAGCACAAGAACCAGAAAAAAAATGTTGCCCTATTTTTGATGAGCCTCCATAAATTAAAAAAAAAAAAAAAAAAAGCAAGCAACCAAATAACAACCTCAGCATCATCTTATTATGATTCCTGGCAGGAATTCTTCAAGCCTTTCCTAAAGACAGCGAAGGTTCAAATGATTATGATGGTTTCTACCTTCATAACAGGATCCTTGTGTTTCTCACCACCCACACAAGCATTCATTTGTTTTGTTTAATTTCTTGTCTCCTGGTATTTTCCCTTTTGCCACCCAAATGCATTAATGATAAAGTCTGACTCACAGTTCACCAGTTTCAAGGGCTAAAAATCAGAGACACAATGCTGCAATTTATGGTGACTTCTCTGCAAAGTTCTCATTTCTTAATGACCCATAGTGGGGTTGCTGTGGAACTGTTTACTTGTGTTTACACTCTCTCTCTTCTCTCTCTGTGCCATACATCACTCCTGAATGTCCATTTGTGTTCACCCTTCAGCAAACTCCACACAGTGCAAAATTTAACAGTGCATTTTTCTATGTGATAAGAAAAGTTGAAAACATATTAAGCTGGCACTGAAAACATTTACACAGCATGCTCAGGAATTTCACACTGGATCCAAAATGTAGGTCCAAGCCTTTACAGATTTAAAGAGGACAAATCAAAGATTTTCTAAACATTTCTCCTCTATGACAGGATCAAACAGCTTCAGTCGACAGCAATAAATGAAGGAATTCTGGGGTCATCATCAGGTAATATCTATTGCATGGGCAAAGATCCTCTTGTGGTGGTTTGACCCGGAAATCCGGAAATGGGACTTGTGGGAATATGAGTCACCTTCCGAGACCACCTTAAAAGCAGGGTGTCTGTGCAGGAACTTCCTCTTGGGACGTCAGAGGGACACAGGTCGGAGCTCTCCCCTGCCCGGCGCTTGCTGGGCGGGGGAGGGGCAGCCACGTGGTAGGCTGGGCCCTGGCCAAGATCGGGAGAGAGGATGCCCTGAGTATGGAAGGGTGGAGAGGTGAAGAACCCCACAAAGACCCTGAGAGCCATCGGGCAGCCAGGCCCCCCCTGGCAGAGAGAGAGAGAGAGGGCCGGCGTCGGAATTTTTTTTTATAGCGGCCGGCTGAGAGGGAGAAGGGGGGGGCTGTGGGCGAAAGGGCCGCGGAGCAGCGGCAGGGCAGCGTGGGAGTGTGAGAGAGAGAGACTGCACCTTTTAACCCTTTTTTGGACAATGAAAACTTACAGAACATTAACCTTTCCCAGAAAGGAGTTAGAGTGTAAGAAGAGGAAAGAAATGAGCAAGTGAGATTAGGATCTGAGCAAGTGAGAGATGATTTGGGATAGAGAAGAATCTTGGTGGGAAGAGAGATGATGGAGTGGCTTTTGCTGGACTCTTTTTGTACAGCCATGGACAGAGCCGTGTTTCCTTGTGAGACAGAGACTGCGTCCAGGGGGGCGCAATGCCCCGGAGCCAAGAAGAAGATGTAGTGGTGGAGTTTACCCCTCGGCCCCAAGGGGTATATAAATATGGGGGGGACAGATGTCCCAAAAGGTGTGATTGTGTTCTTTTTGGAATGGGACAGAGCATCCTTAAAAAAACAGACCCTGGAAATAGCCCTGATTTCATTCAGACGGTGAGAGAGCCTGGATAGTGGAAAAGGCCACCATGGGACAAGAAGGACTCCTCTCCTCTTGATGAATTGAGAATATTGAGAATTGATTATTTACAGAGTGTTGATGGACTGAGAGTTGGGAAGAGATGAATTGGGAATTGTGCATTGTATTGGGAATTTGAGGGGAGGAAGAGGAGGGAAATGTTTTTGTGAGGTTTTCATTTTCCTTGTGTGTTTCTTCTTTTTTTTTGTGTGTGTAGTTTAGTTATTGTGTGTGTAGTTTAGTTAATAAATGTTGTTTTTTTCTTTTGTTAAATAAGGGCCTGCTTGCTTTCTTATTCCTGGTCAAAATCTCACAGCAGACACCAGGGGAAGTGCTTTTCATGGAGCATTGGAAAAAATGCTAGTGTCTAACCATGACACCTCTACACATTTTTGTTATCGAATGCTTTAAACTAGCATGATGAATTTAATCCTCACTTGAAAATACATGTAAATATAAATTATTAACTTCAAGCAAAGTCCATTGGAATCACTGGAACTTAAGTACTCACTAAGCATGAGATAGCTGGCAGAACAAAATGAAATGATAAATGTTATGCTATTGAAGAAGGAACTTTGGGTTTTGGTTTTATTAAATTCAGCGCCTGTCTAACAGACACTACATACCAAAACTTAATTATTTTGTAATGACGTTATGAAACCTCCTGTATTAAAAAAAATAGAATAAGAAGCAAACAGAAAAAAAAAAGCAAGAACAAAGAAAAATATATATTAAAAATCTTCCTGAAGTAGCAGATTATGCTGGAAGAAAGATGTTATGCTTCTATCTATATATTTCTTTTTCAGAAATATGACCTAATTTTCTCAGTTTTAAAATGCTGATAATGTGAAGTACTTGTGAAGCACTTAGCAACTACAGTATGGAGTGCTGTAAAAATACCTATTTTGATCAGATTATATGTGGCAGACAGGCCAAAGATTCTGTCATGGAAAATTTACATACATTACTATTGGAACTAATCCACTCTTCCACCTATTGGCCTAGGATGAGCTACCTGTCAGGTTATAATGCAGATGCTAACACAGATGTCAATTACAGTATGCTCGTGGCTGTTCAGAGTATAAAAAAACATGACTTAATTTTCAATACTATCAAGTTGCCTCTTTCCATGATAATTAAATTCATGTAACAAAAATAAAAAGCAAGTCCTGAACTAAATTCTGCACCTGAAATATCATGAGATTTTTGAAAGGGAGGAAGGTGTTGACAAAATAGATACTGGTTATTTTCAGGCTCTAAGACAAGTACTTCTCCAGTTATGCTGCTAATTTGGTGGTGGTGTTGTTATTTCTTTTCATTTACCACGGGGAAAAAAAAAATCCCTTCTTATCAGCATTACTTTTAGCCCTTAACAACAAATTCTTAGCTAGTACATTCAGTTAAGTTCCCCTGAAAGCAATAGCTTCCCATGTATTTACACCAGGGCTATAATCCAGACAAGGATTTTAAATCCTCGTGTCTGCTGGCCTGTGATAACTGTGTCATCTCTTTGTGATATCCTGTATCTGATAGAGGCTAGACATTTAATAATGTGCATGGCATCTAACATGTCATCTTGTTAGAAAAGGAGACAAAGCTGTAAAGACCCTTATCTGCAAGCTTTTATTTTTAAGATAATCAATAAACTCTTCCATAATAATTGTACCCCTCCAGGCTTCAAACAGCAGACACTGGACAGTCACAGTGATCCCTCTCTGTTCCCCAGGCAAATGAGGTAAAACTTCAGAGGGACTCTCCTGCCTTTATAATCACAGAAAGAAGCCAGACAGGGAACATCAGAGTCTGAGACCTTTCTGCAGTTGTGACTAGAATCCCCTGTGCTGAGCCTCTGCATGCCAATGCTTTCCTCTTCTGTTCCAGCAGCATCTCTCAGCATGATGAGAGTGTGCATGGGTTGATGCTCCCACTTCCAGAGTCTCCAGGGAGCTTGACAGCCACAAGAAACCATAACAAAAATCCAGTCTCACCTAGTGCATGGTCATTAGGTGTTAGGATCTGAACGAGGGATCCTTTGCAAAATGGCAGCCTGGTATACACCTGCCATAAAACACAGGTGTCTCCTCATTCAGGTTTACTCTTGCCTTTCTCTCTGTGATTGCTATGTTCTCGCACTTTTAACTTCTCTCTCCCAGTGACTATCTTATCCCACCATTGCTCCATTTATACACTGCTTAGCACAACAGAGCATCTTCTTGGTTAGCGCTTAGAATTTACTGCAACAAGAGTGATTAATAATGATATTAACAGGAGCTACTTTACAGACCATGCATTTTACTCTGTGATAATTCAAATCCCAGCATTCTGACAAGAACGCTTAGTTAAACTAAAAGGTGTGAAATTAGTCTGCAATTTTCCATAGAAACTATAGTTTATTACTTATATAAGTAGGTGATAATGCTCAGAAATGCCTTTTCAAAATTGAAAATGCTCAGAAACAAAATTTTGTATGCTGGACGTTTTTACATCACAATTAATCAAAAGGTACTTTTGTAAATATATTCTAGGTACTGATATAAGACAATTTCTTGATACACTGTCTGCTAGCTACCAAACTTAACAGTAATACTTTATTCCTCTCTGTAGTTTTAGTACCTAGTTCTGTTGTTCAGGTTGTTTCAGAACTCACAGAAACAATCAATACAGTGAACTAAGAATATTCCACATGAATGTGCGATCTGCTTTCAACTTCAACTAATATTGAAATGTACAGGATTATAATCATTGGATTGTTTTGTCCCTCAGTTTTGAAGTTTCATGATTATTAAGGTAATTTAAAAGAATACTCCCAGGAAGGAAAGACATGCAGAGCAATATAAATTGTTTCATAAGTTGCATAAATATTATCAAAAGTGGTTTTGCAAGATTGACCAGATATATTGGTTTGGTAAGATATCTTCAGAATTCCTGCTAAAAGTGCACATCCTCCATATATCTGAAATGCAAAGTTATCATTCTGTTTATGAGGGTTAGAAAACTCAGTAGGCAAAAAATCCTCTCACATTGTAGATTTGCATTTAAATTTGATTTTATTTAAAAATAGAAGCTGTTTTTTCTGTTCTGTGTTAGTTTTATAATAAATTCCAGCAGAAATTCTCTTTTCAGTCAATCATATTGTGGATCAGAATTTATAACCATAATTCTCCAAACATGGTCACACTTATCTTCATACCTAAGTAATTCTGCTAAGTTCAGTGTTTTGCTGATAAATAGAAAGTTAAAATGTGCATGTAGGTGTATGTAGGATTGATTACTTAGTTGTCTGAATATCTTTGTTCTCTTCAGAAAGCATCTCATGACTCCACACAGCTGTCTATTCATGGAAAATTAAAGAACAGGTAGTTCTACTTCAGGTAGAAGTGAAATTAAAAACTTCTAATTAGATCTTGTGTTAGTATCAACACTAACCTTTTTTTACTTCTAACATTCTTAGTAGCTTGTTACAATACTCATGATACTTGCTAAAGGCAGTGGAAACTATCAAAATAGTGATATTCTGTACACATTTTATTCTTCCAAATAAAAGAAAGGAACTTTTAAAGAAAAAGGTAGAAGTTAATGTTCAAGTAATGCCTGGCATTTTGAGGACTGCAATTTTTACTAGAATCAAATTGAGGTCACATGTAATTTAGTTACAGCAAAATTCTCCTCATTTGGCAAAAGCAGAGGCAAATTTTTGTATAAGTGTTTATTCTGGAAGGACATACAGAGAGAGAAAACTTACAATTGGAGAAGCATTTTAAAATAAGTACCTAGCCAAACTGCAGCTATTTATTACTTAAGATGTTGTTCCCTGGATTAGTGAAAGGAAAGAAAGAGAATTTCAATTACAAGTGTTATCTGTTATGTATATTAAAAGCTTTCCATTTTCACTGGTGGCCAGTGATTTCACCAGTGAAAATGGAAAGCATACACACAACTATTGACTAAACCACAGCATACACACAACTATTGACTAAAAGCCTTTCATAAGGAGTGGATTAATAGCATTTCTCCTTCTGGTAGGTATAAATATTTCATCTATAGCTCAGAAAGACTTCAAATAGTTAAACTGTTAACTATGTCATTCTCCATTCTCTTACCATGATACTTCTCAGAGAATCTTTACAGCAGGGAAGCCTTAGATGGGCAAGAATCTGATTTCACTGCAGCATAGCACACTCATTTAATGCTTTTCCAAATGTCCCCTTGTCATGTGGTTTTCTTGGGTTTGGTAATTAGAAGTATAACTGAAAGCAGTGCACTCTAGCTTCAAAGGGAGACATGGTAAGACAGAACTCAGCACGGCTCTCTTATCAGACACACACAGAATAATGTGGGGAAAAAACCTCCAAGATCATCAAGTACAACCTTTGATTGGCCACCATTTTGTCAACTAGACCATGGTACTAAGTACCACTCCCGGTTGTTTCTTGAATGCCTCCAGGGATAGTAACTCCACAACCTCCCTGGGCAGTCTATTCCAATGTTTAACAATCCTTTCAGTGAAGGAATTCCTCCTGACATCCTACTTTAACCTCCCCCTGGTTTAGCTTGTGGCTGCGTCCTCTTGTCATGCCACTAATTGTCTGGAAGAAAATATCAACCCCCATCTTGCTACAACCTCCTTTCAGGCAGCTGTAGAGAGAAACAAGGTCACCCCTGAGCTTCCTTTTCTCCAGAATGAACAACCCCAGTTCTCCCATCAGCTCCTCTTAAGACTTGTGATCCAGACCCTTAAACAGCTCCATTGCCCTTCTCTGGACACACTTTGACACCTCAATTTCTTCCTTGAAGTGCGGGCCCCAGAACTGGACACGGTACTGGAGGTGTGGGCTCTCCAGTGCTGACTACAGAGAATTAATCACTTCCCTGGTCTTGCTGACCACACTGCTCTTGATACAAGCCAGGATGCCACTGGCCTTCTTGGCAAAACTCTTATCCAGATTTTATCTTTACCCATCCTGCCATAATCCTATCCTTAAAGGTATGGGAGCAACCCTCTTTTCACAAGAGTTGGTGCGAACCTCAACCACTTCGAATAATTTGAAAAGTGTTTTTACTTTTGGTATAAAAGATCAAAAAAAAGTAATGTGATTTCCTGTCTATGCTATGCTGATCAGCTAACAAGTACTAACAGGCAGCAGATCTTTGAAGAATATAAATAAATATATTCTACTAAGCCATTAATTTCCATATATAAGTTCTCAAAAAATCCATTGATAAGTGAAAATGATTTCTAATAAGTGAGAAGAAATCGTTCCAAGTATCAGTGAAATGAAATAGCAAACTATGTACAAGCATATTAATGAATATTTCTGGCTGTCTTACACAGTTGTCATTGACATTCAGCACTCAGCACTCACCATGCAGCTTCAAATAGATTACATAAAAATGATGGAGAGACAGATGATAGATTATTTATTGAGAGTCAAGCCCTACAGGAAGAGGGCTAACATTTCTCTGATTTTTGTACTTCCTCAGGATAAAGGTTACACTGTAAAGAAATGGAAAATGTCCTCCCATTCAAGCAACAGCACGATCCAACTGTGACCAACTTGATAGATCTAAATGAAATAGGAAGCAACAAATGCTACAGTTACTTAGTCTAAAACCTCACTCAAAAATCCACTCAAACTTGCAAACAATTCTCCGCAGGATACTTAACACCAAAGCTGCCCTCCCACGCCCAAAAAAAAGAAAAAGAACAAAAGCAACTTTGCCATTTCCAATTAGGCAAAATGAGATTTCACATTTGAGGTTTGTTTTCAAAGTGTATTGAAGGAAAAAAAGAACCAACCCAACAAACTAAACCCAAAAAGTGTAAAATGTAACTAAACAGAAGTCATCAAGAAACTGGCATTATAATACAGCACCAGCCCAGGATGTGTAGGAGCAATTCAAAGCCTACAGAGCCTTCGATCTTTTTCCCTCATATCTCAGCTGAACAGTCATTGTTGTATTGAGTAATTCTACCTTCCCTTACTAGCCTCCACACATAGGTAGAGTTGAATTATCTTGGTAGAAAGTAATTCATTGTCAAAACAAATATGTTACCATGCCAAATTTAAATTGTAATAAAATTAGGCTTCAAGCAATAACAAAACCAAATGAAAATGTTAGTGAATGAGAACTATTTTGCTTCTGTCATGAGGTAAACTCATGGTTCAATTAGCAAACAAATGCAGCTTGAAGCATTCCTATCTCCATCCAGATTTCAAAGAGAGAGAGTGATGAAAGCAAATCCTAACCATTAACATCAATACATGCCATTTTCTGTGAAAACGTACACTACTGGTAGTAAAAGCAAATCACAGTATTTGTTGGGCTAAAACTTTATAATTGCTAGATGTCAAAGCTGATATGGGATATCTGAAAAGCACATACACATACTGATATATTTTGCCATTCAAATAGTGTCAAAATACTTAGGTACTCTTAGGCAACTAATTTAAAAATACTGTCTGTCCAACATACTGTTCTCTAATGTACCCCAAACTCCCTGGGAATATGTGACTGGAGCACTCTAGATTTCTGATCATAAGATAATATTTTGCAGCTCATCTCATCAGAATTCTTTTAATGACCTGAGGATTAAAAAAATCTGAAACTCAAGGAGTCTAACACTTTGTCCAGAATATATAAGTCAAAATTCAGATGTGGAACTGAAGTCAGTTATGTTCAACATGTACAATATATATTTGAGCCAGACTCAGAGGAAATTAGTGGGGAATAACCCAGTCATAAGAAGTAGTAATTATGCCAAGGAGGCAGTCATGCAAACAATAAAACAAAAAAGAACCCAAAACCAATCAAACAAAAAAACTGCTATCCCATTTGGTTTGTAGAGATAGGAAGGAAAACTTGAATTTCCAAAACACAACTGATGCTGAAAGATTATGAAAAACTATGATACTTTATCATAGGAACTTGAAAGAAAGTTCAACGGAGACACAAAGACTGATAAGAGGATTAAAATAAATGAAAAAAGAGTAGGCACAAAAAACTCACAGAGTTGAAGCTTGAAATAATATTTCTTACAGATAGATTAACTACAGCACAGGTCCATAGGCAGCAGAACTGTGAAGACTCCATTTTTGAGAATGGGAAGTGAATGGAGAATTTGCACCACAGCAAAGTCCAGGAGAGCAGAGATGGCAGAGTGTCTCATTATAGCCTACATTAAGGAGCACAAGATCTAATACAGTGACCTAAGTTATTGAATGGTGAGGAGAGAACATCCATTAAATTTTGCAACTACTAAATGAAGGTTTTCTATAGAGAAACAGGGCCAGGAGTAATACAGTGTAACTAAGTCCATATTCTATTTATTTGATTTTACTCTCAGGATCACTCTGGTGATACACACTCCTTTAAGACAACAAAAAATAAAAAATCCTCATGTATTTCAAGGTATTTCAGTCCTCATGGTTTTTAATGCCAGAACTTGGCAGTTCTGTTTCCCAGATGACAGAAAAAGATAAATCTGTGAGTCTCATCATCTCTCCTACTAAGGGAATGAAGACTAGTTTTATGGGAAAGGCAATATTGTATTTAAAATTCCCAGTCATTGTCATGCATGAACATGCACAACACTTCCCTGACTTAACCAGAGCTTTTGAGTTTCTACAGACCCTCCGTGATGTGGTTTGTACAGGAGGATTCCTCCTGTACATAGGAATCCTTCTGCATATAGGAAGCCTCCTACTATGCGCATCTTTTAAAGTACAAATCACAGCATACAAGGATCAAAACCTTTTTACCTCATTCCACGGTCAGTGGAATGGCCTTTTGTGACCATAAATAAAGCTGGCCATTTTTAGAATCTGTTATCCTAGAACTCAAATATCAAATGGTAAAAAGTCAGTGTCAATAAAGTCGTCAAAGAGAATTCTCACACAGAAACAGCAATGCATTTTAGAAACAGACACATCACTGCTTATTCACACTGTGTCTACACCTATGTGATTTAGCAATGACATCTTTATGAGAGAAAAGCATTGTCAATCACCATAAGACATTCAGACAAATGCATTAATATTGGTAGTAATTAAATTTATTATAAGGGTAAGTCTCTCAAGACAGAAATAGGATCTAATTTTGCTAAAGAATTCAGAGCATCAGTAAGAAATAAAAAATTGGCTTAACAAGACAACTAAGAGGTGTAGGACCCAAAACCTTTGTATCACTTATGTCACTAAAAATATTTAAAATTTATGAATAGGTATTTCAAAAAGACTAAAGACAGGAGAGTGCTTCTTGTTCCACAGAAAGTAGAAGTACCTAGGTAAAACAAAACTCATAAATAAAATCAGTGACAGGTTTGTTTCAACATTAAATTTCAAACAGAAATTTGCTCTTCAGGGAGATACAAAATTAAATATGTAGAGAGCTCAGTGCCACAGGCTATGAATAACTTTTTGGTTTTTACTCACAACAGAAACATTTTGAAGATTACTTTAGATCTAGACTAAAAAAGTCAAACTGATTAACAGTGAACCGATAAAATAAATGATGCCAATTTAAAATTCATTATTTTGTTTTGAAATTTATCACCTATTCAAACAATTTAGCAAAGGACACATGCTTGTTTATGCATTACTTACATTATGCTATCCTTTAACAAAATTTTTATCCAAGGAACAACATATATGCTCTTCCAAAAGATGGTGATTTAATAAACTTGAAAACTTCTGTAGATATTTCTAATGAGTTCTGCCTTTTTTCTAGTTGGACAGCAAACCCACCAGCTAAATGTTTGATTTTGTGAGCCATAAATGAAAGGAAAAACATTCACTGGTTTCAGAGTACAATCAGCACAGAATCTTTAACTGGCCTACTAGCTGATAAAAAACAACACGAAACCCAAAATTATTTCTGTCTCATTCACCCAAAATTGATACTGAAATAAATGAAAACAGCTGCAAAGCTTAATATAATAAATAAATAAATAGAAATCTAACAAACAGGATGATTAAAAATGGTTAAGAAATTACAGCTAGGAAGCAAACTGAGCTGCAGCACTATTGGTTGCTTGAAGTGGTATAGGGGGAATCATACCATTTAATTGTAGAACTAAAATGTTACAAGACTAATATAGAAGAAAAATTTATATTGATATGCAAAATTCTGTCCTTAGAGGCATTTATAATTCAAATTTTACCTGCTGAGTTCATAGCACGTAAAATGCTGCTTCACTATGATCTAACCAATATGACCGTATGTAGCATTAACTTCTATGCCTAATAGACATAATAACCCATAAAACAAAATGCAAATAAATAGCGCCCTTGACAGCTAAATTATAGAGGTAGGGAGCATTGGAAATTTTGGAACATGCTTAATAGCGCATTTTACAACTCTACTCATTGTTTATCCTGCCTTTCAGTGTCATTCGGAAAATGTATCTCTATTGGTAATGTTCTCACAGCAACAGGCAAAACTTGAAAGAAGTACCATGCCCTGTTTCTTGTGGAGCTCTGGGAGTTGAAAACAATAATGAAAACATCAAAAAATTTAAAAGGTAAGTACAGGTGGGAAGAGAAAAACATCTCTGTGAAGTTCTGAAATGAAGATTTGTGACAAGATTTACAAATGATTTTTAAGTAGGTTCTTGTTCAGTTGGGGAAAAAAAGGCCAAATTTGGAATATAACTGAAGAAAAGCATCTCCATCTTCTCTCAGAATTGGAAATGGGGATTTGTAAATGAATAGGGTAGTATAGCTTTGTGTGATTCTCAATGCACCTTTCTTGTAGCATAACCTCAGGGTGACAGTGAAGTTCACAAAAAAGAATCATCCACATTTCTCCACCTCTTGAAAAAAATATGAGGGTGGACTCCAGTTACTGTCAGGTCATCCTGTGCAGAGATATAAGACAACTATGACTAAAGTCAGCTTCATTCAAATTACTAAGATTGCATAAATCTTAATCAGTTGGCCAGAAGAACTTGGTTTCAGTACAGTACTGGTAAGCAGGGCTGCTCAGACTTCATTTAATTTAAAGCTAAAACTTCATTTTAGCTACACGCAGTACAATGCCTTTTCAAATATACATGTAGAGATTAGCAACTGAATCAAGGTGAAGAGATTAGGGGGAGACACAGAAGTACAGAAAGAGCTGGAATAGAAAGAAAAGCAGCAGCAGAGTTTTTGTTCTGTGATGGTATTCCACAACAAGCCCAGAGCCAGTTACCAAGGAGAGGCAGCACAACAGATGAATGTGATATTTGAGCAGGTAGTTTGGACTAAAGACAGTTTCCTGTTTTTTCTAATGCATTTTTCACTGTGCTATAAAATGCTAATTAAAATATATTAATCCCTTGGAAGGAGAACAACAAGGGGTACCAGTAACCATTGCAACAGCCACAGAGTCTGACAAAAGAGTTATCACAAAATCAGGTTCAGGCATCAGCAACTTTTCCCTTGCTGAAAGAATGCACCAGCTTTGTCTGGGATAGCTTTCTTCAGAGTAGCTGGTGTGAAACTGTGTTTTGGATTGGTGCTGAAAACTGTGTTTTTAATATAAAGATGCTTTTGTTGTTGCTGAGCAGAGCTTGCAATTCCTCAAGGCCTTTTCTGCCTCTCATCCCAGCCCATCAGCAGGGAGGCTGGGAGTGCACAAGAAGTTGGGAGGGACACAGCCAGAACAGCCAACCCCTGGACAAGTGACCCTGGCAACACTCCATGCCATATGACATCATGCTCAGTATATAAAGTGGAGGAAGAGAGGAAGAGGGGCGTGTTTGGAGTGATGGCGTTTGTCTTCCCAAATAATTTTTAGGCACGATGGCTCCTTGCTTTCCTGGGAATGGCTGAGCTCCTCCCTGTCCATGGGAAGCAGCAAATGAATTAGGTGGCTTTGCTTGCATGCACAGATTTTGTTTAATTTCTTAAACTGTCCTCATCACAACCCATGAGTTTTCTCACTTTTACTCTTTCAATTCTCCATCCCAGCAGAGGGGAGTGATTGTATGGAGCACAGCTGACAGCTGGGACAGAGAGATACTGTCCAAAGACTGTTTTTCTTTTTTTTGCCTTTTTTTGTTCCACACAGAAGTATTCTGCACTGTTAGGTAGCTGTGATTCCAGTCTTTAGTCTGAGACTTTATTGACAGTTTGCAGCACCCTTATGTTTGCTGGATGCACTGGGTAAAACACAGTAACTTGAGAAAAATGGATTCACATGATTATCTGTCACAGCCCTTCATCTGATAATATGTCTCAGACCTTTAATATTTCAGCTCCCACATTTTAAAGCAGCGTGGGGGAATACTTCCTTACTCCAGTAGCATGACACAAGGGCAGAGACAGGTGGACAGGTATTGCCATGAATATATGCTATAAACACATAAAAGATAAAAGTATAGAGCTATAACCTTTTAGACAAGCAAATGCCAGCATAATTGATATACAGCAAGTAGAAAAAAATACTAAATAAACAATGTGAAAATCCACAGTGACAAATACAGGTGTAAGTATGGGAAATACAAGGAAACCTGATTACGCTAGATAAAGAGAAATAGTCAGCACTGAACTACAGAGGTCATCTCAGAGAAGTGGAAACATTACTTTATCCTTGCTTTATTTTTAATTATGTCTAACTGGCCAGGGCTATTGGGTGCTTAAGAGAATTTTAATGCTTTCCACTGCAGTTTAGGTAGAGGTAGCAAACCCCATGGATTTCATTTCTAATCTCCTCCTTTACGTATCTATTTAAAGACTTAATCAGCTAAGTCATTCATTCTCCATGTTCTTTATAGTATTTCAACCAAGTGCCTATTAGACAATATTTTAACAGAAAGGGTTGCTAGTTCTTCTAAAGAGAAAAAAAACAATCAAAAAACGAAGAACAGACCCCACTGTAGAAAAAAACCCACTTGTTATTACCATGACAAAACAGAGGATCTATTCTAAAGAAAAAAAACTAAATGCAGAGGAACTTCATGTTTTCAACTTTCCATGGTGAGCTCTCTGGTTTGAATGCAAATAAAATACAATATTCATTATACATTGTTTTCAGTTCTACATGGAACTTTCCTCCTCAGTGACGGCTTCCTGGAAAACCATCTTCCTTTTCTGTGGAATGGCAGAGGGAGAGCCATTTTGAATGTCTACTTTTTAAGTGTGAATACAATTCATTGTAAGAGAATAAAAGTTTTAGGAAAGGATGAATATAGCTGAATTCTACACCAGTCAAACCTGTCATGAGACTAATAAGTATGGATTTTAATTAAAAGTATCAGTCACTGAACAGGTTCTGCATAAAATTTCCTGGGAACCAAAGCTGCACTGAATTATATGATGCAAATTATAATCTTTCATCTTCTAATAATCAGCATTTTAATCACTTTAAAAAAAAGTATTAGCTAAGTGTCTTTAAAAGGACTTTTTTATAATGGAAAACTTAAAAAACACTATGAAAACCCATCTCAGTCTGAAGGAAAACAAAACTCCAGGCAGAACTGTTCACGTAAATTCTGTACTGGAGTCTTTGTCCAGAGTGTCTTTAATATTACTTTCTGAAAATATATCCAATTAATTTTCAGGAATCAGTGTCTCTAAGAATCAAATAGATTTCATGTTCAAATAAGGAAGAAGAATATATTGCGTTTTTAAAATGCCTGCTTTTTAAAAAGCCTCTTGGAGTCTAGCCATTTCTCTTTTCCTCTTTAGAACTGTTTTCTGACAGCAGGGAACTTCTGAGAAAGTAATGTCCTGCTCAAAACTTAGAGAAATCATAGACTAAAGAGCTCTTATATGGGGATCACTTCCTTTTTATGTCTTGACTATTTCTCTGATCAGCAGGGGGTTTGTGGTTTTTCTTTTTTTTTCCCATTGTGCTTTCCTAGGGCTAGCAGATTAACTGTCTGAGTACTCTTTAATCTTCAAAGAATATTTTACACTTTTTAAAGAAGAGCCATCCTTTACATAATTTCCTTTAGATTAATTATTTGTACCCTCAATGCCTCACACCTAAATAAGTCCCAGTGAAGAGAGCAGATGAAAGTAGTCAAACTTCACCCAGACAATTACAGGAAAAAAAAAACCAAACAACTCTAAATAATAAGAAAAGTTTAAAACCAAAAGCCAAAAATGACAGAAAATGCAGAGAAATTTACTGTAGACTATCTTCTTTCATCAACTTCCATGCAGTCAAGACAGATGCACTCTGTATGATATTATACTGGAAGTGATTCTTGAATATTATTATTCAAGGCTTAGCCGACTCTCCAGAGCTTAAGAATTTGAAATCCATTGAGATTTCTTGCAAGTTATCAAAATATATCTAAAAGGAGAGGTCAAAAGCCCAGGGTCATCAAATCTTCGACCAACTGTCTGGACTGATTATCAGGTAGAAAACAAGATAATTTTTTAAAAACATGTATTTAATACTCCACCAATAAGCTAATGGATAAGCATACAGAAAGAATTACTTTTTGAACACTGGAATAGTTAAGCTTTTGTTTGATCAAGTTCTGTACGTATTAGCCATTAGACTCAAAATTTGGATTAGTGCTATGACACTGACCAGCCAGCTATTCAAAAACTTCTATTCCCTTCACATTCTCATCCCTACCCTAAAGCAGGCTAGATTCAGTTACAAAAGTAAACTGCTGAGCTTGTCCCTTTAAGTATAAATTAAAGTATATTTGAATCCACAGCATACTAAAATCTAGTCTTTTAACACAACAGCAGCAAAAGCACTCTATTAAACAGCATACCTCCCTGTGAATCAAATCCCTTTCAGCATATGTTGTTCAAAGTCCAAAGGGCAATCTTCTACTTACATCCCCACTGATTTTTCACAGCATCTCTCAGATGTGAGCAAAATCCTCCAATAAAATAACAGTCAGCCAAGTTTACAAAGGTCATTTGTATGGAGGTAGCATCAGTAGTAAAAGGACAGATGATAAAAAGAATCCCAAACTCTACTCTTCCCTGACATCCAAATTATTACTAATCTTTTATGAGAATTTTTAAGAGAAAAAAGTTGCAATAACGTGCTCTTGTTCCTGGTATTTCTAAACATGGAAATATTTCAGAAAACACTGACAAGGCTTGAGGAAGGACTACTGAAAAGGTGACCAGAATAAAGGACATTTTTTAAGAAGAAGAGCTTTGACAAACATTTTTATTGAACAAACATATTAATGAGCAAGCATTCTTCAACTAAAATATTAAGTATAAATTCTGGAATGAAAAGAATGCTAACATATTGAATACTTATCATGGAAAATGCCAAGGAAAATTTATGCTGCTATTCATGGTATGGAAAGCATTTCAAGAAAATGCCCCTATGCAGTAACTAGTACACCATAAAATACCAGTGCTTCATTAGCATCAATTTATCAAGCATAACAAAAATTAAGCCATGATTGAAGCAAAGCTAATTCAGGGTTGAGGTGGATTCTCCAGCACTGTAAGAGTCTTAATTCATGTTATGGAGTTATACCAGTGTCCCAAGCATGTTTCTGCAAGGTTTACTAGTGCTTTTTTAAGTTTTCTAGTTTTAGTTTGTACTTTTTCTTTGTCCTCATCCTCTTGGTCACACATTTTGCACTTCAAAGCTTTTATTTACTTCAATGCAATCCTATGCCGCATTATAGTTTTAGCAACTTTATATCTCCAATTACTTAATCAGACACAACCTTTCACAGAAATGTTTTTTATAGTTCACTATCTCTATTAACTAGATATACAAGTGTGCCGTTTCTCCTTTGCTTTGTCTCCTCTTTAATTTGGGAGTTTATAGGGATCCTAAAGCAATATTCTCTTCCTTCATCTCTGAAAGTGTTCAAAGAAAACATGTAAATATGGTGCTTGGGGAGATGGTTCAGTGGTGGGCTTGGCCATGCTAGGTTAATGGTTGAACTCAATGATAATGCAGGTCATTTCCAATCTTAATGATTCTATAATTCATTGGTTTTTCTTGAAGATGAGGATTAGCAAAAAATGTTTTGTTTCTTAATATTTTCTGAGGCACAGTGACCACTAATATTTTAGTCACTGCTAGTTGATGACTAGATATAATTCTGTTTTTAAAAACCCATCTGGTTTTCTTTCAGGTGAAGAAAAACTATTTACATACCAAATTTTTAAGCAACAGCCCCAAGAATAAAATGACCAAGCATTGAGGAACTAGTTTGTTAAAATTTCAACTGAGCATTTTTTCTATTTAGATGTAGGCAGAGTTTTCCATAATGGCCACTTTGGGGGTTGCTATCACCTCCTCGATCTTCCATCGTTTGTGTTTTCTAAATCTTTTTGATTTTTCTAATTGAAATTGTAATGGCAGTGTGCTTATGATACAGCCACTTGAAATTAAGGGATGACAACCTTCAATTTTTCTTCCCAAGTGTAAGAACATTTTAATACACTTGCAATTTTCAAATAAAAAGCTGTTCTGTCCTCCCTGTTTAAGGCACATGTGAAGTTTAATTCCTGGAATTCTATGAAAGCTGGGGAAATTACTATTCTGTCATCATTATCTTTCACTGCCTATCCCTGAGATACCTCTCTTGTTTGTTTGGTTTTAACTTTTTCATAGGGTAGGTGTATATTTGGATTACTCCTGACATTTTAGTAATTACTTTTCACTGACACAGATTTTCTTTCTAACATGGAAATATAACTGTGGTCACACACTTCCTGGTTGATCTGGCTTGTAAGCACTAAAATATAAATCACCTTGCATCACACTATTTTCTACCAGAGTGAAACAAATAAATCCTGAATTTTTTTATACTGAGAACAGCATGGATAATGAAAGATGTTGCATACAAGTAACATTTCCAGTTTTAAGTGGATTTACTTTAGTCTTGTCAGTTTGCCTTCTATCTCACATTCAGGAAAGATTTTAGAAAATAGAGTGACAGAATATCCTAAAATTTAATAATTTGGTTGCTGGAATTAGTGATAGTTGCAGAAAATTGTTTTTTTCAAGCCATTTGTGCCAGAAATACAGGTCTAAGGGGCTGGTCTTCTCTGAAATATAGTCGATATAATGCCTAACTGTTTTGTTACTCACATTAAAAATAAAATTATCAGAAATCTATGTGAGTAATAGAAATAATTTATTCATTAAATACATTGAAATACAGAAATTAATATATAGGTATGAACACAAAAGGGGCAGAGACAAGACAGGGGTGTTTAATTCATTAATTCCCTCTGTCTTCAACATGGAGGATAGGCCAAGAGGGTCTCAGTGCCCCTGAGCTGGAGGACCATGACTGTGAGGATGATCAGTTCCCAACTGATTCTGAACTTTTGTGGGATCTGCTGCTCCAGCTGGATCCCTACAAATCTTTGGGCCTGATGAGATTAATCCAGATTCCTTAAAGAGCTAGCTGATGGCACCACAAAGCCTCTCTGGATGATTTTTGAGTGGTCTTGGGAATCCAGAGAGGTTGACTTCCAGTTGACTGGAAGCTAGCTAACATAGTCTCAATTTTCAAAATGACAAGAAGAAGGACCCTGGAAACTACATGTCTGTCAGTCTCACTTCAGTGTCTGCTAAAATAATGGAAAATATTATTCTGGAAGATATTGAAAAATGCTTGGAGAACAACACAGTCATCAGTCACAGCCAGCATGGTTTCATGAAGGGAAAATCCTGCTTATCAAATCTGATTTCCTTCTACAACAGGGTAACCCACCTCATTGATCTAGAAATGCAAGGAAATGTATTCTTTTTGGACTGTACCAAAGCCTTTGATACCGTCTCCCACAGCAACCTGCTGGACAAAGCATCCAGTTCACAGCTAGAAAACTGCGTTACGTGATGGGTGAGCAACAACCACAAGTTGGGCACAAGGGATTAAAGTGAATAGGGTGACATCAGGCTGGTGTCCTGTCACTAGTGGGGTTCCATAGGGCTCCATCCTCAACTCTGTGCTCTTCAATATCTTTACTTATGACTTGGATGAAGGACACAATGGAATACTAAGTTTGGAAAGGACACCAAACTGGTAGGAGCCATCAACTGCCTTAAGGGCAGAGAGACTTTGACAAACTAGAGAGATGGGCAATCACCAGCCATATGAAATTTAAGAAGGGCAAGTGACAGATTCTGCACTTGGAATGGGGTAATCCTGGTTGTGTGCACAAAGCGGGGAAGGAGAGTCTGGAGAGCAGCCCCATGGAAAGGGCCCTGGGGGTCCCGGTCAGTGGCAAGTTGAACACAAGCCAGCAGTGCCCTGGCAGCCAGGAGAGCCAAGTGTGTCCTGGGGGGGGCATCAGGCACAGCATTGCAGCTGGGCAAGGGAGGGGATTGTCCTGCTCTGCTCTGCACTGGGGCGGCCTCACCTTGAACCCTGTGCAGTTTTGGGCAGCACAATATGAAAGATACATTGAGTTATTAAAGAACATCCAAAGGATGATAGAAGGATGGGGAGGGTCTGGAGCTCCTTATGAAGAGGAGCTGAGGTCACTTGGTTTGTTCAGCCTAGAAAAGAGGAACATGAGGGGAGACCTCATTTCGGTTTTCAGCATCCTTACAAGGAGAGGTGGAGGGATAGGCACTGATCTCTCCTCTCTAGTGATGCGTGACAGGACTTAGTGAAATGGCACAAAGCTGAGACAGGGGAAGTTCATGCTGGATATCAGAAAAAGGTTTTTCAGCCACAGGGTGGTTGGGCTCTGGAAGAGGCTCTCCAGGGTAGTGATCACAGCACCAGCCTGTCTGACTTCAGGAAGCATTTGGACAATGCTCTCAGGAGCATGGTGTGAATCTTGGGGTGTGTTGTGCAGGGCCAGAAATTGAACTCGATGATCCTGATGAGTTCGTTCCAACTCAGCACATTCTATGGTTCTATGATTCTATGAACAACAGAAAAAAATTTCCCATTCATTTTTATCCATGACAAACTACTGAAACAAGGAAGAAACTGAAGAATATTATTATGTGTGCTTGAACACACTTGAACAAACAAGTCATCTTTCCAATGGCACAGCTTGAAACAGAAGCAGAATCTTGATTCACAGCCTCCTGTGACAGCCACCAGACAGAGCTACTACTAAAATGTTCAAGGTCATTTACTTAATTTTACTTATAATATTATTGGGCATTAGCTCAAAATGATTATGCAGAAAATTATTGCTTATGTTCTCAAATAATCATTTGCTCTGAAAAGATGTGTAGAGCAGAGAAGCAATGTCTGTGTGCCTCCTTCTATAAATAAATGTCTACATCTCAGTTGCATCACAGTAAGTACAATTAAGCTGAAGCACTGAATGGTTTGTCTCAGAATGGAAAAGTACTTGCTAAGAAAACCTTTTACAGAGATCAGATTCAGGTAGGAGTCTGACTTCACAGACTTCAAAATTTCGTGTCTTGCAGGCTGACACGAATGCACAACGACCATTCTATTTAATTTCATCATCCTTTTACTTAAATGGTTTTACACCTATTTTTTCCCCTAACCATTATAAAGAAAGCCGAAGTAAAATGAGAGGAAAAACTTGTTTACTGTGCAGACGAATGAGCAATAGAACAAGTTGCTCAGAGAGGTTATAGAGTCTCCCTTACTGGAAATATTCAAAAATCATCTGGATGCAATCCTGTGCCATGAGCTCTAGGATGACCCTGCTTGAGCAGGGAAGCTGGACCAGATGATCCACTGTGAAAGATCCTTACCCATTATAGGATTCTGTGAAAATATATTTTTTAACAATTTCTGTGCTGAGCTTGAGTGCACACACTTTCTTATTATAAATAAAACCATTATCTGGAAGATAACTCTAATTATGTCAATAAGGTGTATTAATGCCAGAACTCACTTATTAAAAATGTTAAGCATAAGAATCCTTTTATTATAACTGTTTTATCTGAAAATTGGTTCTCTGAACAAGATTTAGCAAAACAGTCATCTGAAATGTTTTCTCCCCAAAAATCCTGGCCAAATCATTCACCATATGGAGACTGTCTTACTGTCTTTAAAATTCAGAAAGGTAGTTTAGAGGCTTTACAATTTCCCATGGCATGATTACAGTCCTTGGATAGCATCCTGGTATGTACATATGGGAGATGAACTGCTGCACATTTTCATGTGCTACTTTAAACATTTTTTTAAGAAAAGAAGATAACAAATTTCAATTTAAAACAGAAATATTCCAAACCTGAATTGGTAGAGTCAGGGCTACTTGTCATATAAGACATCAAATAGATCCCAGTAGATGCGTTGAGCAATTGACCATGTCTAGTCTTTAAAAAGATAAAGATTAACTCAACTGTACTCTCTGGGGCCTAATGGTTTGGCAGACTGATGATGCTGCAAGAAGCACAGACATAAGGTAATTGCCTCTTTCTCTCTGGGTTTGTTTTTTTTTTTTTTTCCACATGTATAGCAGCAATTCCCTGTTAAGTAATGTACTACTAATAATCTATCCTTTTCTCACAGACAATGTGACCAGGTACAATCTTGGAGGGGACCTTTAAAAACCCTTTAGTCCTCTGCCATTGGCATGGATATTTTTCTCTAGATTTGGTTTTTCAAAGTCCTATCCAACATGGCCTTGAACACTTCCAAGGATTGGGCATACACAAACTCTGATCTGTTTCAGTGTCTAGCCAGCCTCATTGTAAATATTTTCTTCCTTATGTTCAATCTAACCCTGCTTTCTTTCAGCTTGGGCCTATTGTTCCTTTTGCTGTCACTACAGGCCCTGGTGAAAAGACCATCTCTGTCTTTCTTATAAGTCCCCTTTATATATTGAAAGGCTACAATAATGTTTGCCCAGAGCTTTCATTTCTCCAGGCTGAACAATTCCAACTCTCTCAGCCTGTCTCCTGAGGACAGATGTTCTACCCCACTGACTGTTTTCATGGTCCTCCTCTGGACCTGCTCTAACAGGTTCATGTCTGTCTTTTACTGTGGGGCACAGAGCTCCTCTGTTGATTCAACTAAATAAAGGATGAAATTTTTATCACTGTCTTCCTTTTCAAACAGTCTGTGGTAACTGGCACATTCAGGTGTCTTTTATAAACTCCAAACAAGACAGTTTGATCTTAGATTGGTTCTATCCAAATCAAGATGATGCAGAGAGGCAAACTCACAAAACCAGATGGGCTCCACAGTTGGGGTGAGCTCTAAGAAAGATGTGTGCAAAAATTAGTTAGAACAGTGTTGCACCAACCACATCACTCAGAATCATGTGAACACACTCCATTTATAAAGCTGGTGTTCTTCCCCATTCACAATGCACTTATCATAGCAGCAGGCTGTTTAAATATAATTTTTTATATGTTTAGCTCAGTTACCCAATTTATGCTCATGCTTCGTTTTATGCCAGAGAATAGTCTTGGGATGGAACATTTAACACTTTTTCTTTAACAGCTGCTTGAATTTTGCATTTTTATTTTCAAGTCTCTTGTACTGGTCAAAGTACCAGAAATGAAAGGAAACTCCAGTTCAAATGACTCCCAGTGTTGTCACTTGAAACTAGTTTTTTCAGGCTTTCAACATACTTTTCAATGTAGATAGTAATTTTTTTGGAATATATTAAATTGCGTGCATGCATAAAGGCATCCGACATATGGATACAAATTTTCTGCATACAGGAGGTCACAGAGACAGAAACATAGACACAAATGTTAATGTATTTCTCCCAGCAACACAGTAATGCAATATGGATGGTAGCAGTAAAAGCAAAATCTTTCTATATTCTGAATGACTGCTGGTATATGAGGGAGCAATTAAAAGAGAGACTTTGCAGAAGAGGGTACAGATTCAGTGGAGTTAACAGAGACAAGGGGTAAAGATTTTAAACTGAAAGAATAAACTGAGAATAGGTTTAGATTAGATATTAGGAAATCTTCTTCACTATGAGGCTGGTGAGACACCAGAAAAAGTTTTCCAGAGAAGTTGTGGATTTCCCATTCCCAGAAGGGCTCAAGAGCAGGTTGCAGTGCACTTTAAAACAATCTGGCCTACTGAAAGGTGCCCCTGCCAGTCTGGAACCAGGTGACCTTTAAGCTTGTTTCCAATGCAAACCATTCTATCATTTTAAGATTCCCTTGTTTTCATCTGACATGAAAATATGGTTGTGTATGGGCAAATTTTTCAGCTCCTTTCTCTCAAAAGTATACAAGCTTTACATGAATTAAGAGTTAATTTTGACAGTAATATTGTTATGAAAATCTAGCAAAAGGTATTCTGAATGATAGTTTTTGGAGTTACTGTTATTCTTTTTTTGTAGAAGTACAAATGGCAAAAGCCCCACAGACCCAGAGTATGAAAAGAGGATTTAATTAATACTGCATTGTGCCAGAGAGTACAGACATATTAAGTCTGTGTATAACGGGTAGCTGAATAACGAAAGAAATGGATTAAAAATATTAATTAAGGTCCAAATCCTTATTTTCATACTGGAGCCCTCAGTCCATTATTTCTTACCAAAACATCATACCTCAGTTTCAGGTTGGATTATAAATTCTAGGAGGCATGTACATAACAGATAAGCAGTCTAGCGACAGAAGTTAATAACAATAATGAGTAACTATAATGAATAATGCCTCTGCTGGGGAGGTCCAACGTATCTAGGAAAGTTAGGGCTAACATTTAGACTAGCTCTAAATTCACCTGATACTGAAGACGTAATTCCTTAAGCTGACTCTGCTTGAAAGTTCATATTGTCATGCACTTAATGACCATATTGACTTTTAAATTTCGGAGACTGTTACCAGTTGATTATTGCAGGTGTCCCAAAAACACAGTAAGTAAATGTCAAAATGCTACAGAAGAAAATTAAACCAAGATCAGATTTCTATTTGCTTTAAGAAGGATGCAGTTTGGAGTGTTTTTCTGTTTGTTTTGTTTTTTTTTTTCCACATGCACATCAAAGTAAGTAAATGAAATGAAATACTCACTCCTGTTATGTAACGAGGTCTATACTGGATGGTTCCAAATAAGCCAAGAATGACTATAATAATGTGTATAAAATTTGCGAGGATGGGTGCCCACTGATAACCAAGGAAGTCAAATATCTGCCTCTCGAGCACAGAAACCTATGATTAAAAAGCAAAAGCATAAATAGATTAGAACAAACCAGAAATCATATATAAAGGTATTTCCCCTTCCCATATCCAAGACAATTGTTCTGAGTAAAAAAATTACTTTTCATCAGTAAAATAAGATGACTTTGAAATGCTTCAACTTCTAGTTTCAATGAAAGCTGCACTTCTCACTGGTTACTGAGTTATATTCTACCAAGATACAAAACTGTTCACCTAGAATGGTATGTGTGCAGGAGGAGAAACACAAATCACTTACATACAACAGCAAATGTCCTAGGGTATCAGCGCTTTTATCAGTGTTTTTATTACAATGTTTTAGGGTATCAGTGCTGAAAACGTGATAGGTTTATGACATCTTCTCAGCTACATTGTTTCCATTTACAACACCATCCTTTAGCCTGGCCCTGTCTCTTCCACAATTTCACTGCATTTTGATTTTTATCTCTTCTCTCTACCCCAGATATTCTGTCACTGGGCTTTTACCTGTAACCAAATACATACAACATTTTGACCTGGTTCTACTGATAATGACTCTAGTTTACTTTCTTCCATTGTCAGAAACATCAGCTGAAGTATAAACTTCCCCAAGACTCTAGATAAATAATATCAAAAATCAATTAAGGAACAATCCCAGGATGATGACTATTGTTTATAAGCAATACTATTGCAAATAGACAGAGCAGATATTAGAAAAAAACGCCTTCCTAACAGTACCAGTAGAAATAATTTCACAATTCCAATAGCAGGTGTCCCTTAAATGGTCTTCTAACATTATGTAAAAATACAGTACTGTAGCCCAACCCATAGGTAGAATGACATGTTTTGACAAAAATAATATTTATGTTAATATTAGAAGGCAATGCAATGGTGAAGTAAATTTAGACAGAAAGATCAGGGAGTTTCTTTGACAGCATTCCAACAATTTCACTAACTGGAATGATGAATTGATGAATTTCACAAAAATGTGAATAATGAAAATAAAATTTAAAAATTAAATTATTATTATTATTAATAATTAAAATAACAGCAATATAGACACCAAAAATTAAAAAAAAAGAAAGGAGAAAGAGAGAAAGAGAGAGAGAAAGAGAGAAAGAGAGAAAAAGAGAAAGAGAAAGAGAAAGAGAAAGAGAAAGAGAAAGAGAAAGAGAAAGAGAGGAAGGAAGAGAAAGAAAAAAAGAGCAGGTGGTTGTTTCTTGATTAGGTTTCATTAAATAACAGGTGACTATTTACTGAGTTTATGTTATGCTGTATATGAACTGAATTAGGTTTATGTGCCAACCACTGTTCATTTAAAAAAAATCACCTTTTGAGATTAAGTACTAAATGAGTAATTAACTACTGCTTTTGTATGGTACAGCTATGGGAGAATTTTTCAATTTTCATGCCACAGTCCACTATCACATGAACACTTTATTTTTGAAATTAAATAAGAAAACTTTTCATTAAAAGACAGCCTACATTCACATCAGCATTGCAAATGTAAAAAGGCTGTTAATTATATGCTATGTACTGACACTTGATGAACTTTGAGATGGAGACAGCCAAAATAATCCTGGGAAAGTTTGCTAGCCATGTAATTTCAAATTTGAGTGTTCAGGTTTCAGGTCAAATATTGAATTTCTCTTTTGAACAAGACTCCTTTCACACAAGGCATCCTTCTTATAACTACTCTTAGCATTTTGACTACTATTTTATTTTACATATTTATTGAAAGAAATTATGTTCCTACATTATCCAAAATCATTCTGAACTATTTGTGCTATCCTACAACTCTCCCTAGCAGAGGAAAGTCACAGAAGAGTTCCCAGAACCCCAAGACATGCCTAATGGTGACAACAGAATGAAGAAGAAACAAAAGGAAGATCAAGCTGTATTAGGAACTTCATGAAAATTCAGATTGCCTGTGCTTCTAAGTTTATCATTAAGAAATATTTCTTTGACTACAGACACAGTAATTTATTTTTAAAAAGGCCAACATGGGGCATGAAGCAGTATTATATAGGTCAGTGTGAAGTCTATTATGTGCATCAGTAAAAGACCTGTTACACCTAAGTGCTGTTAAACAGGTAACAAAGGGAAAATGTTCCCTCTGAGCACAGAGCTCTTATTTTCATCAGATAAACAAAGAGTAAATGAGAAGAGCAAAGCAGTAGCAAAAAGAGTGTAGACTGTACACTAGACTGCTTTTAGTTTAGTAACAGTAGAGATTCAGCAAGCAAAAAACAATACATGGGAAGATGCAAATCATTCAAACAGCAGGAGATCATCCAGTTAAGTACAGCAATTATAGAGGAAAATTGCAGCATGCTAGTTAATTGTATAAAAAGTAGAAAATCTCATATTCCTGACACAACTTCTAGTCAAAAATAAAACTGTGCTATCATGCATCAACACGTTTTGTTTTGCTTCTCTGGTGGAAGATGCAGTTCCACCAAAACTTCCTTGTGGGACTGCATTGGATAAATGGCTATTCTGTGAGAATCTTTCCTTTTCATACACCAATGCACTCTTTGTTTTTTCCCACTGCTAGTAATTCCTTCAGTGCCAAGCAACCACTCAGATTTTGTGGTCATGTTGAACTTGGGGTGAGTAAATACCAGACAGCATGGCACACAAGGCAGGGGGTAAATACAGAGGAAAAAGACAAGTCTGCACCACTTCTGTCCATGTGTATCTACCTGTCATTTGCCACAGGCAGAGCTGCTATTAGATTTCCTCACCTCACTTCAAGGAATCAGCTGCGTGCAGGAGCTGCTGGATATGTGAAATGGCAGCACTCTGGTCAGGTATGTACAGATGAAATGCTGTGGAAATGCAACTCTTCCTTAGATCACACTAACATGGCAAGGTGCATTTTGGATTTATGAAATGGAAATAACAGGACAGAAATAGATTTTTATTCTCACTTCCTGAAGAGATGAAGGTGAAGAGAAACTAAAAGTTATCTACAAACATACATAAATATAATACAGACTTTCTACATGAGTTACTTTTTAAAAAATCTCACTGTGTTTCTAAAGGGAGAAAAGTGGAAAGTAGGACAAAGTAGTAACAAAGACTATTAAAAATAGTATTATGTAGCTTCCTCCTCTTCCACAGATGTCAGAATCATAAGGGATTTCCTTACATAGCAAGAGAAAATATAGATCTGATTTTGAAAGCATTTTATCCCTTTACTTCAAAATTTTTGGTTAAACAGCTGCACTTCTTCAAATCATACCTGCTAGCTTCAATGTTTAATGATGTTTCAAGGATATTACAGCGAGAAAGGAAAGAACTAACAAAGAAATATTAATCTTTAAAGTCAAGGAATTTTCTTTCTTCCTCCTCAGGGGTTGGTATTGGCACTTTCAACGTTTTTGTTATTGACATGGGCAGTGGGGTTTCGCACACCTTCAGGAGTTTGCTGATGACACCAAGCTGTGTGGTGCAGGTGACACACTGGAGGGAAGGGATGTCATCCAGAGGGACCTTGACAGGCTTTAGAGGTTCATTTGTGTGAATCTCATAAAGTTCAACAAGGCCAAGTGCAAGGTCTTCCACCTGGATTCGGGAAATTCCAAGCCCAAATCCAGGCTGTGCAGAGAGTGGGTTGAGAGCAGCCTTGGGTAGACAGACTTGGGGTTGTTTGTGCACAAGAAGCAAAACAAAAGCTGGCAAAGTGCACTTGCAGCCCAGAAAGCAAACCCCATCCTAGGCTGCATCAAAAAGCAGTATGGCCTGCAGGGCAAGGGAAAGGATTCTGTCCTTCTGCTCTGCTCTGGTGAGACTCCAGCTGGAGTGCTCCATCCAGCTCTGGGGTCCTCAATACAAGAAAGATGTCAACTGGTTGGAACAAATCCACTGAGGCCACTAAGTTGGTCACAGGGCTGGACACCTCTCCTATGAAGACAGGCTGAGAGAGGTGTCAGCCTGGAGAAGGCAAGGCTTCAGGGAGGCCTTAGAGCAGCCTCCCAGTAGCAAAGAAGGGCTTACAAGAAACCTGGAGAGGGTTTTTTTTAACAAGGGCATGTAAGGATGTGACAAGGGGAAATGGCTTTAAGCTGAAAGAGGGTAGATTTAAATTAGACATTAGGAAGTCTAAGAAACTCTTTCTTGTGAGAGTGGCAAAGTATTGGAACAGGTTGCCCAGAGCAGTTGTGGACTCCTCAGTCTCTGGAGGTGTTCACGACCAGGCTGGATGGGGCTTTGAGAAATGTGGTCTAGTGCAAGGTGTCCCTGCCCACGATAGGGGTGTTGGGATTAGATAATCTTTAAAGGCCTTTCCAACCTTAACCATCCTGTGATTCTATGATTCATGTAAAGAGTTTAAATTGAGAAAAACAAAAAGGAAAAATGGATGCTTTGGATGAAAAAGAATAATATGGTTGGAAAAGAAAAATATGTTTTAATTCAATTCCACTCTAATAATGGAGTGAACTCAGAATGTAAGATCATGGACAGTCAGGTTCTAATGTTAGAAAATAATCACTCACCACATTGTCTTCTTAGGCTGATTATTTGATGTATTCACTGATAAAATTACAGAAGACTTTATTTAAAGGGAACTATTTTACTAACACATTATTTTTTCCAGACGTTGGCAAACTGTTGTAAAAATAAATAGAAAATAAAATGAACCCACATAGTGCCAAATTGGCATAGCTCAAAAATGATTTCCAGATTCTTGTCAGAGGCTGGTTGCTGTTAATAGATTAACAGTGTTATTGACCTTGAGGGATCTATGAATTGAATTTCCAGAGGAAAATGAAAAACATTTGGAGATGATTCTTAAAGTATATGATTGGTCTAGAATTTCAGACAGGAACCACAAAGAAGAAACCAATCAAAAGATGATTTATAACATAAACTCCAAAATTGAAAATGACTAAGTGCCTTTGCTCAGAAAGCTCCTTGAGAAGAAACTCAACCACAACTACTTTACAATGATACAGAATCTAAACTTTGCACTGATATAAATTAAAGTTCACATAGGCAGAGACACACAAGAGGATATGTACAGCCCCTGCCAGCCAAGGTCCTTGGACAGCAAACACAGCACACAGGCACTCAGCACACCAGGGCTGGGGCAGGGTCACACAACTGGCTGAATGGTGGTAACAGGCTCTCAGCAAACTCCAAAGGAAGATAAGCATTAGCTTAAATTACAGTGCAGGAGAATTAAACAACCATGGTTTGTATCATTGAATGGCTCACATTTAAGAATGAACTAAAGAAATCATGCTCTAATCACTAACTCATTAAGTCCCCTCAGCAAAACTGTGTTGTATCAGATGCCCACACCATCCAGTAACTCCCTTCTGTTTTTATGTTAGCTTTTACGTTTTTAAAAGACTTTCAGTTCTTGCTCTATGGCATAGAAAATTAAAAAGAGTCAAATAAACACATGTATTTTTGGGCCTTTAGCTTATGAATGATTTCTAAGGCTAAAGCCTGCCTGCATGAATACAATATCCCCAGCTAACACTCCTCCAGCACTTCCATCATTTTGAGGCAGAATGCATTTATTTGTGCCATTCCTCAGAGAAGTTCATTTAATTTTTCATCAAAATTTCAGATAGTATCCTGAGATAGAGGGCCCAGTTACTCAGAAAATTCTCCACAGTCACCCAGCAGAAAAACAGATTAATATTTTGAAAGTCAAATCTATGTGAAATACACGTACACATCTGCAAGCGTGCATGAGCATGTGAGTCAAGTCCTTTACTGTAAGACAGCAGGGTAGATAAAAACAATTTTTTTTTTTTTTTTGTAAGAAGAAAGGCAAAAAAGGCAACACTGAAATTAAATACTGTGAAGAGCTGCGGACACAATGGTGCTCTTGGTGCATCTAATATAAACCATCAAGACCATAGTAAGAACAGGTAATTCAAGTTAAAATCAAGAAAGAATTATTTCCTCTTGTCCATTCGTTCCTCAGAGGAATCACATATATAATACTAAGCCACCATCCTTAATCCATTTGATGTTTCTGAGAAAAGGAATAGGCCTTCACCACTCTTGATAAGAAGCTAATCACAGTTTTTAAAAATCCTGTGTAGGACCACATTCCTGCATCATATTGTGTATAAGTGGATTTCTGCTGTGACATACTAAGGACAATAAACCTCTCCTCAGGTACAGAGTGCACTCTTAGTTTCAGCTGCTGCCTTCCCTAACTGAGCACAGCAATAATAAAAAATGGCAAGTATGAGTTTTCTACAGTAGGTTTGCTGTTATGTGGTAGCGAGAAGCATATCTACACAGCATTGTAGAGATAATTGCGCCTCAAATGGCTATAGTTTTTACTGTACAAGACCAAAATCACTTCTACTAATATTTAAAACAACAACAAAAATCCAGAATTTGTGAGGCATATTACATTTCAATGCTCTTGAAACCAGCAGAGCATTTCAGTTAATTTATTTGTTTCTAAGTTTTGTATACAATTGCACACTCAATCCCAAACTCTTGCTTAGATGGGTTAGAGTCTTTTCATGACACAATTTAGATCACAAATATTAAAATCAGGGTAGAGCAAATTTTGTGTATGTGTGCATATGTGTATGCTTTAAGACAACAGAGTTTCTTGTTTCTGGCTGGCCACCAGTAGCAAGACTTAGAGATGTGTCAGAACACATTCTTTTTTTGTCTGAAAGAAAACTTAAAAATTCCATCTCATGGAAAATCTTCTACCTATGAGACTATCAATAAGTTAGTAGTTCAGCTACAGGATGAACTTTAGCAACAGGTGCTAAGAGTTTTAATCCCTGTAGCATATTTTATTTCCTGCTCATGAACACTTGTAATAAAAATTTGCGAATTATATAATATGACATATTTGCATGCCACCAAACACAGGGAGAGGTGCATAAAAGTGGTTTGCCCTCAAACTGATAATTGGGTCAAGTTATGAGGTTCTGTTTTACCTTAAAATCAAGATAATGTTGTAGCACAAAATCCTCAGCTGCCAGATGCCAGCAAGGAGGTGTAAAAGGAAGGCTGGCTGTGACAGTGGCCAAAGGAGGGATCGTGACAAATGGGTTAGTGACCACCAGTGGGAATTAGTTTAAACACTGTCAACATACAAGTTTCCTTCCATCTCTTTGGCTGACCCTTATTACTCCCTCCATCTCTCTCTCTTAATCTTTCTCTTCCCTATACACATCCTTCTAGCAAGAACATCGAAGCACTGGCACCCACAGTTTACTTTAAGGTGGCAAAATTCAATTTTACTGACACTGCTGAGAAAGACTGAACCAATTCTAAATGTAAAAATGCTTTTGAATTAAGATTTAATACTAAGTTATGATTGAATAATCTGAATTGGCCTGCAGTAAAGCCTGAAGGCAAAATCAAGCATGCAGAGATCATTCAGAAAGATTAGCTTGATCAAATACTTTCAAATTGTTTCTGTCCTTATGGAGATATTTATCAATAAAATAGATCTTGGTTTCATTAAAAAAATACAACTAGTTTCTACACACTGGTTCATAATATGCTATATTACATTTGTAAACTCAAGAAAGATGTGATAAGGCTGTCATGGAATTTACAGAAGGAAGTATCTCAGGTATGTTCAGGTAGTGAACCAATCTTCTATGTATGATTCTCAGTCCAGGACAAACTCTGACTTAATACCAAAAAAAAAAAAAAATTACCCTATAACAACAGCAAAAAATTAGTCTCTAGTTCTCAGCAGGAAAGGCACACCTGTAAGAAACCTCATTAGCCAAATTATTTTGAGTGGAGTTGGCAGGGATCACTCATTATCTCATCAGGTCTGAGTCTCATCATAATAATAAGAACCAGGCATTTAGTATCAGAGTAAAAATAGCCAATCTAGAATCACTAGTTGTTGTGTCCTGGTGGTTTTATTTGTATGCAGGTATATAAGTGTCCACAAAGCAAGAGAGAGAATGACATGGTGAGAGAATGTCAAGTAGTCCATGTCAGAACCGTAAGGCAGAGAGGGCTCCTTTGTAATCTCTCATTCCACAACTAAACCTGGATAAGCAGAATGCTGACTTTACTGTCTTACAGAAATCTCTCTCTTAAGATGCTTCTACTGGAGTAATCATTATTACTACATGGAATATTTGAAGCGCCTGCTACATTTTCATGCCTTGGCATACCTGAAAACTGAGATTTAAACCATGCAGATCACCTTATGGAAGAAAGATAATTGACATCAGTTATAGACAGAAAAGTTTCTACCTGCTGAACTTTGCCTATTACCTGTGTATAAACCCATCCATCCTTAGAGACCTTCAAGTACTGTGGAAGGAATGAAGGCATTTTCTCTGCAACATGGCTGCCTTAGAGTCAGACTTGTTAGCTGGCCTCTACACAGAGTCCAAGGGAGAAGCACAAGGTCTCAGATCCCATCTTGCAGATGTCCAGTGTTCCAGATTCCCAGGTACAGCACCTTTAGATTCAATGGCAGCTGGGGAACACTGATTATTGTCTACAACTCAGTTCTATGAGCATATACTTCTATCCAAAGCATCAAGGTTTTTGGGTTTTTTGGGGTTTTTTTTTGGTTAATAAAGAAAATGTGGTATTCTTATAGGCTAGTTCAATACTTAATTCAGCTAAAGAATTTTTTATTTGAACTGGCTAATTTGCATCATATTTCAATATTTAATAATTTTTATTCATTCTTTTTTGGAACATTATTATAAGGGGGAATAAAGGTAGCACATGAAGGACTCTGTGCTGTCATTGTTATTATAGGAAAACTCTAGGTCATTCCAGCTCCCATGGACAGCTAGAGGGACTCAGACACTGCTCCAATTGAGTATTTCAAGGAAAACACCAAGAGATGGGTTTTTCCTGATTTTATGAAACAATGTGTTTTAATGAGTCAGGACCCTAAGCTTTCTATTTTGAAAAAATACGAAATATATCACCTGCCTCTGGAAAAACAGCCTCTGTAATATATAAGTAAACAGTATGGATTATAGTCTCATTCTCTAGCCTTTTCCAACATTAACACTTCAATAAAATTAAGAAGCAGTCTGATCATTTTCCCTAGCCCCTATTACAAATGAAATGAATATAAAGCTAGTCTGTAATGAGTAATGTACTAATTAGGTGTGCTGAACACTTTTTAGTAGCCGATTCATGTATGGATACAAATATTTCCTTCTCTTAATACATTCTTTCTGAAATACTGTCTATTTGCATCCAAGCTTTACCAACTTAAAAACTAACAAATACATAAAAAGGGAGAACTATAATAAAGTTCCAGCTTGGTGAGATGCAAAGCTCTCCTCCTACTCTGTTATACAGAGAAGTTAAAATGTGAGGGACACGGAAAAGGACAGATGCAAAGCTCTGACAAAAGAATAAACACACAAGATGAGTGCTTGATATATTATGAAGAGCTACTAGTGTTAGTAGTGATGAGAATGGTGTAAAAAATATACACTTCCATGCAAGTAGATTGTCCAGAAAAAATGTATCTGGAATAAAATTAAAAGTTTCAAAAGAAAGGGAAGTCAAAACCAGTCAGAGCAGTCAAAAACAGTCAAAAGCATTTATCTGAGAATAATTTACATCAACTAATTTGAGACTAAAGTCAGATTTTTACTGGGTGTTTATTCTGTGTATTGAAAGCTGGTGCTGTGGCCTGGATTAAACTCATTTGCTTACCCAAACTATACACTCAAGCACAGCAGCACATTCTCAGAAGATATGTTAATGATGACAATACTGTTAAATAACTAAAATAAGGCTTTTAAAATTTTCTTTCTGTTCTTCATATAGTAAAAACCTGACAAAAATATTATACTTCTCTGTATTGAAAGAAGAATAGCATTCATTTGCTGATACCAGTTGGTACCTTAACATTGTGAGGATGGCTGAAAAGACTGCCTAACAACACTGCATGACAGTGTTTGTGGCAGGTTTTTTCTTCATAAGGAGAGCCAATCACATACAGTAAACCAAAAATTGGCTCCTTGTCAGATTTTATCCTCTACTCTTCTGCATTTGCCTTCGAATCTTTGTTTTCCCCACCTCCCAATTTGCTTTCTTTAATTCAGTGCCCATAGCAGCTCCTCTTGGAAGAAGCAAAAGCTATAATCTAGCACTGCTGCAGGCTCTCCCCCAGCAGAGGCCTATCCTTGCCAATAGCTGTCATCATTCAAGTGGCACTTGCTGGCAAGATAGCACAGAGTTGCAGCAATTTCTTTCCACTTTTCCATACCTCATATCCCCAGCTGTTCCAAGGGGGTGATCACCTTGCTGGTTTCATGAGGTCTAGAAAACGCAGCAATAATTATTGTGCTGGCAGTGCTGAAGGCAGCCAACATCACTAAGGCAGGAACTGGAATGCAGCCCAACCAACACAGCAGAATCTACTAATTTGTTGCACCGAATATTCTGTTGTAAGAAATAATCATGAGCCTTGTGATAGACTATGAAAGGCAAATTACATTGCCTGAGCCAGAGCCTTCTACAGTGCCTAGCAAAAATAAAAAAAAAAAAAAAAACCAAACCAACAAAACCCCCCAAAAACCAAAACAGCAACAGCAAATCTCAGAAGCAAAACTGAACCTGACAATTTTGGGTTAGCTGCTTAAATCTAGCTTTTTTAATTCCCTGGCTTGTCATTAAATTACTGCCTTGATTTTACAAAAAAACCTAATCTTCTATCTAGTCATGACCTGTCAAAAAAAAGAAGTGTTTGTAATTGGTTTTGACCAATTTTGTGTGTATTACACTAGGAGGGGAAGGCTAACAGTGTTCACTTTAATTTCATATTGCATGATACTTTACAGAAAATTGTAAAAAATCTGACAGTTAACATTTCTTCCTATAAACATATTAGTCAATGTTTGAAATGATGCATGTCTGTGACTTTCTAATCCTTGCTAGACAGCAGAATTTAATACAATTATTTGAATGTAACTACAGCATCTTTTCCAAAGCAAATTCCTAATATTAATGGAAAAATAGGGAAAAAATAACATTTATGTAACACCAAATGTCTGAGCGCTTCTTAGTGGTATAGGTGACCTCTCTGGAGAGAGAGTATTTTTAACTCAAGAAAAAGATAATCTGATAATATTGTGCTTGCTGCTTCTCTGCTAAGGCAACAGCACACCTTTATGCAATGAATGCAGCACCTGCTGGCTCCTGCTTTGTGCTGCATGGCACTGCTTTGATTGTGGTAATGGTTTACCCAGTGGTTTCCCTCTAGCCTGATGACATTCTGATTGGAATTCCATTTACAGTGAAGATACAGGAAACTGCTGGCCCTGGCAAACAATGCAGTTTTGTGGAAAAGGAACTTTGGTTAGTGAGAGCTGCCTTCTTTCCGGGCAGGAAAAAGTAACTGGAGCAGAATCAACCTCTCTCACCCCTGCTGCTCTGTTACCTCAGCCAAGGAAAGAAAGGATCAATGACCATTCAAGATGCCCTGATATTGACAGGCAATTCTACATTGGAAAGAAGAAGGAATAGATAAAACTTGTGCACATCTGAGAATATAGGAGGAAAAAACAGGAGTAATCAAATTTTCCAGTAATGTATCTCACTACACAAAATAAATTATGGTGAAAAATAAAACTTTACCCTAAAGATAACTTTTTACTCTGTGAAACTAATCAAAGATTTCTTAGATTTCTGTTGAAAACTGACAATGGTTGTCAGCACCAATAATATTTTTAGAGATATTCATGTCTTTTCTTTGTGAGTAGGTCAAGTCTTCAAGTGAGTAGGTCATTGATTCTTGCATAGCTGCTCTCTTCTAGCTAGAATTGTCTTCCCTGCTGTGGGGAGTGCTGCTAAACTGCAAGCCTCTTCCTTCATCCCCTGCCTAGCAGGTTTCACCCCACACATGGATGTAAAACCCTTCGAGCTAAGAAAACAGACCTTCTTCTTATAAGGATACTGTCTTAGAAAAGAAGCCACTGGCCCATCCCAATCATACATTCTATTTAGAAAGCCGAGGTGAGGTCCAATCTACCTAAAGTAGAACTCTAACTTCTATCCACATTTTACTTATTGAATCTCCACCAAGTTCCTGGTATACTAAATTAAAGTGTGTGTCACTGTCAGCCTCCAGAGGCAAATCCATTCTAAGTGCAGGCAGCTAAGCAAAAAAAAAATGAATATGATCCATCCATTTAATATAAAAGAATCATAATTATTACTAAATTAATCAATACATGTGATCGTCCAAGAATAGACTACTGGGGTCTATGCTGTTTCAGGGACTCCTGATTCCCTCACAGATTCCCTATGGGATTCAGACAAAATCTTTTAGCTTCAAGGTTACAGTTAGGCAGAATTTAAATCCTGATCTCAAAATGGATCCATGTGGGACTGTAGATTTCACTGAGTTTCTCTAATAATTAAGTTCCTATCTTAGTTAAGTAACTGTGAATATTTTATTTTGTTTAATCTGTAAGGTGAAAGCTGTTCAAAGGCAAGCATTAACTTTCAGCATTATTATACACTGGACTTTCTCTTCCACTCTTGTAGAAGTATGCCAGGAGTCAGAGGTGAGATCAAGAAATGTCTTGTCAACAATCAGTGTGATGGATATAATTTTGCTCAAATACTATTTGACCAGTTTCTTCTCTTCCTGTATGGAAGATTACAGGTTAGATTGGGGGAAAAATTGATTAATGAAATTTGTTATGGGAAATTAACACTATTTTTACTAAAAGATGTTAAGAATCAGTGACTGAACCTTCCCAGTTTAACTTCTTTCATAAAGCTTCAGCAAAACTGAACACTCGAAGGAAGTATGTTTTAATAGGAAGTTATACGGGAAGGTACTGAAACTTTATCCAAATCTGCAAGGTAGACAATAGTAAAATTGCCAGAATATTGCTGGAAAGGATATTACAACAGTGAATGAGTAGGCATCAAAATGACAAATGAAATAAAGTCCTGATAAATGCAAAATTATGTACCTCCACGGGAAAGAATATTTACCATACACAGTGGATGATTCTAAATTAACAATCACTACTCAGGAAATTATAAAATTATTCCAGAAAATTAGCATAAAATGTCAGCTTGATGATAAACAACCCCCAAATTTCAGAAATCATTAAGAAAGAGTGGGCAACGAAACAGAAAACTGCACCGTTGAAGAGAGCATCACACTTGCAACAGTAGATACAGTAGAGCTGGAAAAGTACAAAGAAATATAACAGGGATTATCAGAATAGTAGAAGATTTCTACTGAGGACAGACAAAACCAATTAGGACTCTTGAAGTCAGAAAAGAGAGAGCTGTAGGAGAATATGAAAAACTCTTAAAAATCAAGGATTACATAAAGTAAATAGGTAAGGAGCAAGTTTTATTACTTTTTCTAGCCCTAGACACAGAGGCAGTTGGCTACAATGAAGTGAGAAAAACTGAAAAGAAAAAAGAAATATATTTTTACAGGGTTAATAATGAACCTGGGAAATATATTTCCACAGGCTTTTGTGTTTTAGACAGAAAAAATGCAGATAATTTCATGGAAAATTAGTCCATTGATAGCAGATAAAAATTATGGTCTTGCTACAGTCTTTGGTTTAAGAAGCCTCATAATTACCAACTGCTGAAAGCTGAGAGGGTAAATTGAAGGAATGCTCTACAGGGTCCTGCACTGTTCACTAGGCAACTGCGACTGGCCGCTGCTTGAGGCAGATTTCCGTGCTTAGGTATCTTTTGTTCTCATCCAATATGGCTTTTTTATTTTCCATTTGAAATAGCTTACAGGTTTGGGTTTGATAGGTTTTTTCTTGGAGTTTTTTTGTTTGTTTGTTTGTTTGTTTTTTTTTGGTTTTTTTGTTGGTTTTTTTTTTTTTGCTTTTGTTTTGTTTTGGTTTTTTTCAATTTAAACTGCAATGAAATGACTGCAAAATCACAAACCTTATTAAAATTATGCCCATTGATGGCATATGAGAATATGTACACTTATGCTTAAGTCACAGAACATTATGCCTTCAGACAAATGAAGTCTTAAGTGTTAAGATTTAAATTGGGTCAGGAGCAAACTCAAAATGATCTACAATCATACTGCCTGAATTTATTTATAAAATGACTTTCAAACATGATCATTTTGGAGTCATTCCCTGTTTACATTTTAGGAACTCTGCAGGAAAGTCATCTCTTTCAGGTCCTGTAGAAAGCTGCTCTCTAGTGGCTAATGGGAAAGACCAAGAATTAGAAGAGTATGAAATGAAATCACTTCCTTTATTTACAAATCCTCATTCATTTGTTCTCATTTTCAGCTTATTGCACACATACATAGCCATGATGATGAACAGCACTATTTCAAAACTTTTGAATAATACTGTAAAAGGCTCCATTTACTTACACATCAAGATAGAGGGGGGCAAAGAGAGAGGGCAAAGCTAAGGAACAACTAATTTTATTTGTGGATAAAATGAGACTACAAGAAATCTACCTCAAGCTTGGATTTAGTAATCCTTTGTGATGGGTAACTCTTGTCTATCCTGGGATAGGTATTGCAGTGCTGATCCTACTCAGCTATTCCTCTTCAATTGTTCACATCCTCTGCGGCTGTTAGCAAGTCTACATATATAATTAAGTAAATTTGTAATCCTGCAACTGTGCCTTTTATCTGAAGACTCTTGTAAAAGGACATGAAACACTACTATCTTAATTTTAAAAATAAGGACTTGAAGAACAAGTAGGCTACAGATCCACCTAAATTCACCCAGTTGAATACACCATCATGGAGCTGACAGTGAAGTATGCAGTCTCTGCCTGCACTGAAGACAACTGTTAAGCATCACTTTTCTTTTGTTATCAAGAACCTGAAGACAGCCATCTATCCACTTATAATAAACACCTATTACTAATATTATTACCTAGCTCTAATAATGTATGTCATGAAAAAATACAAGACTATCAGGTATATTAACAATAAATTGATGGTGTTCCTGAAGCTTTAAAACCATACAAAATATGAACAATTCCTTATTTTAATGAGCCCCTTCATATCAGCATAGCATGGCACCAAGAGGTGATGCATCTGGTAGCTGCTACAGGGCACACCCCCACTCAATACTGACACTGCAATAAGAACAAACCAGTCAGTGTATTTTGAAATGAAAAGATATTGCTCAGATATGGCAGATTAGTGCCACATCATGCAAGCTGGAGCAGAAGACAGAAAATTCTTTTTCAAGCTTAAAGTGCAATATTTTGAAGAGAAACTATATACTCTATTAAGTCTGGATAGGAAGAAAATAATGGCAGATGGAAAACTCCACTGAATGCTTCATGAGCCACTCACCAACCACTGAATGTTGGCCAGTAAAAAAGCTACACATTATTAAGTTATAAAGGGGAAGGTGAATTTGGCACTAGTGGGAAAGTGCAGTAATTTTGGTTACTGATGAATAGTTGCCTCTAAACAAAAGAAATTCAAGTTCTGCTTTGAAAAGGGCAGACATAACTGAAATAATGACTTTGGGGCAAGGCACACAAGACACTGTAGATAACCATCCTTTTAAGTCTTTCTATACAACTAATCTTAAACTTGAAGCTTTTCATACCTAAACTAGCAATCCATTTGCTTTGGACCAGAGAACATGAATGAACATTCAATGAATGAACGCGAACTCATAAGCTGGTTGGATAAGGGAGTTTCCTAGGACTTTGCACAGTTTCCTTGAGATGCAGGTAGCTAAGAGATCTGGACTCCCCAGCTTTGTAAAATTACATTTTGTTATGCTACACAATACATATCTTCTTAGAAGAACAAAAACATAAAAATGAAAAAAGATTATTTTAAGAGACCTCTAAACTAGCTCTTTCTTCTTGTGAATCCATGAACAGAAGCGACTAAAGATAACAGAAAATGCAGTTGGTATCAAAAGTCTCTAGAAAAACTGCATTATTGTGGCAATAATACAACAATTTCATTGCCTTGGAAAGAAGCAATATTATCAATGGCAAACATGTAATGATTAATAACAACACAAATCTGGACACTGAAAGTACTAAGGTAGGGAATCAAACTCCTTTTCCTACTATTTAAAGGCAGCAAACATGGATTTAAACTGAACCAGGCTGACACTTAGCATTTGCAAGAAAAGTGACTTATGTACACCTATAATATAGGTTTACAAATCCATGCTTATGACTGTGGTATTTTACCCATTCAGTTCATTAATCTAGGCAGTGGGAAACATAATTCCACTTGTATCTAGATATTATGACTACCATAACAGGCAAGCTATTAATATTGTCTGAGGGATAATATCATCAGATATCTCAGCAGAATCAAAGTAATATGAAACAATACACTACACTGTAGAAAAAAAAATCACTTTTTTCCCCCTGAATACTTGAGAAAGTATTAAGACACACAGATATTTATGATCTTATATGTTAACATGATATTTTTCATTTCCAATATGTTTCTTAACTTGGGCTGTTCCACCATGTCACTGTGCTCCTTTTTCTCTCCTTCACTGACAAAACTATGTACAGTTGAGGAACCCCAACTTTTATGGGATATTGCCTAACACAAGCTTATGTCACTCTGCAATACTGCTAGGGCAGCATTTCATCACTAAATCTGATTAAACTATTGTAATCCCATTGTTGCAAAACCAGACATTGTTGCAAAAACCAGAAATAATATTAAACTGGTACTATTCACTCTCTACATACTTTCTTCAGGAGAATTTTTATGAGAAATTCCTCAGGTTTTGGCGATTACCTTTTAATTTATTTAACTTACCCCTATAAATTAAGAAATATCCCACAAGTGAACAAAATTAAAAGCCTCATAGTTATGAGAAGTATGAAGCCTAGCCATGAAAAAAAAAATCAGATGAAAGAAATTGTCTATAACTCATACTATTTTCATTCTAGCATAGTTAATTAACTCACATTTCACTAATAATCCTGTGCTGGGTGCCCAGGCAGTGGGGGACCTGCTCTGTGTGAGACATGGCCAGTTTAAGTGGGCTCCTACTCACCCATCCTAGGGAAAGGCTGAGCCTCCCGGACACAATGGCAGTGCCTTGGGGAAGCGATTGTAGGGATGGGCAGGACACAGCCCATGAGCAATCAATGAGGGGAAAAAGGTGTGAGAAACAGCCCTTTGAGGCCCACGATGGAGGTGGGGAGGAGGAGGTGTTCCATGTGCCTGGACAGAGTTCTCAGAAGTCCCTGGAGGGGCCAGGCTGGAGCAGGGAAACAGCACAAGGAAGGAGACAGGAGAGGATTGTCATGAGCTGATCCTAACCCTCTATTCCCCATCCCCATGCACCAGTCAGGGTGGGGAGGTAGAGGAGTTGAGAATGACAGAATGAAGTTGGGACTGGGAAAAAAAAAAAAACAGGTAGAGGGTGTTTAGTTTTTGTTTCCCACCATCCAAATCCACTTTAATTGGCAATAAAGTTTTTTTTTCCAAATTGCATCTGTTTTCTCTTTGACAGTAATTGGTGAGTGATCTCCTTGCCTTTATCCTGGCCCATGAGCTTTTTCATCTAAATTTTTTGTCCCAGTTCTGTTGAAGAAGGGGAGTGAGAACAAGAGGGTGAGCACATGGCAGCTGGCCAAGGTCAGCCCACCACACGGCTGTGACAAACAAAACCAGGCGAAAAAATACTGCTCCTAGTATCTATGATTTTGATTAAAGATATCTTAGGATTTTTATAATGGTTCACTACTTCTGCAGAAGTCCATAAAAACTGCAGCTGGTGGTTCAGCACCTCTGCAAGTCCCAAATTTCAAAAACAATCTTTGTTCAGAAATGGTTTATACCAATTACATGTATACATAGCAAAACAGCTTGTATTAGTAAAAGTAATATCATTGATCAAAATGTTTTTGAAAGATAATTTCTGTGGCTTTTCAAAACTTGAGCTGTTTTACCAATCTGCATGACAAACATATTTTTAAAATCAGGAACTATAGCACTGCTGGAGCACTATAGTTGCTGGAGAATCTATTCTACCCTGACTTACCTGACTTACTCTATAAAGCCTTCAATTATTTTGGTTGAGCTTGCCTTGTCTTGCTGGCCTTTATAGAAAACAGAAGGCACAAAAGATAACTGATGTTTCCCCATCTGTTTCCTTAATAAATGCCCTTTGCTACAAAGGACTGGTGTGCAGACAAGAAAATAGGACTCACTTATCAAACGATACACTCAGCGCCACCAGAGATCCAGGCTGTGTTTTGATAAGGATTTCCTGGTTGATGTGACAAATTTCTGCCTGGATCTCACAGGTATGTTAGGCATCTGGCAAAAACACTTCATACAGATCACAAAAACAAATCACTTTTAATTAGTTAAGTCCTAAGCCCATCTCTCCCCACCCCCAGAAAAAACAAAACCAAACGAAGCAAAACAAAAACCTCCAACTTAAATAAAATACCTCTGACTCTGACATTTAGAAACATGATGCCATGCTATTTCCTGAAGGCCCAAATGACAAGACTAAATAACAGAAAAATAAAGCCAAAATCAAGACCTGACTTGTATGTAAACATAAAACCTTCAATTTGCAATCAGAAAAATCCGTAAGTGATTACTCCAGTCGACGCTCACAAATTATTAGTCTGGTTTTGAATATATTTTTAAATGCAGCTGTATGAAATCATGAAATGTTTTTAAATACACACAGCTAACAGCATTTTTTTCTGGTCAGATATTTTATTACAGATAAAGCCCTGTATCTTTAAACAAAAAGAAAGAAGGATCTGAAAGCCCCCATTATTTAAACTTTGCTACTGTTACTAATTTCAACATACTAGATCTTTCCAATGTAATTGGCCAAAAGTGCTTTTTATGCAAATAGTGTGATTACAAAGTACTCTATCAAGGATGCTGCAGGTTCTGTTGGAATCTATCCCCTCTCGTGGATCTGGCTTTCTCCACAATATCCTATGTAACCATGTAACACCAGCTCTTCATCTTTTTTACCTCAGACAAAGGAAATCCAGACAACAGGCTCTCAGACATGCTGCAGTCATAGGTGCACCAGTTGCAAAAATAATTTTAAAAAATATTCACAATCAAGTTGAAAGAATCAATTTATCCTGCTTCACTCAGAGTAACCCAATTGTTCAGGTGCCATGTGTATGATGTCTTTTTTGGCACCGTGTGTTATAAGCCAGTGCCAGAGGCAGAACTCTGAGATAAATCAATGATCATTCCCACATGCCAAACCAAGAGACTGTCAATAGGGTGAGGCATGCTCCACTTTAAATGCCTGCAGCACCTTCCCTACGTCTTAGTAAGGAGTGGGGGGTCTCTGACTGGATTAGTCCTGATAGCTTGGGAAGGAAGTAATACCAGAGATCCATCACTCTGGAGAAAGTAGGAAGGAGAGAAAAGGGTTTATGGACTACAAAGCTCTTTGGCAAAAGGTCAAACAGTAGATGAGTATAATTCTTCAAGGAGAAAAGACAAGAAAAGATTGAAAATGTTACTTTACAAAAGAAAAGAAAAAGCAAACTCACAAACTGATGAAAGAGGTGAGATAAAAAGAAATCTGTGGCACAACAATTAGACAATTTTGCAGTGCTTTTCTTGACAGACTGAAGTTTCTGGATTTGAAATAGTTCTTTTAGAAAAAGATTCCCTGATTGGGTTATATAGATTACTTTTTTTTGGATACAGATCACTCTAACAACTTGCAGAACTGCAAGGGTGAGGATAATCGTATTTTTAATTCTCATACAGCGGATATTATTGTCTCTGCTATTCCTGAAAACAGATCAAAAAACTAACCTAACATCTGAAATGGTAACAAAAAAAGCCTGTTGTCTTGCTCTTCTTGTGAAGACAAGAGATTTTGTGATTTTTTCCCTTCACTGGGAAAGAAAACATTCTACAGTAAAAAAAGTATTAATACCTTGGAGTGACACAGAATGAAAACAGTTTTCAATTCTGAATTCTTCCTGAGATCAACATATACAGGATTGTGTTTTTCTTTTTTATGCACTTTGTATTATGTAAAAATGGCAACTTTTTAATAATCTTTGTTGAAATAAGTTCATTGTGTAATTATACTTTGCTGTCAATGAATTTTTGGTAAGCCCTCAGCCAAGCATTTCAGAAATTATCTTTCAACCCATAAAATATCTCTCTCTCTCCTTTTTTTTTTTTTTGTAAACTTCATAGGGTTGAAAAATGGTAACCAAAACATGCCCATCTCAGAGTTTCCTAGCAGCCTAACTCACACCTTTAGCAAGCACAGAAGTTTAATTGAAACATCCTTGAAATCACTGCTGCATTGACATTTACAGCACAGATTTCTTTGTGACACACTGCTACCTCGGTTTCAATACAACTTCTCTGACCTGAAGAAAAAGGATTGATATATAGACATTAAACCTGACCAGCTGTAGTGATGGGCAGACCATCTAAATCACTGCCCTTAAACCACCACTGTCACAATAGCCTTGATCCTTGTTCTGCCCTTTATGACCTTCTGATTGTCTAGCAATAAGTCCAGGTACTAATGTCAACCCAGAGTCTTCAAAAGCACTCTGTATCTCCCTTCCCAGGGCTCCCAGCAGTGACCTGAGTAAAAGACAAGATTATGCTGTGGTGGTTCTGGGTCATACTGGCACTGAAAGGTGCACGTGAAGGTACACTGAGTTTTGCTGAATTAGTGCCACCAACCAGGCAGGAAGCAATACTTAGCAAACCAAGACAAGATATACAGCTCAAACAGAATTCAGAATTTCATGTGCAATGTTAATTTATATCCTTTAAAAGATGCTCTGTCATTTGAATGAGCTTGCTCTAAACAACTGGCATTATTACATTTCTCTTAGAGTTCTTGTTTTGCGCTTTCCCTCCTCTTACCTCCTCAGTAACAAAATCAGAACACATTCCTGATTCTGTAAAAGTTCAGTCTTAAACTTCATTTTACATCTACTCCAACACAAAACCTGAATAAAACCAAGCTTTGCTGAGAAGAATGGCAGCTTGGGTTATTTTGACCAATACTTAGTGATGTACACTTTTCAATAAAATATTCAGTCAAACATAACCAAAACAGCAAAAAGCATACTGATTTTAGAAAATCATACTGGATGGAATTTATTCTACAACAGATGGCTGGAATAATGCCAGTGACCTTAGTGAAGAACTCTTATGCTTATAGACCATTCTGACATCCAGAGATCCCTGCTGCTTAAAAAACTGTACAAGAATGTAACACATAAAACAATGACTCCATTTGCCAAACAACATGTGATGCAAATGACTTTCTAAAGAAAATAGAGCAGAGCAGCCTTAACATCAGGCTGAGGATATTTACCAACGTTTCCAGATTTTTGAAACACTTGTCACAGTACCCCTTCACATGGTTATAAATATTTTCTTTTCTAAATTAACAAGATTTTGCTTAATATTCCAAGGATTTCAGAACAATAATATTGGTATTCTTTTACTGTGTTTACACAGTTGTTTGAAGACTGCAGGAGACAATGCAGCTTTCTCAAAACTGTGGGGTGGTCCTTGCATTGCTCTTTTACTTTCTCAGTGTGTAGTAGGAGAAAGTAAAATCCGTGGATTTAGAAATGTTTGAGGAGTTACCAGGAAAAAAATGTTTAAGATGATACTTTGCTGCCTTGGCAGCAAAGGCTTGATTATTTCGCCTAAACTCAAATGTGGTCCCCAGACCAAGTCCCAACAACTCCTTTTTCCAGCAGACTAATTCTGAAGGTGGTTAAAGTAACCAAGTTGGCTTATCCTGATTATTCATCTGTGCATGCTCAAACTGCCTCAAAAGGTATGGGAGATGACATTTCTTACCAAAGACTCTGTCATGGCCTAGAATCAAGCAACTAGACAGTATTTAAATTTGATTAAAATTGAGCTTATCACCTGTTTAACAGCTTAATGGTTAAGCACTGCTCCAGAAAGCAGCTGGCACTAATAGGGAACATAGGAGTTTTAAAGAAAAAGCAGGACATGAAATATAAAAAATAAAAGCATATCTCATAATAATTAAATCCATAAAAAATTCTAAATACTAACATTAAAAAATAAGGACCTAGTGAAATCAATAAATTAACACACAATTATTATTGTTTATTTTTTCCTAAACTCATGTTAGAACAGATTGATGGCAGAAAATTAATCTTATCTCTAAAATAGGACATGAATATGTACACATAGACAGACAGACAGTTAAATACTGAAGAAAGCTTGATAAGAAATTTAATGTAGTATTACAAATGCAGATAAATTATTTATAATTTATTATTAGACTATACATTAGTAAAACAGAAGAACTGAAGCCATGATAACATATGTGATTACACTGAACCTCAGTTAAGGATGTGTTTTCTGATTGTCTTAATTGTGCAAGTCTAAACTTGGAACTGAACCACTGAGCAGCACGATTGTATTTTGATTTACAAATTGCTCTTATTCTATTCCATTGGATAAAAATGAATTTCAATTTAAAACTGTAAGACAGTATTTCAGACATACTTGGTATTTCAGACATAGTCTATAAGAACAAGTTCCATGTTCTGTAAGATTTATCTTTAAGCCCTAAAATGATAATTACATTTAAATTACTCTCCAATTCCATTGCATTAACATAATTGTGTGTCAACTAACAAGATGTACTTATTAAATGGAGAATTTCTGGCCAATTTGCACATGTAATAACAGGTTATTGTTAAATTTATTGTACACCTAACAATACTTTGCTTAGCAACTCGGTCTCATGGAAAATGGTGTCACTAAATAACAGCAGCTCTATTTCCTGTTGACCTCAACAAGCTAGTGCTCTGTAAAGAATGTAAAACTTAGCATTGTACCACTGCACTTCTCTAAAGAGAAACATACACTTTAAACACAAGTCTAGAGTAAGCATTGCCTTAAAACTGCAACACTCTCTTCATGCTAGGAAGGAATATTGCCTTTGCAACAGGTACAGTAAAAGCAAGAGTTAAGTTTTGCTTTAATTTTGTGCCAGAGTAGTAAGTTTTTAAAATTCGTTAAATTAAACTAGGCGATTTCAGTGGTTTGGTGTTAAACACAGGAAACAAAATTTTCTTCTTACCCCAACTAGTAGTAGCAAAAGTTCACAATTAATTTATTTCCTCTTTCAAAATCAGGGCTTCAAAGTGAGAATTTAATCATCCTAGTGCAAACTGTTAACCTGGTTAATCTATACACAAACACACACACACATATATATATATATAAATACACATATATAAATAACAATTGTAAAACTTTCAGCCAAAGGCTTGGTGCAAATTCAGAAAAAAAATATCTGATGATAAGAAATATTATTAGGATACCACATATTTGCTTTTCCATCCCAGTGCAGAATTGCTCACAACCAGCATCCATGTATGTTTCTGAAAGCCTAAAATGTACATATGGAGTGCCTGGCTTCTGTGAAACACTGTTAAATCTAAAAGGTTCTGTGAATGTTGAATGGTCTGCTTGCAAATTATCTCTTGCAAAACTCTACCTTTACCTAAAAGACAATAAATCCAAAAGTCTACAGTCCTGGTACATTTTATTGTTTAATTACTGATTTCTCCATGAGAACAAATGTACATATTTCTGATGTGACACTCTTGAGATTTTTCTGCTCTACCACTAAAGCAACACTGACTCTGTACATCCAGAAAAGTCACAGAAGATGCCTTGATTTTATTTGCAAGTAAAGTTTATCACAGAAAATTGAACGTACTCATTTTTCACAGACAAGTTTGTCTATTTTTTTGGGATTGTACCAAAAAAAGAAAATACTTTCTCTAGTTCTATATTTTTCTCAAAAGTTCTTGGATATATGCTACTAGTTTCCAGAAACTGCTAATTTCTTTGAGTCAAATATTCAATCAGAATGAATATTCAACAGAATGTTCAACCAGAAAATTAAATCTCCCATTAACAATCAAAGGGTATGCACAATTTACGGGTGAGCAGTTGTTGTAATTAAAAGAAAAAAGTGAAATAGAAAGTGACTTAAATCTGAAAATAGCTACTGAACATTTTCACTAGCTACTTTGCTAATCCGTGCATTCAGAAGAGCAGCCACACTGTGTGTAGACCTGGAGATGCCATACCAGAGAGAAGAACAGCAGAAGGGCTGGCACTCCAAGAAGCACGGAGGGGAAAAAATGCTTATTAAGTCTCATCCTTTCACTGTCAGTTTGTTCCCTGGAGTATTTTTCTTCAGTAGCACAATGTGTATGGTTTTAAATGTCTCAAGATCTGAGGCTACCACCTTTTTTCTAAAGAGCTATCTCTAAGTCAAAAGGAAGAAATAAATTTTATCCTTTTTGATATTGTATACCAGCACCCTTACAGTAATGTTATCAGTATGCACCACATTAAAAACAATAATGCAAAAGAAAAATTAAATGTCTTTCAGATACTTACACCACATTTCCCTTTGGTTATGAAAGGAACATTGTAAGAATTTATGGCTCACTGACTTTAATATAGTGCTAGTTCAGGTAATTTATTTTGTGAAGTAAATATGTATAATTATTATTATCTTCAAAGCAGTTATTTTCTGGCTTTTTTATTTCTGATAGAAAGTTTTAAACACAAATCTGTCATGGTTAGAAATCTATAATTTCCAGGTTGAAATAATTAACTGACAGTTTGTATTCAACTAATTCTCCTGGTAAAAACTAATTTCTAACTTTGTCATTTTCTTCTTTCCTGTATTTATCTTTTCTGTGAGTTTATAGAAAACAATCATGTATGCTTTCAGCTTTAGGTTTTCTTCAGCTTCTTGGCATCTTCTCCTATGTTGCCTTTTTCCCCATATTGATTCTTTTGGGATGCTTCCATTCATCGATTACACTGTGAATTCATTTTTTCTTCAATTTAGTAACCTCAATCTTACAAAGCTTTTCAGAGGAGGCCTTAATACTTCCTTACACAATGACATTAGCATTTTTTAATTTTCAGAACCAACCCCTCAACTAAATTTGCTTTCTTCTCGTCTGAATGATTTTGAAGAATCAATCCTCTAATACATCCAATTATTTCCCCCTTCACCTACTGAACATCTCCTACTGTAAAAATTTGTAAGAGTCCCCAAATATATTACTATCCGTTGCACTGATGAATTTAATTCCATGTACCCATTTTTATTATTTAAGCCTTCAAGTTTTTAAAATTATTACTTTTCCCTATGGTAGTTTTTTTTAAATTAACCATATGTACTGTAGACAAAACCAATGACATACTTTTACCTTTTAGACTGAGGTAATTAAGGAAAATACTAAATGAGAACACAACAAAAATGCTAAAAATCATGCAATAACCCCCTTCCCCTTCAGTGTATCTTACTTGTTTTAATATCACACATGATTTTCTCCCCTTTAGTAATTTCCTTCCAAGACATGAAAATTCCTGTAACAATCCTATTTTTAATTTACTCCTTGGCACTGAATCAAATATTTAACAGATGTCCAAATTGATGAGTTTTACTGCATGTCATTTGCCTAGAAAATTATTTATCAAAGAAAAATTGCAGTTAAAAACAGGTCCTATTTTGTCCCATTTCTAATTGCCTTCATACATTTCATTATAATTGCCATTGAAATCCACTATCCCAAATCTCTGAATTCAATGCAAAACCCTCACTAAATTTAAAGTGTAGGCTTTAGCATTGTTCTCTGAGTATATATCTGCTGGGAAAGGTTGACTAAGAGTAGGTTAATTGAATACATCTGTGGTTTTAAACATGTTTTTTCAAAATTCTGAAATGAAGACTTTCTAATCTTCCCCATCGAGATAATATGGAATTTTTAAAGGTTTTTTTCCTCTGTGAAACAGTAAGTCACATTTCAATGTCCTCATTTTCAGAATTTTCTCAATATTAAGGGCCTTTTTCTTTACAGAAAGCTTTGATAAGATTTTAATTTAGAATTTGGGGCAAAAAGAACCATTTTACCAACTGTCTAATCCTAGAATAAAAACCTTCTTTTTCCTTTTTTATTCTTAATTTTACATGGCTAAAGATTGCTTGTTTTGATTGCCTTTTGTATGCTGTAGCTTGGCTTGAATTTTGACAATTCTCACACTCCTAGTGTGTGCCAAGTTCTAATATGTAGCTTTTATACTGAAAAGTTAAAAAAAAAAAGCTGTCTGCTTATAATCATTAAAAAAAAGAAGTATAAACAACGAGGAGTTCTTTATTTATCTGTTGTGAACTTAAACTATTCCTAATGAAATGTTTTCCCTTATGTATTTTTTGCATTCATGCGTAAGGAAATTCTAACTCTTCTTAATTTTTAAATTTTGGAACTGTTTGGTCCACTTAGTTTTACTAGACAGTCTACATCATTATTCATGTTCCCTCTTCTAAAATTAACTACATTGCATATATTCTTTACATAATCCAGGAAATTGCTCAATTTTAGGAACACTCACATGCAGGGTTGTTTTAAAGCAACAGATTTTACAGAATGACTGCTCAATGTAAGATATAAAGTACTCTTTTGTTGGTAAATTGATTATGTGGTGTAAAAATACATAAAACCTACTATAATTTACAGCAGTTGTTCTTTAATCGGGAAACTTCAAATATTCCAAAGGAAATTTATTCCTGTAATACTAACAATATTGCACTAAACCTTTTACAACCTAACACTGGCAATCTGTAACAACTCTCAAATTAGACCTCTGAGTCTTTTCCACACTTCTGCCACATATCTTGACCTACAGATATTCAATTTTTAATGATCACAGCCTTTATTACCCGAGCACTTTGTAAAGAGTCTTGCTTTAGTACATTTGCATTTACATATTTTTCCACTAACCAGTTCTTCCAGTTTTTGGATGCCTTCTCTTTGCTAAATATGTTTTCATCTCCTGTAAATTTTAGTTATCTATGAATTTCATTTACATGCCATCTAGTTCTTTAAAATCATTAATTCGGATGTTAAATCAGAGAGTGCCCTGCAAAAACCTAAGTACTTATTTATCTTTAACCTTGCAGATCCTCACTGCATAGTATCTTAGATATTTTGTACCTTTTCACCTGCACAGGTGAATATATAAAAAGTATACAAGTCTCTGACATCTGAAGTTTCAATCACACTATCCAGTGAGCTGCTCAGGGGTATCCATTTCTCTCCATCCCACTTGTCTTTTCCTTCACTATTGACTCAAGTACCAGCCTCAATTATCAAGACCATTTCTCTCTCATCAGCCATGAAGACTGAGTTCTGCCACTGATTAGCTCAAGCCTTCATCCGGTTACCATGTTTAAAAAAATCTGTTTCTCTTCTCTCTGTTTTGCTTTTCAGCTTTTGGAAGATTTCCTTGTAAACACAGGCAGAACTACCTCATTATTCTCCTTCATGCCCTTTTATAGTTTTTTTTTTTTCTTTTCCTTGAAGCCATTAAAAAGTTAGATCGTTAAGATATTCCCTATCATAATCAGCATCTTTGCCTCTTTCACCTCTGATGGGGCAGTTTCCTGACACAAGATCAGACCTGCCATGGTTTGACCCAGAAACAGGATTTCTGGGATGCTGTAGATAGGGCCAATGAGTGCTCAGATTTGAATATTGCCATCTGGCCCAACCACTGGGCATTGGATCCACCTCTGAGAACACAGGGCAAAAGCAGGGCTCTCCCCCTGGCAGCTCCTCTTTGGATTCCGGCGGGAAGGAGTTCGGTCTCTCCCCCGGCCCTGCTGCTGGCTGGGCGGGGGAGGGGAAAAGCCATGGGCCCGGCCGGGAGAGGTAGGCCTGGCCCCCCCCAAGGGTGGAAGGAAGACGTAAAGAAATGCCGGGAAGCAATGGGCAGCCTGTTCCCCCCCTTGGAGACAGACAGAGAGAGAGTGCAGCCTGTGTTTGTGGCTGTTACCTTGAAATTTGGTAAACATGTGCTGGCAGCAGGCAGCCCGGCTGAGGAGATGGGGGGGTGCAGCCAGGAGTCCGGCTGCTTGGAGGAGTTTTTAACACTTCTCGGACAATGAAAACTTTACAGAACATTAACCCTTCCTAGACGAGAGATAAGAGTAGAGGAGGACGAAGGAAATGGGCGAGTGATGAAGGTCCGGACCAGAGAAAGAGTGAGAGATGTTGGAGGAATGGAGAAGATGGAGTGGCATTTTATGCTGGACTCTTTTGTGTAGCCATGGACAGAGCCATGTTTCCGTGCGATACAGAGACTGAGTCCAGGGGGAGAAATGTCCCGGAGCCAAAGAAGATTCAGTGTGGGTACCCCTCGGCCCCAGAGGGTATATAAAATATGGGGGGGACAGATGTCCCAAAGGTGAGAGACTGTGCTTTTCTGGGACTGGACAAAGCATCCTTAAAAGGAAAACCCTGGAAGCAGCCCTGGTCCATGTTCAGGCAGTGAGAGCACCTGGACAAGATGGAAAGGCCACCATGACACATGGAAGGACTCCCTCTCCTCTTGAGGAACTGAAGCTGAGCATTCTAAAGGGTGGTGCTGGACCCAGAATTGGTGATTTTGGAAGATGTATTGTATCGGAATTTAGGGGGAGGAGGAGGAGAGTGTTTTTGTGAGGTTTTCATTTTCCTTGTGTTTTTTTTTCTTTTGTGTGTAGTTTAGTTATTGTTTTGTAGTTTAGTTAATAAACTTTTCTTTCTTTTTAAGTAAGAGCCTGCTTTGTTTATTCCTGGTCAAAATCTCACAGCAGACACCGGGGAAAGTGTATTTTCATGGGGGCATTTGGCCGTGTGCCAGTGCCAAACCATGACAAGACCTTTACGGCACCAAATGTCATTTTTGTTTGGTATTCGCACATAGAGTCCTAAGCCATGACAGTTTTCTACAAAATATTAAAAAGAATAAACAAGTAAGCCCAGCAAAACAGAGACACACACACATGCAAGAAACCTCGAGTTTCCTTCACCCTGATTTTTATTGCCATTATTTTTTTTAAGTCTTATAGCTAGTAGTTAACCAGCCTAATAGTATTCCTGTTCCAGCCAATAAGAAGCATTGCAATATGCTTTTCCCAGTGAACAGATGCTGTGTCCAATCTTTTGTTTTCACAAAAATCTAAATTACAGGAAATTATCTTATGACTTAGCATGGCAGTCATGGGCTGCAAATAGCGAATACTGGAGGCACAGTATTTATCACAAACTGATAAATAGTGATGCTTCTGTAAATAGTTTGCCAGGAAGAGGAATTTCGCCCTCACCACGTGAACCCACCTATGAGAATATTTTTCATGGTATTTCTGTGAATAGCCATTTTTACCTTTCGAGAGTGCATGTTTGAGGTGAAACAATGAAATTACTCTGTATCCTATTGCAACCTGACAAATTTTAAGTTTTGTGGCATTGATTGCTATGATGCAAAATCTACAGTCCAAATTTCACTGGAAATTTGTTGAAGGAACTGATTATAAAGCTATTACATTAAACACATAGTATTTAAAAAACTAAGTTTTGCATAGTGCATTTAGCTAAGCAAGATAAATTTCAATGGAGCCAGTGATTCAAAGATGGGTATCTTGAAAGCATAAAAACCTGTGCAACTCCTGGATGAATAACTGGCAACACAGGGTCCAGAAGATTGCTATTTACCCCCAAATAAGCCATTCAAATTACATTTGTTTCAAATTCATAGACAGTAATGGTCCCAAACTAACACTGACCTTTTTCAGGTACAGAGACAATTTTCTAGGACTAAGGAAACCAAGCAAAGATTTTCTGAATCATTCTGTCAACTTCTCTGCCTTTGGGTCTTTTCTGCCCCCTTGCATTATAGGCACACTGAAGCTTAGCCAATAAACCATGATAAGAAGAACAACTCCTCACTGGTTATTGGGATCAGTGGTCTGAAGAGTGTAATGCAAACATCCCTCTCCATGGGGTGTACAAGGGAATCTAGTAACCCAACAATCACCATTTCTTACATTTCTTACTCTCTTGTTATCTTTACCTCCCTATTGGATCAATATTGAATTTCAAGGTAAAGTCAGTTGCAGATTCTGGGAAAAGAAGAAAAAAGGCCTCCATGGTTTTTAAACTGTCAAAAAGAAGAACTTCAGAACCACCTATATATGAACAGTCTTCTAATAATTTATAATCATTTTCATAACTTATATATGTACTTGCACTTCATGCAATTTTTTCTAGATATAATTTTAAATTTAGAAGAACTAAATTCATCATGACAGAGTAAAAAACACTCTAAAATGTGCAACCAAGTTGATTTGAAGACTTTTCTTCACATGTTCTCATTTCTTTATTTTTCTTCAGAGCATAAAAAGAACGAATTGAAAGATCAGTTACTATGTATCTGACTAAATCACTTGGTTCTTGAATTACCCCACTGTCATAGTCATACTGTCATCTGAAATACAGAATTCTTTTTGCCTTAAATTATTTAACTGGTTTTTTTTTTCTTCAAACTGTCCCTTCACATCATTTTAGCAAAGATTTTCATATTTAAATAGGCCTATTTTTTCTTTCTCTGTACACACAGGGATTCTCACTGATTCATGTCAGATTATATTTTGTATTTATGCAGTCAATAGAATTTTACAGATGTTGAAATTGTTCTAGAAAGGCAGAAAAGCTGGTACTTCTGATTCATACATGAAAAGGAAGCCAAGAAACTCCATAATTCACAGAAGGACATATGCTGCAGAGGCCGGGTGATGGGTGAGTATATGGTACAGAATTCTGGTGTAAACATCAGGATGTAGGAGGATTTTGACAGCTGGGAGGAAGGGAGAGGATGCCAGGTCCTCTCTCCTACTGCTGCTGCAGCCACACAGCACAGTGAGGAGCACCCAGGAAGCTGGTTGACAATAAATGCTGTTTCTCTCAATTCTGCAATAATCAGGGGGCTTCTCTGGAAAACCCAAAGGCTTTTCCCTCTGCGTGTCCTTCCACTCCCTGACTTTAAGACACCAGACTGCATGACTCTAGGTGTTAAATGTGAGCAAAATCATTGCCTTCTTTCAAAACAAGAGACATACGTGTAAGTCTCAGCCTTGTAAATTCCCACATCCCACAGAATCAGAATATCTGATGGCAATCAAAGCTGTAAACTTTTAGCTCAGAGCTTGGACATTCTGAATCTTCAAAAATAAGCATATTAAAAAATGTTGCATCTTCCACAACATTAGAATAAAGGTGCCTGTAAGTTTATCTCTGTTAAAACTGAATAAACATAGAGTATCCTTTTAGTCTGAAGAGAGGCATTTAAAATTCCTCCCTCTCAGTCCCCAGACAATTGATGCTGCCAATTATAGGACTGCTTCTTTAACATCTAGTTAAAGTAATGAAAGTACATCCCTACTAGCAAAGCAGAATGAATCAGAGCTTACAGCAACTACTAGAGAGCTGTCAGAGCTACTATGCTCCCAAACCTCTATCCTGGCACACAGCCCCACTACCACAAAGCCAGAGTCAAAACATAATTTTACCCAAAGTTTCCTTTAATTACGAAATGTCTAATCCTTTTTTTTGTTTGTTTGTTTTTTTGCTGAATTCTCAAAGACATTATTTCAAACAATAGTGTTTTGATTGTTCAGGAACTTACTCTCATGGGGTTTTTTCTGTTTTCAAATAGGGGAAAATTGCTTTAAATATGTCAAAATATTCTGACTGACAAAGATACATGCAAAGTTGAATAACCTCATTTGCTTGGCATTTCTGAGGTCAGATTCTCTGAAGTTCATGCCTGCATGCTTTTCTCTTATATCCCTGTTCTATTCTTTATCAGCTGCTGTCTTCTAAATCTTTGTTTTACATCTACTGTAGAAATTTCCCTAGCATTGTCATCCTTCCTGGCAAAGTGCACTTATATTTGACCACAGAAGCAAGCACACCAACTACAGTTTAAATCCCATCCTGACTAGGTCTTATACATAGTGGTTTTTTTAAGTAACACTTGCTTTAATTAAGATCTTTGTGTCATGGTGAGCTTAATCCCCATCTCAGAGACTCCTCAGAAAAGGACTGTTGGAATGGAATTCAGTTTATCCAGGAAAGAGATTTGACTACAGCTTAGGACTGTAAATCATACCAAGAAAACCTATTTAAGTAGAATATAAAACTGTGGGGTTTATTTTTAAAAGAATACACGCCATTCTTTATTTGGGGTTACTATAGACAAAGGGTGTACATCAGCAGGCCTAAATGGTCTCATGGTCTCACTGAAATCCAGGCATTTGTCCTCATCTTCTTCTCCGTTATTTATTTTTCATTACACCTTTCACCTTATTGAAGTGAAGAACTGAACTGCACGGATAATCTCTATATTAGTGTATCCATTAAAGTACAAACTGAACAAGCACAAGCTATAAAATGGTCCATAAGAGAAACATGTGTCTTCAGAAGATAATGCGTCCATCTGCTGGAGTTCTGCACAGAGCATTTGCTGAGTTCAGCAGAGGGGAAGGAGCACATGGGTTGATCAGTTCCTGCCACATGAGCCATCCTTAACAGCAAAGCATGGGAAATGTGGATGAATTCAAGGTGCTAATTCTGCTGGGTGGTGCCCAAAAAAACACTTTAAAACAAAGCGACTATGTTTACGACAATACATTTCAAGGAATTTCTTTATCATCTGAGAAGTCTATTTTACCAAATAAGTTAAACAAATTGCCCATTCAGCAGTATGGAAATGTCCCAAGTCAGGAAGAAAGTATTGCCACTTTCTGACTAATAAGAATGTGGTTTAGATGGCATCTGCTTGAGGTTACTTGCACTGCTATTCGTCCGATGTTTTTTTAGAGTAAGCAGTCACTCAGGTATTTAGCACTAAAAAGGAAAGATTTATTGCAAATACTAACCAAGCTTTCTTTTTGATATTAAGTATCAGAAAATAGCTCTTTTATGAATTTTTTTGAAAGATTGGTATTAGCTCATTCCTCAAAGTATTTGTGGTAACAACTTTCTCATTCTCAACTTAGATCACTATTTGCTATTTGTTTCTGGCATCTTGACCATTGGCAAGGAAAAAAAAAAAGTTGTCCTGCTGATTTGGCAACTGCGCACATGCTTTGAAGCATAAAGGCCATAAGCTGCCCTGACTAATCTGCAACAGCTCAGCTTCTTTCCCTACCTCATCAACACCATGGCACTAAAATGACATGTCCTATTAGAGACCTGTTCAAGCTTGAATTAAACAGGATCTTCCATGACCTAATGGCTTTTAGATTATGTCCTAGAGCTCCTGTTTTCAAATACAGAAATGTTTGGGTATTTTGGTAAAGAACCATCAGACCTATCAAGTGACTGAAGAACTGATGTAAAAGCAACACAATTAAGCATTGCTTGACCTATTGTAACACATATCATAAGTACAAGGTCACCTTTTAAGCACACAAGCTGTCACAGTTTAACCCCAGCCAGCAACCAAATCCCACAGAGCCACTCACTCATTCCCCCACCAGTAAGATTGGGAATAGAATTAGAAGGGTTAAAGAAAATAAAAAAGTGAATTGAGACAAAGGAAGTTTAATAGAGAAAGGAAAAGATGCCACACACAAGCACAGCAAAACAAGGATTTGATTCACTGCTTCCCATGGCCAGGTAGAGGTTCATCCATCTCCCAGGAGAGCAGGGCCCCATCATCTGTAATGATTACTTGGAAGACAAATGCCATAACTTCAAATGTCCCTCCCTTCTCCCTTTTCCTCCACACTTAATATACTGAGTATGATGTCATATAGTCTGGAATATCCCTTTGGGGAGCTGGAGTCACCTGCCCTGGCTGTGTCTCCTCCCAGCTGCTGCTGAACCTCCGACTTCCCCTGCAAGCCATGGCAGTATGAGAAACAGTGAAGGCTGTGGCTCTGTGCAAGCCCTGCTCAGCAATAACAAAAACATCTCCATATTATCAACCTTGTGTCTGCAGCCCCATACCAGCCACTGTGAAGAAAATTAATTCTACCCCAGTCAAAACCAGCACACATGCAAAGAAATGCTGTGATCATCAAGCTGTGCTTGATACATGCTACCTAGAGCTGAACTGGGTTAAAGGGATACAGGCCCAAATGCCCTTTGTCACCAACACAGCACAGCATGGATTTGTGGATCTAAGTCTAGAAGTTGTTGTTCTTCAATTGGCCAGATGGATGAGTTCAGTGTGGCCCTAGTGTCAATGCTGTCTCTTCTTGACAGAAATGGATTAGAGAGCAGCAACCTATGTTGTTCTGCTGTCAGGTATAAAAGCAAGCAAGCTTCTGGAAAGCAGTGAGATGTAGGGTCAAAATTTATCCCATATCCAGATATAGCAGCTAAAATCAGGAAAAGCAAAACTGACTTTTTGACTTAACACCTTTCAGTGAGGTTGATGCTATGACTTGTGATAGGGTGACAAAGAATTTCAGGGCTGTTTTGACCTTCCACAGATTTGGTAATATAATGGATACTTTCTGTCATGGCTTTAACAACAGTTTTACTGATATATCACAAACTCAGACAGACAAGTTAAAATCAAGTAGATAAAAATTCACCATGAAAAATTTGCCATACTGTATCCCTTGAGATGTGAAAGGGGAAGAACAATAGAAGAAAAATACTTTGTATAAAATAAAACAAAAAGGGAGGAAAAATTGATCTTTATTTCCTATCGAAAATGGAAATGTTTAGCAGGATACTACATCAAACACAGATGAAGACAAAAATCTCAAGAGCTTAATTGTGCTTAATGCAGCATAAGCACTTAAAGATTACAAGGAAAACAGACATCAAGGCTTTCACAATTTGAAGCATCAGGTCTTCAGTCAATCCCACTGCCTATTGTCTGGCTACTCAGGACAAAATTAGTATCCTTCAGATACATGTTTCCAAAAATTAAATTCCTTGTAGCCTAGGTGAAGCACGCTGAGCAGTAAGCCAGAAGAATGCATTCTTTTCCTACCTTTCCTGGAAGGTGTTTATACTTCTATGAAGAGGTTTGTTGAGGGTAAACTGGGGTTAAAAATCTGATCACCAATGCCTCATATTAGTATTAGCTTGTAGTGTTGCATGAGGAAACTAATATCCAGTCTGAACTGAGAATTTAGAGAATTCTCAACTCTGCTGAATGTGACCTCAAGCCAGCAGTCTCATGCAGTGCCTCACACAGCAAATGTATGAATTTTGTATGGGGTTTCTATTAGACTACTTGGTATTATTTCTTAGCTAGCTAGGAGTTATGCCATTATTATGAAATACAGCCATAGCCCTTACTTTGACTGACAGAAATGTGCAACGATAAATAGCTTTTAAATTATGGACCTGTATACAGCTTTCTTTGGATTATACATAAAATAGTTCAGATTCATAGACTTTTTAAAAATTATTTTTGCAGCCTAGGTTATTTTTCAAGCTAAGAAAATATTCTAAATAAAATACAATATATTAGAAACTGTAAAAAAAAAAGTTAGTTTAACTCTACACAATCAATTATGGTAACTTGACAAGTAATATTTCACTTTAGGGAGCAAACAGGAAAGACTCACCTGGGAAAAGTAGCTAGTAATAGCTGAATGAGAGTTTTGGGACGGTTCAATTTCCTCAGACTTTGCTCAAGGTAATTTTAAATAACTACTTATGCATGATGAGGAGAAAGAACTGTAGAATTTCCTGGTCTCTTTCATGTTGTGGCCTAATGTACAGACTGACAGAAGAAACATGACCTGTTTGGATGATCAACAGGGATTTAGCATCAAGATGTCTGACAAGGGAAACTATTTCCAGAAAAAAGTGATGAGAAGGGGGATATGGCACACTGGTGAGGTAAAAATGATGCCAACTCCCATAGCAATTCCATAATACACTAGCTGCTGTAAAAGTATGTTGGCCTAAACTTTATAAAAGACCTCAGCCCCTTTTTTAAAAATTATTTTGATAAAATAAGCAGTACCCTGAAAAGTTCTGGCAGAGTTTAATACCACTGGTATTAGACACATGATACTTGTTTAGAATCATCTATTCATTATCTATTTGTAATTCTTACATTTTGCTATTGATGTGGCACATTGGTGAGCATTTATTAGAGAAAATTATTGACATTTACTCTGCTTTCTTAAAAAGGGCACCATCACTGTTATACTTCCTCCTGCTAGCAAGAACTAGCAGTTATCTATTTTTCAAAACTGCCTACAGTTCATCAATATAGATTACAATTTAAAATTTGTAATTGCATAAATATAAGAGTTACAAGAGGCACTTCATATAGAATGTTCAAGTTCATGTCACACAAGGGTTCCTATTATGTGTTCACATTTGTGTGTGTTCTATCTTTAAGAAAACTACGCCTAATTGTTTAACTGGTCTAGGGTAAATCACAGAGTAGTCTGGGATTTTTGTGCATTCAGAAAGTCAATGGCAAAATCTCTTTATTAAGACATGCAATTTAAAAAAAAAAAAAGCGAAAAAACCAACACTTTATGTCATCCAGTCCCCTTCAGCAAAAATTAGTATCATGTGTGGGAGTATTTTAAGGTGTATTATATGGAGTGCCTGCTACAATTTAGGCAGAATGAATAACATAGCTTAGAATATTTGTGAAACTTTTTCAACTCAACTTTTTGAATATATCATTTAATAAACCTTTATGTTCAGTTTAAAAAGAACTGGCATAGTACATACTTAGGAAGTGCAATTTGAGATATCAAAAAGTTCAGCAATTCCTTCACAGCAATGAAGGTTTTTATAATGATTCTTGCTGCTGAGGCTTACTGGACAGGGTTGGGACTTTTTTTTCTGTCCTGCAGTACAAAGAACTGATTAGCTTGAAATAAAAAGCATGGATATTTAATCCACTGAAAATAACAGCATGAATGTTCTTAATCCATTCATTTTATCCGGTAATTTTATGAGCAGTTCTTTGTACAGCAGTGCATCTTGCAGGAGTTTTAAGCCATTTTTACACTTCATTTATGTAACACAGGAGATGTGATTTGAGGATATAACAATTCAGAGAATCTCTCTATATTCAAGTAGAATTCTAATTGAGGGTATGAAGTTGCTGCATCATTAAATGGCTTATATGACATCAAGGCAATGCCATGAGTGTCCTGGACCAGGAATAATAAAACCTTAATAGCTCCCATTCAAATGGCATCGTTCTAGGAAAACAGACTACCAAAGACTAGGGAAAACATTAGATATGAGGAAGAAACTTTTTATCGTGAGGGTGAACTGGTTGCCCAGAGAAACTGTAGATGTCCCATCCCTGCAGATGTTCAAGGCCACCCCTGGATGGCCTTGATGGCCTGTTGAAGGGCTGGATGGAGCTGTAAGCAACCCAGGTCTAGTGAAAGGTGTCCCTGCCCATGGCAGGGTGGTTGATAATAGATGATCTTTCAGGTCTCTCCTAACCACAAAAATTTTATGATTGTATGATCCCATGCATGATTTCCTGCTCCAAGGAGGTAATGGCTTGGTTCAGTAGAGAACAAATACGGTACATACTGGGAATGTGAATAAATCAGAAGTACTTGCACAGTACTAAATGACCAACAATTTAGCAAATATTAAAAAAAACAAAAAAAAAAAACCCCAACAAAATTCTAAAATAGTTGGCTTTAATAAAAGTCATAATTTTACTGTAGATACTCCACAGTATGAACAAACTCACTCTTATCCGCCTGCCTGGCTGTCAGAGTCAGTGATGTGTGTATCGTACTGCAACCTGAGAATCTGATACACAATCATTACTTGCCTGGTGGAAGTTCATTTCTATAAATATTTTTGTGTGGTATGTTATAAAGTAGAGAAAAAATTACTACTTTTTAAAGAAAATTTCTTGTACATCAAAAAATTGAGATGTCCATGATATATCTATCTGAAACATAGTGCCACCTGTGCAGTGTCAGAATTCCAGACTGCCAACTGCAGCCAAGTAGCAGGATTTATTGTGCATGGCCACTGTGCCCTTGGCAAAGTACAATTTTAACAGATAATACTTCAGGCAAGAAGTACTAAAACACACTATCACAGAAATGTAGAATAGTTTCAGCTCTTCCATAGCAGCTTTCTAAAACAAATCAAGTTTTCCAATTACTGCTTGTTAGCATGTGCAAACAAAGACTAAAGTCTTAACACCTGATTTGACAGAAATATGGTTTTTTTGTATGTATGGAGTTACAGCTTGCAATCACAATTGATAAAAGGAAACAAAAAAACCCAAAACTTTCTCTCTTTTTTTTTTTTTTTTTAAGACATGCTATCTTTCTGCGTCCTCTGGAATCTACATTTCTCCTGACACCAATCCTCTTGTCAAGTTCACTTGCTCCATGATATCTGGCCTTTCCTTTCCTATATACCTTGTCCATAACTACAAAAAACAGTGAAAACAGTGTTGCTATAAAACCTTCCTTTCATACTATCCATATTTATCTCACCTGAATTATTTCTGGTATTTACCCCATGATAACATATCCTACATTTTTTGTAGGTTTTGGCACCTGAAAACTAGGAGGGACGTATGAAGGGAGGGAGGGAAAAAAGAAGGAATGGAATCAGGAAGGGAGGATGGTGGTTTGGTTTAAATACACAGGAGCAAGGACAGCACCCTGTGGAGATACAATTAGCTTTTCAAACACAATACACTCATGCAGACTTTGATAAAAAGTGATAATTGGTTGACAGAATATAAAATTGATAAGCATTCATGAAACTAATTATGGCAAAACCTCGTATTCTCCAATTGTATTTTGTTTCAGATGCAATACTCTCAGGTTAAGTCAAATTCTAAATATGACTAGATTTCCCTCTATAGTTGTAGATAAATCAGTACTTTCAGCAGTTTATGAAGCTTCTGGTTGTTCGTGTTTCAAATTATGTGTTTGTATGAAGCCAGACACACCATTCACACTCAATAATGTAAAGCTTTCTTCCAGAGAAAGCTTATGTGCAACAAAGAGGCTGTATTATAACAGAGAAAAGAAGGGTGATTTGACTTTAAATTAGAACAATTTAACTTTAAATATGCATTCAGAGAGGAGATAAGAATACTATAAAAGTAGAATATAATGGTTAAAATAAAATAAGAAACAAACAAAAAAAGTCCCAAAGCCACCCCAAAAAGCCTCCAAGACACCCCAAACCTGGAACTCCAGCTATTATTGTAAGAAATGTAATGGAGATTATTTTTCTTCCTTTTTAAGGGTCAAGTAAGAGATTACATTCATGCAAAATTAATTTTCCTTCATCAAAAATCAGAGATTCAAAAGTCAAATTTAAACTTCTGAAGTCTTATCTCTTGAGCATATGAATATTTTATGTACCTTTTAATTACATAATGATATACTACCCTTTGACTCAGGTCTCTCTTTATTAAAAGAATGTTATTTTTAAACCAATTCAATATTTTGAGCTGTCTCAATATTATAATTCCCACAGAAGAAAGTCTTTTCCCTAGAAATAATATCATAAAACAGAAACTCTAAGTGGAACTCCAAGAAGAGTTAATACTTAGTAAAATGGTAGATATGCACCTGTAAGAGAAAGCCTGCTAGCATTTTCACTCACAAACACACTGATTTTCAAAGATATTTATTGACGAAATGTCATGTATGAGATTGAGCTACACTTCAAAGATCATTTGTAAGGAGATCCCAAATGAAACTGTGTTGGAGAAAGTGCTAAATTTTGAAGAGTAGAAATATGGGTAGAAGATATTCTTAGCTCTTCTTGCTTCAGGCTGATTGATTTGCACTAATTGCATCACTTTGTTTTCTTCCATTATGACTCTTTCATAAAATTTAGATGCATTTTATAGAAACTGATCTTCATGAGTTTATATCATATATTCACTCTTGATAGAAAGAAAGATGCTTCAAAGCACATAAATTCTATAAAAAGACAGCTTGCCTTTTGGGTGATTCTTCAAATGGATAGGCTTCAACATAGAAGCTATTTAATCTATTTCTATATTCAAATTTTGATTGATATTGCAAACTCCAGTTCATTTGTGATATTCTAAGTTAATGGTGGCTTCTGAAACTGCCATCAATAACTGGTGCAGACGTGACAAATAGTGATATGAGGTTCACTCTTTTTTAACTCAGCATATTTAAAAGTTTTTCCTGTTAAATTTGCAAATATTCAAATTGTGGGATGTGTACATGCTGTTTAAACCCACCTGTCAGCTTTCAATACCTAAAAAGGCTATTGTTTCACAATTGTTGTAGAAGAGACATCCTACAAAGCATGTCAGAGAAAGGAATACCAAAAGAAGAGAGTGTAATGTGCCTTTTCCTCAAGAATTAACAGTAAATGTCATTCCAGCTTGGAATTATGAGCAAAATACAAAGATGTCTTTACTTGAAGAAGGCAATTACTATAGCTGAAAGATATATGGAAAATATGTATTTCATTCAGGAAGCACTGAAAGCCAAAGCATTTGACAGAAGTAATTTTATTTCTGTATGTGTGCCTTAATTCTTAGACATAGGACTTGGAGAACCTCTGTACAAAGACACCACAGGTCCTAATCAGCTCATGCAGGAATCCCCTTGAGTTACAGTTTCCCACAAAACGGGCATTTACTTCCAAAGACAAAACCTTGATAATCCTCAGAGGTCACAGAAACATAAAACAAAGCCAAAAGCTCAACTTCATGGGACTTATTTTCTCTCTTAGGGGCTAATTAGCTATTTTATTTTAATCTCAAAGTAGGAAGGTTGTTAATCCTTGACTTCAAAGACCCCCAAATCTAAAATGTAATTAAAGGGAGCAACTCATTCTTCCAGCCTGGGAAGCATTGACTTAACATTTCTGTTTCCTTTCTTTCTATGGTTCCAAAAGAGACTTGATTTGCAGGAATCCCTCCCTGCCATTTAGCTCCTTTAATAGTGCTTAGGGAGGTAGGACTACATGAGTGCTAGATTTAGTTTAGATTTAGTTTTTACCCTTTCTAGCTGTCTTAGATTTCTACCTGTGGGTTTCAGGTATCAGTGTAAAACAACTACTTAAAGTGGAAATACAGTGATGACATGGAAGGATAGGGCACTGTCAATGGTGGAAGGAGAACATACAAGCACATACACACAGAACTGTCATAAAAGCATTACTAAAATTGCCATACACAAATATTTAATAGATAATCATAAGGAAGGAGAAAGTTAACTTCATAGGTAGTATCAACATGTTAGAATCTTTTTACTTTCAACTGAAAACAAAGACTTATTTAAATTGCAGATTATTTTCCCAAAATATGTTTTTAGTGAATTTCAACAGAACATAGAAGCACAACACTTATTTGTAAGGATTCTTTATTGGAGAATCCATTACGTTTTGTGAAGTAAAAAGTAAATCAGTGTTAGATCTTTTAACTTACAACAAACTCAGATCTCTAGTTACCATGGTTACAGGTCCCAACAGACCATTCTTTAAGAATTTTCTCCTCCACCCAAGATAGCAACAGTCTTTTATAAATCTTATCTAGACTACAGCAAAAAACGATTTCTAGTACATTTATGCTAATATGCAATTAACTGAGCATTTGTTAATGAGACTGCCACTGGGGCAAAAGCATGGGCATCCTTATACTAAGACTGACAGCTGCTGGAAATTATAGACCTTAATTCTAAATAAACCATGAACACTCTAAAAATAAACCCCATAAATTTTTAGCTTGACAAATATGAAAAATTTTTCTTGTAACAATCAGACTAACCTGTGAGAAAATCCAACAGAATGACTTTTTCTCACCTACTAGTGTTCATCTCTGCCAGGTGCCTCTGTTCTATTTTGCACCAATCTATAATTCTGATAAATGCCACCATAATTAGTAAGCAGCTTTACTCACAGCTTTTTTACTAAGCAATTTAACCTGTATGTTACATAAGATATTTCTGATATTTTTCTTAATCTTCTGGAGCTTTCATACAGGCTCAAAGGAATGAAATTTAGTACAATTTACAAACAAAAAATCCCAAATAATTTAAAGGGAATGTTGTTCATTATCTTTTCAAGATAATCACAGGGAAAATATAAAAAATTGATTTGTAAGCAATCTCTTTCAACAGGTGGGAAGCTTCACTACAATACCAAAGTGCACTCACTGAGTTGTCAGTTCACCCAGATTTTCCTTTCAGTTGTAACAGACATACACTGAGGAGACACAATTCTCAGATTTCTAGAAACAATGGCTTGAAATGACAGCAATAATAATAAATATTAATGCCTAGGCCAAAACTGACATTTGCTGGTCTTTTTCAGAAAAAAAAAATGATAAAAGTCTAATGCTAATATTATTTGCTGCAAATTTAAGAATGTCAAAGAAACTGGACAGGTTTTAGCTACTGATGGCTTTGTCTGGCACACATGGAGTCACATGTTTGATTCCCTCTTATGTTATCCTGGCAACTGTCTAACGAAATAAAATTTAAAAAATTGTGCAATATTTATCTAGAATGCATTAAAATGAAGGAACAGACATAAAAAAAGTATATGTGAAAATTGCTATATTTACTATACGTCTTCCTTACAGAAAGGTTGTTTCATATATAAAGACAACTAAAAAAAAGTGATGTAAAATCTACCCATGCATTAAATTTCCTCTAACTATTGTGTTTTCTGATTTTCTTCATATCAAGATTTTTTTTCAGTCTATCACTAACACTGTTTATCGTATCTTAGTTACTATGAATTCCTGATAAATTTCTATAAATAAATCCTTTTTCTACTAATCTAATCTTAACCAATATGTTTATTTTGTCTCTAATATAGGACATATTATAAAACATTGATGATGTTAAAAAAGCAGTTAAATACTTAGGTAAATATTAATTCAGCAAGTCATCAAGGTGCTATACCATCTGCTCAGGCCTAAAGAATTCCTTATCATTGACAATAGTGGGAGAGAGTGTGGGCAGCACCTACTTGCTGTAATGCCATTAAGGTAGATGCATTTCCAGGTGTAGGAGAGAAATCATCATCCCATGTTCATTTAACAAACCAGAGCTGCTATCTAAATTGCAGTTTAAGTACCTCAGATCCACCTTAGGTCAACACCAACATAATATACTCCACTTTCTGACTTAGGGTGGGTGTGTTTTTCACTCTCCCTCTTTGAGCCAGACTGTGGGCAGCCAGGCATGGACAAGTCAAGAGCCAGACGATCAGAAGTATCAAGAAAAAACATAATTCTAGAAAAGTGTTTGGCACTGAACTGGCTCCTGGATGCTGCTGCAGTACTATTTCTTTGTCTAAAGCATTCCGCAGTAGAGAATGTTCCTGTTCATGGGACTGACCAGGAAAGCAGTAGTGTCTGTGGTCATAAGGAAAGAATCTCCCCTCTCCAATGAGCTGTCAATCATTGCTTCTGCGGCATAAAGTGGAAAGAGAAGCACATCTTCATTCAGAACAGGGATTAGGATGTAAGGTCATGAGTTCAATCTTTCTTGAAATGAATAGTGCCAAGAGCCCAGGTTGCTACTCCAGACAAGTGGGGCTTCTCTTGCCAGACAGTGAAGGTGGCCAGAAGTAGCAGCAGTAAGGTAGTACCATACCCCAGTGGGTAGAAGGTTCTGCAAATAAAGCTCAAGGAGACATGAACCAAACTCCTGGCTCTCTATACTTGAGATAGGCATCTGACTTAAAAAAGATTGAACTGCCTCTTCCTATTGCCTGAACTGCATGAATTGCATGTCTCCAGGAGCAGAAACATTTTTATGATTCAACTCACAGGGTTCTCATGTGGTTTATTTTCTCCCTTCTTCTCTTGGCTATTTCTCAAGAGTTAAAGAATATTTATATGACATGTAACCTGCACCTGCAACACTTCTCTGCTTACCATTTTATAGCTTTACTAGCTAGAATTCCCATAACAATTATAAACTTTACTCAAAGATAATAATGGAGCCATTGTGCTTCCACTGTAAATTGCTGGAGAATTTTAATCACTGATTAACGTTAATGTCTATGGCCATTCCATCATTTTTGTTTTGAGCAGAGAAGTATTTTAAAAGGTAATGAATGCAACAACAGGAACAGATGAAGATTCTCTAAGGCTCTATCTAAAGATTCAGATGTATGATTCGAAACTGATCCTCTCCTCTGGTCCCTTAATTGTTGGAGCTGTAAACTACACCATGGCTCCTTTATGGCTGACGAACCCAAGTTTCCTGTCTGTGGCTGACAGTCATGTTGATCCAACCTTGGCTGGAAGTCAAGTTACAAGAAGGACACATTGCACAGATCTTTTTGCTGTGGACACACAGCTTTACTTTACTCTTATACCAGCTGTACAAAGCCAGGGCAGGGTAAAACAGGAATAACTCAGGAATAAATATCAATACAACAAGCATTGAAATCCATTGTAAAACATAAAAGATTGTGATATTTAATTGTGACAGCAAAGAGAGAGAGTTCATAGGAAGAGCACATGCTACTTTACTCTGCAGGTATAGTTAGCGAGTAATTTTCCTACTGCCAAAAATTTTCCCCATACTGCTACACAAATAAAAATAAATATCATCCTAGACCTAAGCACATTTATCATTTCCCTATTAAAATATTACACTTTATCAAAGACTCTTTTAAAGTGCCCATTGAATTCAGGTGCACAAATTCACCTGAATCAAATCCACTAGGCTGGAAGGAGCTGCCCAACAGAACATCCCAGTGCTAGTGGAGATTTCCCTAACATGAGCAGAGCTTCATGTGGTATATCTATTCTGTAAGGGACCATGAGTTTCTGACTGGGTAGCCCAGGCATTACACTGTCAAAAACTCAATTATAATTCTAAAAAAATACTTGTTTTTATTGTCATGGAAAAACCTGAAAACAAAAAATCCTATTTATTTCATTGCTTGAGGCATCCATACCCTTTATATAAAACCCAACAATTTTTCTAGAAATTATCATTACAATCTGCCTCCTCATGGGGTAAATTATTGTAATTTCTAGTAAGTTTTAATTTTCAAAACAGAATAATTATTTATATCTTCCACAAGTAGAAGTGTATTGTATTATTTAATTTTCAATTATTAAGCCTTATCAGTTGCTTGAGGTAGAAACTGGGAAACAGAGTTGTATGTACTGAGACTTATAATACAGACAACTGCAGCAGTCCCAAATTAATGCCACCAACAATAGGTAGCTAATTTCCTTTAACTTCTCTGATTCCTATTAAAAGCTATTATAATAGCTGGCTTTTTAAAATCTAAGGGTCCTTCACAGTACACTTCCAATATCAATTATCTTAGTGTGACACTTCTGAAAAGCATAAGTTCAGCAGTTTCATTTATTTATTAAAACAGGTGTTCACACACAAATGTGTTATTAGAGGCAGAAAAGAAAATGAGACTGTCTGAGAGAATTGTATTAGATTTGTCTGATTTTCAGCTACGGATGTTCTTATAAAGTAAAACAAGAGAGAACTACCACAACCAATCATAAATGCCTAATTTTCTAACAATTCCCTAACTTATTTTCACTGTTGCATATAAATAGAGGCCTTTTAAGAGAAGGCAGAAACAAAAGTTATTGCAAGTGTTGGAAGAATTAAATAAGGTGCTGGAAGAATAGCAGAAAATTGATTAAATAGAATAAAGCTAATGAACCTTGGCAGCACTGTCTGGTTAATCTCTCTTTTTTTTCTGCTTCATTTTTTCATTGTCCATTCAGTTTAGGGCTACTAGTTAAAAAAAAACCATATAAGGCTAGTAATTTTATAGTGCTGAAATTCTCAATATGGAATGAAAAAGCATCTTTGGTACCTAACAGTCTTCTGTGAGTTGCTTTCCTATTGTTCCAGTGGCATCCAGCCTGCTTCTGTATTCATCTTCTGATCTAAGCAGCAAAATAATTTGGTTCCTAGTTGTACAGGAGATGACTGTTCTCTCATGACAAGGCTATTTTCAGTGCTGGTTAATTAGCAAGCACATGGTCACAGAGATGTCCATCTTGCCCTTTACCACATAAACCTGGCACTTTTATGCAGCACATGAAGCAGACTTAATATCAGGACAAGTCTTGCAGGGGTAATCAAGTTCTTACACTTTTTTTTTTTTAATTTAATAGTAATAATTCATTTCTGAAGTTCCACCTATCTATTCATTAAGTGATGAAGTGTCAGGGCACAGAGGGGAGTAATCTTTTATGTTGTCTAAGCATAATTTAACACTTAATTCAGAAGCTGGAAAAGCGTAAATACAGCCAATTATTCTCACGTGCATTAGAGTTTTTACCTCCTCTATGATCTGTACTGTTAGGTATGTGTAATAAAAGTTTAGTAGCTTTTCAATTTATACTCTAGACAGAAAAATCAGTGACTGAGAAGTCTACAACACCAGCCTTTGCACAGAGGAGTCCTAGAGTATGCAAAGTGTGAAAACATTACAAGAAGCTATAAAAAATGCAGAGGTCTGAGTGTCTATTCTAAAATTATTCTAGAACATTATTCATCACACTTGCTGTCACTCATATAAAATCTGTGCAAATCCTGTCATAGTGTTTAATAATCAAAATCCTGGATTTTGTTCAATAAATGCTAGTAAAAACATCCAAAATGCTGCTTAAAAAGTTTCAAATATTATGTTACTTCTTTTGAGAAAACAAGCTCCATAAATTTACTTATGTGATTAATATGATGAAGATTTCATAGTATACAATGAATTCTACATGTATTTGCTAATGCACTGAATACCAATAAGTTTCATTTTATACATTAGAGAAATACTACTACACTTTATCAAATAAATTTAAGATATTTCAAATACACATGTCAAGTTATACTTTTAAGAAATATCTCTCATTTTAAAATGTCTAAAGACAGAATGTTTATGCTAACTACTGTTCCTTCCCTGTCATCCCTCAAATAAGTTTTGGGTGGACCAATTTTAGGTAGATTTAGCAAATGGGTAAAGGCTCAAAGATAATTTGACCTTCTAAAAAATCTCTAAAAGATGTCATAAATTTGGAAACTAGAAAACGGGGAGGTAGACAGATAACTGTGGACACAGCTACATCCTGAGATACAATACCCTGAGAGGAAGGTAGGTGGAATGTAACAGCTACACACCCCATCTGAAGGCAGCTGGGCCAGGCAATCTGGACATATCTAGTTGCAGACTAATGACAAAATGCTTTATCTGCAGGGGCGTCACAGACAGATTCAGGAAGGAACAGATGTTATTTCCATGGAAGACAGATCTGAGCAATTAAAGGACAAAAGCCAGTAGGAAACCAGGCACTGTCATTAGCTCTACAGCTGATGCAACAACTAGTAAGAACACTCAGTAGCATATTCAGTTGCATGCTTAAGGCACCTTACAAGGTGTCTGAGTAGAAACCTTTTAATGGCCTGTAATAGGTGATGTGTGTGCACTGACAGATAATCACAGCATTTCTTGTTGTGTGGCTGCCATGGTAGAAGGACAAATGGTGTTCCCTCAAACTGAGAGGTATTCCTACAGTTCTCATTTGAAGACCACATCGGACAACAGAAAAGTCTCAAAGAAGCACAAGGGGCTTTGCAGTCCCTCGCAAGATTTACTGAACAACAATACCCATACTCCTGTTAGGTACAGCTCAACTGACTCCATGTTGCAGATCCTACTAGAGGAATGATGACTGGTCACTAAATTTAATTTCTCTTCAAGGCACAAACATGAAGATCTCCAGGTCTTAAAACTGCACAAAATACTGAAGCCTGGCTTCATTGGAGACTGTCTGCCATGGATAACTCGTGCTTCACATTTAGATACACTGGGAATCAATATAGGTAACTGCTGTGCTCACAAATCACTGCAACAAACAATAAACAGCTAACTTCCTTCAGGCAGGTCATAAGGACATGCTTGCCACAGGACAGGCGAGCAACCCTTTTCAATATATTCTTCTTGCTCCTAAAAGAGAAAGAATACTTGCATGATAATAGGTAAATTCAACATTTTTAGCTTGGAATCGAAAACATTTAGAATTGTTTTCTTGGTGACTGCAAGACTAATTATGTTCGATTATGTTGAAATTTGCAAGGCTTTCCTAGGCACTAAGGTTTCCTTTTACAAAGGATAGCAAAGTCAATAGCATTAGTAGGTATACAGCAAATAGGTAGAACCAGTCAAAATATATGTACTATGAACACGCTGTCCCTTTCCAGTACAAATTTGATATGAACTGCTGAAAAATACTACTGTGTGTATAGATACATTTTTTTATTTCCAATACAACTGCTTTAGGAGAGCTGAAATGATCAGTATTCCATTTTATTGTATTTAACAATGTTCCTAACATCCTAATAGCTGATGTGCTTTCCTGTTCTTGGTAGAGAATTTTAATTATTCAAAGAGTAGCTGTACTGCATTAATATCATGAAGGATGATTTCCAGCTTGTAGAAGAAGTTCTGGATCTTCTGATAAATATCCTGAACAAGAACAAAAGTGTTTTTCCCTCAAACCTTTCCCTGACACTTTTTTAGTCCTCTACAGACTCTGAACAGAATTTATTGCTGATCTTCAAGAATAAGTTTTGTTGTCAGTGTTGAGAAAAATGACTGATTTTACATGAGGCCTTAATTTGATTTTTCATCATTTGCTAAAAGTTTCTAAAAATTTTCCTGGCTTTGGGGAAGATTGGCCAGCTTTTGCAATTAGAATTTTATAAAAAAAAGACTGAGGCAAGCATTGGTTGGAATTTCTCAATCTTACATCAATTATTGTCCACTTAAGAGACAAGCAGCAGTTGCCAGTTTAATCGTTTTATGAGACTCCGTTTATCATTCATGTTAAAATGGCCCTGGGTAGGTTCTTTTTATCCATTATAAATCAAAATAAATAATGAATAATGATAAGTAATTGCAACTAATGAATCAGACATGGCATTCCTTATTCCCACTACATCAACTCTACTCCTGTGCACTGCTTAGAAGAGGCAGAACTATCTTCACAGACAGCAAAAAATAGCAAAGAAGGCAATGCTGTTACTTCAAAGAGCTTTTGCAGCAATACAGTATTTGGCACAAGAGAAGAACTTGAAATTAATGTGGATGCTTTAAAAACAAAGAAAGAGAACAGTTCTGATTTTCTTGTTGCAGAACTCTGAGGTGGACTTTTATAATGAGAGAATAGTTTTTAACATTGATATTATTAGTGTGTGGGCTACAACATGAGAAATAGTACTCAGGTCTACACTGCTTAAAATTTTTCATAACATTTTCATAACATTCACAAAAACTCTTCGTTCTATAAAAATAGATTTGTGGATCCTTGCCAGATCGTCTTAAATATATTTCATGCTTACAAAATCTGTCCTGTAATAAATTAATATTTTTTCCATTGACAGTTTAGGATAATATATATCTCATATGGTGATGAATGAAGTTAAAAAACTATGAAGCACTCTCACTGTTGGGAGCAGCAAGGAAATTCTAATGATAGAAAGACAAGAAGATAAAAATAAGTACAAGAAGATAAAAACAAGTAGTTGGTATACAAGTGCTTTTCATTTCTTTATAAAACTTCTAGGTCACCCAAAATACAGTATGTACAAAGACTTAAATTAAAGGACCATATGAATATTAGAGAAGCATTATACTCATCTTCCTTAAAGTGTAGTACCTGAAGATATTCGCTACAGTAGGAATCTAGATAATGGACATAGCAATTCTGCATGCAATGTAAATTTCAGCCATGATCACACCGTTTGGCAGATCAATACTCTATTTTATAATAAATTTTGAAAATAAAAAAACTTAACAGACAAACTAGGAAAAGAAAATTAGAGTTCAAAAAAGGTCAAGAAAATATTTCAATTTATTTAATCTGAAACTCACTTCTTTTTATCAAAAACTTGAGAAATAATGACTTTTTTAGAAAAAAGTATTTTGAGATGAGAAATGGGAATAGCTTTTTCAAGAGTTTTTATGTTTTCATTTTTCCAAATCCTGTGAAACCAATTTGCTAAACTCAATAAAAATTGTTTACCTCAATAAAATGGAGCACCAAGGCTCAGTGGAAAGTGGTATGTCAGAAATTTACTTCTACAAAATATGTCAAAAGGATCTTTATGAAAGTATTCATGCTGATCTTGGAGGAACAGCTGAATGATAAGAATGTCTCTGTTATAGCCTTAGTCATAATGGAGTACTACTATGACGGGAAAATATAAATACATTAATTTGACATTTTAAAGTAACACAGGAAAATAACTGATGTTTGATTTGAAAGAAAACAGAAATAAGAACAATTTGAATGGTACTTTTAATAAAAAATGGTATGCAGATTTTTTCCTACATTTCACCCATGATTTATCAGAGACCCTTTTCACAACAATGAAGAGCAATCCAGCAAGGAACTAAAGGCTTGCTTGAAGAAAGTCAATTGCATCCTCCAAATATCTACTGTTTTTTCAATGATTATTTTCCCAAGGCACTGCAGCGATCATTGCTGGGTTGATCACTATGCAGCCCATTCAAGCATAAACTCTATTTGACTTGTCTTCATTCAATTTTCAAAGCACTACCTATACAATTCTTTTCCTATGTATTGTTTTAATTTGTCACAGTTTCTATCCCTGACCAAATTATGACACTGGCATTCCTACTAGATGTATTTTCAAACATACAAAGTCTTCAAAATTGTCTCTAGTGTCTAATACGAGTTCACTGTAAGCATCCACAAAGACTTCTCTTAAACCTTATTTTAAATTCTTCCTCGAAACACACTGGCACCAGACAGTGTTTAAGTTGCTGGCAGGCTGGTAATGCCACCGCTCCATCTAAGCAGGTCCACCTCATTGTTTCAGCATCCTTGCCCACTGTCTGCACCAACCTGCCATCTCTTGTCTTATAAACCTTTCTGAGCAAGAGTGACATTTTTGTGCCATGCTGATATACTACTACCTGGTGCAATAGGATTCTGATGCATGCGTGAGAATGTAAGTTTGATCAAATACTGACAGAACACTCATAAAAAATATGCATAAAAAAAAAGTGATGTTGCTTTGCATTAAGTTTCTCTTTTCTAATTAAAGCAAAATGTTCAGCACTACAGAGTGAATGGAAGGAATTTTGGCTGTAAAATGTCACTGTTCTCTGAGGGCTGTGGGCTTAGCATAAAGTATGGTTATACTCTGTATGAAACTGGGAAGAGAGAGGAATTTTTCTCAGGTAGGGCTTACAGAACTCACTATCATCAGACCATAGAAAATGCAGAGGACTTAACCAATGGTACATTAATATGCTTTCCTTGTCTCACGAGTTGCTAACCAGGACCCACAAGAGCCCTCTGGCACCAAACTGAAATGTGTTCACTCCATTGCCACTGTGGAAAGGAATTTCCTTACTACAGGAGGGAAAAATTACCTTGTTCATTCTGACACAGAGGTACGCTAAGTTTGCATGAGGATCTGACCTTCAGAACTGGAAGAGAAACAAAATATTTGTCCATCTTGCTCTATCAAAAGAAGTTTCCTAGAAGACAATGTGTAAAAATCCCTTTGTAATAGGTAGGCGAGACAAAGATGTTACCAGTACCTTGTTTGGAATCTCTGCTCTCATAAGTCAGTATTAATAAGCACAGTGATGGAACTGAAAGAATATGCCCAAAGTAATTCATTTACACTGTCTAGAAAATCAGACAGAAGCACTGAGTCTTTCATTGTCCCAGGATGAAGAAATATCTTGCAACAAGAATGCAATTATTGAAGCATAACAAACAAAAGGCAGACATCTGAAATGACATCTGTATTTACAGGATAGAAAGCAGAGTTTCCAATTCATAGGTTATATATGTATGAATTACTTACTTGTTATATTTACAAAAAATTATCTGAATACATCTTTTTTGGTCTGTAATAGAAAACAGCAGAGGTGCCTTTGTAAATCAGACCTGAGCTATTAAACCAGGGAATGCGACATGCGACAAAGGAGCTAATGTAATTCTAATTCTTCTTCACCATGATAACTTGCAAGTGTTTTCTGAAACCAAGAAAAGTGTGCTCTCAAAAAGAAAAAAAAAGAAAAAAAACCAACCCAAGCCATGTCATAGTCTTCCATATTTTTCTCTCAGCGATTAAAAAAACAAGATACATGACACAAACAAATTTTCAGAGAGCTATAAAAAGATTTTAAAAGCAGCAATTTTCCATACCCCACAGATAAACCAGTTATTTATCACAATCTAATGAATGCCTTAAATAACAGTGGCTTGTTATATGAAGGTACTTAAAGAAGCACATCACTATTTCAGCTGGCAAAAGTTCATGATAAATACCTCAGGTCAGTTTTGCATTTACTCTCTATTTGCCAGTTCAAAAGAAGAAAAAGTCATTAATTACTAACATTTATTTTTCCTTTTTAGTACATGGGCCCATCAAGAAAATATTTGTGACTATGGTCCATGCAAGTGCTGGCATTGATTCAGAGAAACTATTTAAGTAAAGATCAAAGCTTTGAGCAGTTATTGATTGTTCATGAGTCTACATCATTATTGGTGTTGACAACTTCGATATATTTTTGACACCTTAGGTATTCTTACCTAATTTAAAAAGCTATTCAATAATCCTGCATTAAGCTACCAAAATACATTTACATAAAAAAAAGGTATAACTGCTTCGCCCTCTTATTTTAATGATAGTTCTGGAAAGAAGAATCCAAAAATTCAATAGTGTTAAATTATTTATAATAATTATAATTCTTCAGGAAGTCATTATCAATCTAAATAAAGCCCTTACTATACAGATGAATCTTTTTTATGGAGCATCTGTGTATGTAAATAACTCACTGCTGTAATGAAAAAGCCTCACCTAAGCAAAAAAAAAAAAAAATCAAAAACTATGCAAGATAGAATAGATAGAACAGATGAGTCCTTCTTCTCTTTAAATGCTTGAATTTTCCCTTGTAGCAAAATTGCTGAAGAGGAAACAACATATTAAATGTCAAATTGACCTGGGACAGATAATATTACTGGATTTTAGCCATCAAATATTTCCTTTTATCTTAATTGGCTATTAGTCTCTATGAACACAAAATGCTCTGGAGAAAATAAAGCTTTTATCTTTGTTTTCCTCTTGCAGATTTGGTCATAAAGAGTGCACAAAACTCAGTAAACCTTCACACAATGTACTACAGGTTCTTTGTGGAGTATGAGACTTTGAGGATTTATTCCTCTTCTGAACACAAAGGATCAGAATACAAAGAACAGCAAGGCTAGCGAAAACAATTGCTTGAGCCACCCATGTGAGCTGCATATTTTCACTTCCAAGTAATTATCTTTTATAACTAGCAGTTAGTGCAAGTAAAGAAGCTCAAATCAAATGATGGTAATAGCATCTAATCAGATGCCCAGATGGTTAGTAAACAATATACAACCCTAATTAAACAGCACCTAGGAATGAATGTGTCCATTTCAAGCTTTTAGTAAAAATAACTCTAAAAATTGATTCCAGCTAAGTTAATAACTACCTATGGAAAGTTAAACTCAATGGAAATTATTACTTAAAACTGAAAAAACAATGTATGAACTCCTGTTTACTCAGAATCTATGTCTTGCAAATTTAATAATGAGGAAGACTTGAACAACTGCTGTGTTCTTCAAGTTTTATGTTTCTGTCACTGCATAAAATTAGACCATTGTAAAACTAGAAATTATTAAGCTTCTAGCAGTTGAATTTCTCTAACAAACAGAATGAGGCTATGCATTTTAGAAGAGCTTTGGAACTTCTCTAAAACAGAATCAAGTAAAAGCTCAACCACAACATTTAAACTAATACACCGGCATGCCATGACAGACAGAAAAAAATGATGGAATAGAAATTGTATATTTCTGCCAGCTGAAGGCTTTACAGATATGCAAAAAGTCTAAAAGCTCTGACCAGTAAGAGTTGAACACAGTATGAGCTAGACATCTTGTCCCAACATTATAAATCAACTAGCAGAAGAAATTTCAATTCCAAAATCCTTATAAAAAAAAAAAAAAAAAAGAATTACAGAATCAACATTACTGTCTTAAGTTGCTGCTAGCTGGCTGATACTTTCGGATCAACTTAAGACCAGCAAAATGAAAAAAAAAAAAAACCCTTTAATTTTTCTGACACTTATAAATTGCTCTATCATATTATGTGGTATTTTTAATTTAAAGCCATAAAGAGCTCATTTCTTCCCTTTAATTTTTAAATAATAGCTTTGCTTGTGAAAGAATACATTATAACTGCAAATGTGGCTATTTGAATAATTACAGATACTGTATTCCATTGTTTAGTTACAACAGAGATGAATGCAGGCAGCATAGAAACAGGCACTAAACAACACCCATCACCACCCCCCACCTAGTTTTACAAAGCTTATCTCCTCTGACATCTCTTACCAGGTGAAAATAAACCTGACATAAAATCCAGAATATACTTTTTTGGGAAGTAAAGACTGGGTTCTGCATCATTTGTATTTTGGTTTTGGAACATGCTTCCTCTTGAACCTCTTAGAGAATATTTAATTCTGTCAAAATAATATTAACCATTTAATGATACATTTGGGTACTAGAAAAGAGTTCTAAGGAAGATTTGGCTGAATGGAAATGGTGATAATAAACACAGCATATTAGTAAAAAATGTAATGAAACTAATGTCTGCTACTTTCATATTACTGTTTTGATTAGATTTTATGGTGCTTGCATGTTACTTAGTCCTGACAATGTATGATTCAATATAATCTCAATTCTCAAAGGTACTTACACACATACTAGGTTCCTCTGAAATCAACCACTTGTGCCCAAAAACTAGGCTTGTTCTTAACTA